>JAJJWW010004375.1:0-394630 GCA_023531295.1 Papaver armeniacum
TTATGGTGTGTTTGGATATAGATATTGTGATTATGAGGAAATTATAACTACGTTGATTTTTTGTAACTACAAAAATAGCAAATATAGTACAGAAGATTTACAATTTTGTTTCTATCAAAAACATTAGAGATAATGCTAGATTCCTTATTTTTTTGTTGTTGTAATTTCGTAGACATATGTTGAAGGCTCTTTATTCTTGCTTCCTTGGCAATTAGATCCGCTGCTGAATTGTATTTTCTATTTGTAAACATTACCTGAGTTTGAGGAAGGTCTTTTAAAATTGTCTTGGCCTCTTGAACGGTGTTTTCGGTTGTCCACGAGAGATTTGTGTAGTCCTTGTTGATGCTGTCTACTAAGACTTTACAATCAGTTACTATTGAAATGCTAGACAAGACGTTGTCCCTTAGCCAGATGACCGTTTTTTGTAAAGATTTCGCTTCCGCATGAAAAGCCGAGGTAGCTGTCTCTGAACCCGCTGAAATGTGCATAAATATCTGGTGATCTAATGAATAAACGATGTGAGCGTATCCCATTGAAAGGTCTTCTTTCTTGAAAGAAGCATCAATAAATATTATCCAGTCTGTGTTTACATCTGACCATTTGGTATTGATCATCATTAACTGATTGTTATCCAGTCCATTTGTTTTGTTCTTTTGAGGGATGGATTGCAAAAATCTGTTGATCTGATCAATTAGTTTCATTGGATTTGGGATTATATTTTTAAAAACCACTGAGCATCTGTATTTCCATATGAACCATAGTATGGTTGAGATTTTTCCTACCAAATTATCCAAATCTGGGTTTGAAAGCCACCCTTTAACTCATGATGTAATCAGATCTGTATTAGATGAGGAAGTTAAATTTCCTAGAGAGAATGTGAACCAAATAGCTCTGGCGAAAGGGCAAGATATGAATAGGTGATTCTCGGTTTCCTGAACTTCAGAATTGCATAGTTGGCAGTTTGGGTCAATTTTCGGGTTATGTGTCCCTAGTCTCGAAGATGTAGGCAAAGCTTTTCCAGCTAGCTTCCACACAAAAAGTTTAATTCTTGGAATTGCTTGAATTTTCCATATACTTTTCCATCGGAAATCTATTAACGAATTATCATCTTCTTGAGCTTGATTTGCCAAGAAATTATAAACGTTTCTTGCCGAGAAGAGTCCTGAATGATGGTGTAACCATTGGATTTTGTCTTCTTCTTCTTTTCTCGAGGTTATGGCTTGAATTTTCTTTTAAATTTCCGGGCTAAAATATCTGTCTAGTTTTCCTTGATCCCATTTATTCTCTATAGTTATGAGCTCTTGAACTCTTTTTGGAGCTGTGTTCTGCGAGTCTTGTGGCTACGGTATTATTTCCGAATTTGGAATCCATATGTCTTCCCATATTTTAACCGAGTTTCCATTTTTGACTTGCCAGACGAAGTTTCCTTTGATTAGATCTAAACCTTTTCGGATGCTTGTCCAAATCCACGATAATTTAGAAACTTTAGAAGCTTCCAGAGGATGAGAATTTGGGAAATATTTCGCTTTTAGAATTTTTGCCCAAAGTTGGTCTTTTTCTAATATTAATCTGCTAACTAGTTTAGTGAGAAGCGCTATATTAAATTGATGAGGGTTCTTAATACCTAAACCACCTTGAGCAATAGGCTTGCATATGTACTTCCAAGCTCTGATGAATCCTCCTTATCTTTTTTGCCCTTCTTTATTCCACCAGAAATTTCTTTGGATACGATCTAATTGGTTTAAGGTTTCTTTCGGTAGGGCAAGCACCTGCATTTGGTACGTTGGGAAAGCTTGAAGGATAGATTTTATTAGAACTGTCCTCCCCGCTTGAGATAGGAGTTTGGATTTCCAGCCATGTAGAGTGGAGTAATATTTTTGTAGAAGCGGCTCAAAATTTGCTTTCCTATTTTTATCAAAAAATATAGGAGTTCCGATATATCTATCATTTTTTGTCATCAGGGGGACTTTAAGAATTCTGACTATTATTTTTCCGTGTTTAGGATGAATTTTTGGGCTGAAGTAGACACTGGATTTTTGTAGGTTTATCATTTGTCTCGTTATATCCCCGAATAGGGATAGAACATCTAGAAGATTTTTTGCTTCCCCCAGATCAGCTTTTGTGAAAAGGAAACAGTCGTCTGCGAAGAAGAGATGGGAAATATTTGGAGCATTTTTATTGATTCGGAGGCCGGAAATTTTCTTCTCCATTATCGCATTTTCTAGAAGCCTAGACAAAATTTCCATGCATATCAGAAAAAGGTATGGAGAAAGGGGGTCCCCTTGTCTTAAACCTCTCGAGGTTGTAAATTTTGACCCGGGTGATCTGTTGAGGAGGATTGAGTAAGAAGTAGTAGAAATGTATTGTACAATGAGATCTATCCACTTTTCATCAAATCCAAAGCTAAGAAGGGCCCTTTCGATAAAATTCCACTCCACTCTATCAAACGCTTTAGAGAAATCTAATTTAAGTGCCAGATATCCCTTTGTCGCTTTTGAAGTTTTCATAGAATGGATGAGATCATGTGCGATTATAATATTATCGATGATTTGTCTTCCCGGAAGGAAAGCAGATTGGTTGGGAGAAATAATTTTGTTAATAATAGGCTTTAATTTATTCGCGAGAATTTTCGAGATTAGTTTGTAGATGGTGCTACTTAGACTTATTGGTCTAAAATCGCCCGGAGTATGAGTTAAAATTTTTGGGATAAGAGTAATGAAGGAGTGGTTTATATCAGTGTCAAGAATACCAGTTTTAAAGAACTCCTGAACTGTATTAACAATATCCGGACCGAAAATTTCCCAATTAGCCTTGAAAAAACCCAGTTGAAATCCATCGAGTCCTGGAGCGCCCTACTGATTCATATTGGATAATGTGATCCAGATTTCATTTTTGGTTGAGATTTCTAGGAGAGAGAGATTTTCCTCATCAGATATACAAGGCTTTATGATGCTGGATAGGTCAAAGCTACAATTGTTTATTTAGGTTGTACCAATGTGGGTAAAGTGGTTTACCAGAAGAGAACAAATTTGATCTCTATCCGATATCCAAAGGCCAGAAGGTTCTCTAAGGGTATTGATGGAATTTATTCTTTTCCTATTGGAGGCGGTGGCATGAAAATATTCTGTATTTCGTTCGTATTCCTTGAAGAATTTATCTCTAGACAGGCTGGTGGTAGAAATCGTTTTTAATTTCGTACAATTTTCCTAGTTCTGCTTGGAGATTTTTTAACTTGTCTATGTCTCTGTAGATATTTCCGGATTTGTGGATGCTCTCGATTTTATTATTTAAGTTCCTAATATTTTTATGAATATTTCCAAAGATGTCTGAATTCCATTGGGAAAGATCTGAGGATAGGAGTTGGATTTTTAAGGAGAAGTTTTCATTTGTTGTGTTATTGGAGTGTAATTCCCAAGATACTTTGACTACCTCGTGTAGAGTGGAATGTGATAGCCAAGATCTAATACATCTAAAAGGTTTCTGAAGTTTCAATTTTTCAGGATTTGTATCTAATAAGATAGGTGTATGATCTGATCCAACTCTAGGTATGGTGTTCGGGAATTTTTGAGACCATAGAAATGAGGTCAATGCGCTGTCAATTCTTTCGCAAATGTTCGCTTCTCCTTTTATGTTGTTTGACCAGGTGAATGGAGCGCCTTCATATCCCGCATCTTGTAGTTCTATGGAGTCTATTGTCCGAATTATGAAAGATTTGCTGCTTGAGCTAGTTTTATTTCCACCTTGTTTCTCATCTGAGTCTAGAATAACATTTAAGTCTCCTATTAGGAGCCAAGGTTTATGTTGAGCAATGTTATCAACAACACCATATACACAAGTGATTAACACTTCTATCTCTCCAAGTTTAGTTTCGAAGTGGCACACATTGAGATTTGATGATATTAGGTTCATTTTTATGTTGTTGTGCCACGCAACCGCCAACCCTTTTGCTATTCCCACAGAAGGTACGATAAACCAATCAAATAAGTGGGATTTTTTAAAGAAATGTTCCATTCGAGACAGTGGAGCTTTTGTCTCGGCAAGAAAGACTATGTCTGGCTTGTAATATTGATTGAGGTGGTTAAAGTGATCCTGAGTAATTTGAGGTCCAATACCTTGGACATTCCAAGAGTAGTTTCATAATGACTCTTGGAAAAAGATTTAAGCCAACTGAAACTATTAGGCTGGGAAAAAGAAAGGAATAAAAATAAGTTGGAACGTAGCTGAAATAGGTAAGGAGAAATGTGAGGAGATGTACAGGTAAAAGTGATTCTCTGGTTGAAATACACAACATGAAAAAAGAACAAACTAATAAAAGAAGAGAAGTGCTTCACAGATTGAGATACAAAGTTGGGCAGACACAACGTAAGAACAAAAAAGCCAAATACAGAGAGACACGGAAATTCAAAAATATGAGAAACAGAAACTAATCTATAGGCTAGATGATAATGCAGATTATAAAAAAATGTCTAAGAGGAAAAGAATAATTGAGAGAATATCAGACCAAGCCATACAACATAAGGAATGCAAGGAAGGGTATTCAGATACTGTTAAGAAATTTTCTAAGAGGAAAAAAAGGTACAATTACTACTACTAGAGAATTCACCAGGATTACACAAGATTTAACAAGATAAGTTACAGAATAAGCAATTACAAAAAAAGTCGCAAATAGATAAGAGGACCCAGGGGCCCCGACAACACTAAAAACACCACACCACCAAAAAATCTGCTGCATTGTAGGGATCAAATTCATATACTTCAAAGCTGCCGAGAAGCCGAATAACCAAATGGCAAGAGCAAGAATATTGACAAGTGGATTTAAATGATACCGTCTTCTATTGAGACAATTTAAACTTATAACCAGTCACCAAATTTTCGTCTTAAAAAGGTAGTCACCAAAGGGGGTAACAAACAAGAGCATCAAGGGCATTCATCACCAAAATATAAAAAGACAATATGCAAACATTGCACAGGGGTATGTCAGACGGTAAAACATTAACTTAGAAAAAATTCAGTGAATACTTTAATAATTTTTCTTAAAGATTAAGAGACACTAAAGAATAGAACGAAATCAAAGACTGCAAGAGATTGAACCAAAGAGGACATTATATAGAAGGAAGATTACTAGATTATGTTGATTCCGATCCGAAAGGAAACCAATGGATTTAACTATTCCACATGACAGAGATAAAGACCAAAATAAGTCTGACAAGGGACCAAAATAGTTAAAAACCATGGTGGAAATTTAGTAGGTCGACCCCAAAATAATAAAGCCACTAGGTATAACTATTTTAAAGGAACAACAACAAACCAGACCAAATGGGGGTCTAACAGAACACCAAAATAGTTAAACAGAGAGGAAAATCGATAGAGTCGACACAGAAAAAAACTTATCGGTCGGCAAGGCGAGATCACTTATTAATTTCTAAGGGGAGCAAAAACAAAAACTTATTATGCTTATACATTAAATGAACACAGGGATAAAAGGATGAAACACCTGTAGAATCAAAGAAATTATAGATGCAAATAAATTAAACTAGAGAAAAAACAAGACCAACCCCTGTGTTTTGGGGTAAAAACTGATTCTGTTGTTTTTGGTAAATTTGGGTGTGTTGATGAGAAACGAATTGACCCTAAACAAATGCACTGCACGGGAGTACTTTTAGATTCGAGAGATCAATCTGTAAGAATCTGGCCTAAACCAAGAAATGTTCGTTCCAGATTCAATTCGGTCACAAGGTGAAGGAGAAGGGTTGATCTTAGGGAGGGAAGTGAAGAATGCGTTTGAGATCAGAATGATGAATAGGGTTGATCTTAGGGAGGGAAGTGAAGAATGTGTTTGAGATCATAATGATGAATTATGAAGGTGTGGCTGTTTTATGACTTGTATCTGAAAAATGGTTTCTGGCTACTTGTGTTGATAACACTTGTGTCCCTTTTGAAATAGGTTGAAAACCTATTTATATAAATCATTGAGTGCACCCTGATCTCATAGGAAGTGGAGGAAGTTAAGTAGCAGAGAAGTGGAATCGTGCGGAAGGTGGTGATCATCGTGTTTCCATTATAAGAGAAGACCAGTCACACCTTCACCCACTACTCGCATTACTGTTAACCATCCGTCTTTCCTGACACTTTCTCGTAATGGGCGCGTTGCACGCTGTAAACCGCCAGACCAATACCCCAGTGAGTATCCCCCAGTTTGTGACATGTTTGATGTCTCAAGTGAATAGGTCAAGTCATGAGACTTGACGCTAAAATCAGCACATAGTGCTTTTATGTTAAATAATAAGTTATTCGTGAAACCTAATGTTTATAAAACATCGCTTATAATCGATGTGTATGAAGCATCGCTTTTAAGCAAGCAGCTGAAAATAATCGATGTGCTATATGCATCGTAGTTTTATTGCTCGATTTAATCAGTCACGAATTGAGCGTCTTAAAAGGAGCATGACCATCCTCTTTCAGGGAGTTGGTAAGAGCTACGCACGCATCCCAGGGAGTGGCCGGTCAGGCCCTCTAGGAGAGTGGTGACTGGTAGCCATTCTAAAATCCTATCGGTCGATCGACATTAGATCTGGACCGCTAAAATCGGCTAGCCAAGTTAAGTGGCTGAAACGATTTGCGGCAGTTAATGACTGCTGCTGAATCGTACAAGTAGCGTGAATGGCCACTTTTTCGAGTGATCGTTCGGGGCCACATGGGCGAGCCTTGGCCTGGCCGATCGCTCCTCATGGAAGAGGGGGCGCTAGTGACCACAACGCTACCTTGTTGGTTTTCTGAAAATAAATCTACACCATCCAACTAGGCTAGTGAAGTTGGATGGACGGGATGATTTGCGGCAGTTACATGTTGTCGTTGACATAATTTAGGGTTTAGGGGCCGCACGACCACTCCTGTTTTGGCTAGTTGAATCAAATCGTCGGGCGCTAATTCGAACATGTCGATTGGACATGTGCGAAGACGAGCCGCTGGTGGATATGCCAACATCTCCAGGTCCATCTAAAATTAGATCTAAGCCACTCGATTCGGTCGTGATCAATTTACGGCAGTAACATACTGCCGCAAGCACCAATTAGGGTTTTAAAGCAGCCACGTCCACCCTAATTCAATCGAATAGTTTGATGTGCCATTGGCTAGCTATGGGAAAGTAGATCGACTGGGAAGGAGGTTGGGCCGTCAATGAACGCATTGGCACCTCTTTGATCATTCGAGATGCGATCTATGCCGTCCAACTAGGCCGGCGAAGTTGGACGGATGCGATGGATTTTGAGACCGTTTTTGCCGGTCTTAGCTCTTTCGAGCTATTTTTAGACAGATCGAACACCCATGTTTGGGTTGACATTTGAAGCGATTGTGAATGAACAAAATAGGATTCTATCGACTAGGGCAACAGTGGGCCCGCCGGTGGTTGATACGGTGATTGCCTAGTTCCGTCAGGAGTAGTCTAGGCTTGCTGAATCGCGCGGCCAAATTGTGTGGCCGTGATCATTTTTGAGACTGATATGAACAGTCTAGATTTTCCTTAAGGAATTTAAACGCGTTCGATCACGCTAACTTTTAACTAAAAAGTGTGTAAACATGTTAATCTCTTTGCCAGAGGGTGGTGTAGCCTACACGAGTGTTTTCATGCGAATTTCAATACTGACACTTCGGGAGATTTGTACTATTCTGCTGCGAGTGAACATTAATCGCCATGTCATGCCAACATTGAAAGTTCAGCTGGGGAACATATCATAGGAAAATACTAGGCGGGCCATGCATTAGTAAATAATGCGATAGGTTAAAATTTACAGAATATCTGGGATTGTTGCTTCATGCACCATTCTAATAAATTTCATAAATATGTTGAATTGCTCAATACATATGTAAGTAAAGAGGTCTGAACACTCATTACTTTTAAATGGTCTTTATTCCTTTGCAGGATGACAGCGCTAAATATAGGGTTTTACAATTTTGACCCTGAACTGAAAACCACCATGGCATTGTACTTACATTTTTTTTTTATTTGTATTTTACTTTTTCTTGTCTCAAAAAAAAAAAAAAAAAAAAAAAGAAGAAAAAAAAAAAAAAAAAATTTTTTTGGGTTTGTATAGTTTGTTTTTAGTTTTGTATTCTTTCAATAAAGCCAATGGAAAGAAGGAATATCTATAATGAAGTTTCGAGCAACAAGGAATTAGAGGAAAGAATCACATTGTCAAGATTCTACGAAGTTCAAGAGTTATCATCAAGAGTTGAAGACCGAAGACGAAGATGAAGACACCGATTGAAGACCGAAGACGTTTCTATGGATGCTGTGAGAGTGGTGCTAGCTGCACGCCGAACGGATAACGAGGTGAGTAAGCATATTCCCACCTTCATTAAGTGGTTGATTTCCTTTCGTAGAGATCGTCAGAAAAATGGGTTTTCAAAAATTATAAAAGATGTGGGTTTTCAAAACACTTCGGAGGGTTTGCCTTCCTACCATTCAACGTGTCTCAGGATTCTCTCTTCATTCCTACCTGGACACATGTGTGACCCATAAAAAGATGTTTATTATTGAGAGCAACATCATAAAACCCTTTCTTGTGAGGCAGAGTCGAGACTTTTGATCACTCCGAACCCGAATTTTTGTCGAGAAGGGATGGTTATTTCTCTCTCAACTTTTAAGGATGAGATTGTGTTCATTTATGTGTCTAACTTCTTATGACTAGTGTGCAGAATCTCTATGTATTCTTAGAGCGTTGGATGCTATCATTACGGAGAACTATTGAGTTGGAAAAGTAGGTTTTGTGGGTATATCTCTAGTAAACCCAAACAAGACAATAACTCGTCCACTAGGGACACCTAGGGTTTAAAGGCTTGTTATTTATGCTAAAAGTGACCGTAGCCTCGACGACACGGAGTTGTATGTATGTTTTAAAATTGTTTTGTTTGATTTGCTCGAGGACTAGCAAAGTCTAAGTGTGGGGGAATCTGATAGGTGTCTAAAACACCTAATTTACTATCTAGTGGTTACGCTTTCTTTGTTATTTTTCTTGTGAATTATGTACTTCACGCGTGTTTTTGAGTTATTAGGTACTCTGGAGTCGCACGGAGGAAAAAAAGCGGAAATCATTCAAATTGAGTTAAAAAGGGAAAAAGCGTCATCTCACATGCAATTGCTACTGGGAGCGGAGTCCAGACAAGCCAACTATTGCAGCTTAGTCTAGAGAAGCAAGGAAAATACATCGTTGGTTGGCCCTTATCCTCTTTATGGGTGCCTAGAATTATTTTGGGAATCCCCTATCCATTCCACTTGAGTGGATATATCCACTTCCATTATTTCCTACATGACCTAATAATCAGAGAGGAACCAATTCTCTCATCATTGCCTCTTTTTCTCCATCTCTACCTGAAAATGAGAAACAGAATGGCTGCGGCTCTTCATGAAGAAATTGAGTTATTATGGAAGGAAATTATTGAGTTTGAATTCAGTGGAAGGTAAGAAGGGAAGAGGTGGATGCTACTTCATGTTTTGATGGTGTTTTAGTCCCTGATAAGAACTAAGAAATTGGAGTTGTCGCTGTTAAATGGAGACGATGAGAAGGAGATGAAAGAATTGAATCTGTGAAAGAAATTGATGGTTGAAATAAAGAGGAAGGTTTAAGGTGGCCCTGATAACGAATGGGTATTACTCAAATTCAAGTTCTGATGCTCAAAAATGATGTCGACTGAAGAGCTAGGGTTTGAAGTGAATGTGAAGAAGGAATTGATGAATCCTTGCTATTGAAGGATGGGTTATCTCGTATTTGAGCTTCAATCGAAGTTATAGTGTTGTGGGTCTTGTGAACTGCATGTGGTGATTGGTACTGTTGTCGAAGGTGGTTGGTGATAGAAGGTACACAAATGAGATCATAAGTATGGCAATGGAACTGAAGGTGGTTAGGACTTCAGGGACGTAGGTTGAAGTCAGGGAAATAAGGAATGCGCCATTTTAATGGAAGTATTAATGATGAACAGTGATGGCAGGGATACTAGTGATCGTTACTAAAGTGATAGAATTCGAGAAACCAAGACGAGTGACGGAGCTGTGAATGCCACGGTGTTGCTGGATATTTCAGTCGAGAAAGAAATGGAGTTGCTGCCATTAACGGAGATGATCAATGGCTGCTGGCAGTGGTAACGAGTTAAGGAGATAGATGGACGGAGGAAGTTGGTGATCGATGAAGACTGGTTGTACATGGAGGAGCTCGAGTCAACAGAGGAGAAGTGAGCAGATAATGATACAAAGAGCTATGGACTGAGCTTGGAAATGGATGAAGCTGATGCTTTGCTTATATGGAATAAATCTGTGTCTCTCTACCAGTACCTACCGTTGTTGCTCCAAGATTTGTTGTCTTCAGTTCTAGCTAAGGTCCGATGGCTGCCAAGGATTAAGGCCATGTTCAGTGACGGAGAATTAAGAGATGGTTCTGATATTGGAGTGGAGATTTTTGCTCAGATTTCTGCCTGGGAAGTTACAGCTGAATATCTGAGGGAGCTGCCATCGGTTGTGCTACAAATGGTGATGTTTTGATGGAATTGAGCTCAAGATGAGGAGTTAGCCGGTGGTTCATGGAAAGGATCGCAGTGAGAAGCAATGAAGTGTAGCTGATGTATTCAGAGAGCTTTGTGATATGGAATTGGCAGTGGCAATGAAGAAATTGTGTGGTTGTAATGGCTAGAACATGAAGCAGAAGAGGTGGCACCAGATTTTGTGTTGAGAAGAAGAAGGAACTGAGGAGCCGCAGCTGAGTCATTGAGGTGCAAGAAGCTGCAACGGAATAGGGGATGGAATTGCAGCTACAATGCTGTGTTGATGAGCAATTGCAGGTGCAGGACAGGAGAATCTGATGGAAGCAAGCAATGAAGAATGGGTTTCGAATTGAGTCTCCGGAAGATTTGAGGGTTCTGGGAGTGAAGCTTAGATGGTGGTTGAAAGCTACAGAAGTTGCAGTGGTGGCGATTCTCAGCTCAACATGACCAGTGGAGAGAGCATAAATTACAAGGATGGAGTGCAGGTTTTGTTGCAGTGAAGGCAAGGGAGATGTTGTTGCCAGTTACAGTGAGTTGAGAGCAGGTCAAGTTGGTGGCAGCTGAGTTAGATGTTGATTCTGGAAATGTGGAGTTATGGCTGAGCCTGTGATGCTATTTTTGGTTGATGGAGTCTGGTGGCATCACAGGGATTTGGTGGCTGACCTGGGAGGAACTGGGACTCAGATGATTTCGAGCTAATGGTTACTATGGTGGTGCAATAGCTATAAGGGGGTTCTGCTGGTGATACAGTGGATTCATGGATGGAAGATAGTAATGGAAGTGCTTGTACTGAATGGGTTGTGCTGGTTGAATGCCAAATGGTGCAGCTCTGGTGCACGCAGCAAAGAAGAAGCATGAAAGAGTAGGTGCAGGCGAAGGAGCCTGGAGTCTGAGCAGCTACAGTCTGGAGAATGGAGCAATTTCTGGGATTGGTGGTGGCAATTATGAGAATGAGATGCGGTTGCAGGTTTGCGCAGTTACGCTGTGCAAGAAAGTGGTGCTATTGGAGCTGGAGCTGTAAAGCTAAAAGCTATCATGCTGTTGATGGCCGCTACATGGTTATGGTGTTGGTTATTGAGCAAATGGATCTGTAGGAGATTTCAAGTGGAGCTGGTGGTTGCAGCTCAGCTCGAAAGAACTGGTGATTCTCATGGGTGCAATGGACTGTGGAAGTGCATGGAATGAACTGAGATGGAGAATGGATCAAAATGAGCTGGAAATGGTGCTGAGCAGCCATCATGGCTGGATAGGAATTTGTGAACCACAAGGATGGTGCATCACAGAGCTTTGGCCAGTGCAATGGCCTTGGCCAATACCAATTCACTCAATCAGCTGAGTCAGTGGCTGACTCATAATCTGACTCAGTGACTCGGTTGACTCATCTGAGTTGACCCGGCCGAGTTGGATCATTGACCGAGTTGACTCATTGACTGGTGACCGGGCGGACTTTGCCGGTCACCTGAGATACTTTACGGTCCGGACAGAGCCAATTTTCGGCCATAATTCCAGTTCTCCGGCGACGAATTTTGGACATAATTTTACATGGGTTTTCTCACACATGGGCTTGGTGGACCACTTGGAGATGGGTTTTGAGAAGACCTAATATTGGAAGGAGTATCCTTTATGGAAATTGAAGAAACATATAAATAGAAAAGTCTTTCTCTAAACCTAAGATCGCCATGAGGGAGACTTCTACTTGTTTTCTAGGGTTTCACATGATAGGTTCTTCTAAACTCTTTGTGATGATTTCCAAAAACACAAGTAATTGATTTATTTTTATTGGTTAAAGATGTAGTTGGATTTTGAAAACAAGTTATGGATTTTTATGAATTAGTTTTCTCTCAAAATCATTGTTCACTTTCTACGGGTTATAATAATTGCATGATTGATGTATTGCAATATGATTGAATGTTTGTTTAGTTAAGTCTAGAATTGATTGAACTCACATCCATATCTATAGCTATTTTAGGGTTTTCATCGAGCGATAACCTTGAATACGAGTAGCATGATATGATTCTAGGTTGTAGTGATACATCCTTGTAGTCATATGTAGAAATTGACCTTTGTTCGAATTGTTTGCGCAATGTATTTCAATTGCATTGATTAGCCTATTTCTGAAACTTAATGCTCCTAGGAATTGAACTTAATTAGCGCAAGGCGTTAGGTTATTCTTTAGGTAGAATTCACATGCGCAGCTCTAATGTGTGTGTGATGAATTAGGAAATTTACGGAGTATTCTTGCAATAAGGTATTCTAAGGCTTTTGATGATAGAGAGATTAAATACAAATTCTATTCATATATTCAAAAACTTGTTTACAATTGAAGATGAAACCTTTATCCAATATTTTCACCTCATTGAATTACGTGATTTATTTCTTTGCTTTGATTTTATTTTATTTTAGTATATAAAAATCAGCAAACCTCCGGTGTTATTTATAGGAAACCGAAACAATTTGACAACCTAGACCTCTCTGTGGGAATGATCCTTTCTTGCCCTTGCTTCATTATATATTTTGAGTAGTAAGAAAGTGTAATTATATTTGTATCGGCTGACAACCGGTCAGAGTGTTTTAAGCATGATGAGCTAAATCCCATCACACGGACGACGGAGGAAGCCATGTTTCATAATTATTTGGTAATTATAATTGATTCTTTATGACTTTTTGCATTGATTAAATTGATTTATGAGTTTGTTTGATAGTGTATGCTTAGTCTAAAAACTCTTGATGCGCTATGCTTATGATTTACATCTAATGCTTTATAAAATCTACCATGGCAAAGAACAAGAGTCTATAAAAGAGCTAAATTTTTATGAATCATTATTTGAACCAATTGATTGTGATTAATGGCGGAATCATGAGTCTCGATAATCTCTCAATATCGTTACAGCTTTTTCTCTGTTTGTTATTTTAGTGTTAGAAATTATATTCTGAAACCAAATCTTCACAAGTCCTTAAACGAACTTTTCTTACCACTTAAAAAACTGCATCAGTTATCATAGGCATTATTCATTTTATTTTAATCACATAATTGTTAAAACTTGAGCTCATTTTCTTCTTCTTTTGCCCAAGAGATCATTGTAAACTGTGATCACCTTATTTCTATTTCTTTATTGTCAAATTAATTAGCTCTATTTTTGTTAATAATGATGGTAAAGATGCAGGAGTTTTAAGATGGAAGATGATGGATTTAACAAATGGACTAACTCATGGTGAAGATGATGATTCGGTTATATCAGCCGAGTTTTGTGTTTTTGATAATCAATTAGAGGATATCAATTTCTACAATTGGGTTTGAAATTGAAATTCGAAATTGGGAGGACAAAATCACCCCTCCGCAATTTCAATTATCATTCAATCTAGCGTAAATGTTTAAAATAATTGAGGGTAAATTCGACTTATATATTGTTAAAATTATGCGAATACCCCTCCATATTTTTGCTTTTGCTTATAGTTCGTCGTAAATATTAGAATGATAATTGAAAACGCGGAGGGGTGATTTTATCCTTTTCTTTGGGACACAAATTTTTGATTACCAACCCCAAACAACACCACTATCGCTTATGTTATAAAATAGATAATGTGTGAAAACATACAAAACACTCCAACCAGAATATCAAACTGAAAAACGTGCAAGGAGGCCGGAAACTCCCCTCAACCATAAGTATACGGATAAAAAGCTTTCATTTTTACTTCATAATGACTTAGTCCCCAATTGAAGACGATCCCTTCACAAATGGAAGGGTGCCAAAAAACTATCATTCTTTTGAGACGACCTAATCAGTATGTGACCTACCCATTTTATCACTCAAAGCTGCTACTAGCTTCATAAAGTGATTATTTAACGGAACATGTCAGTTAGTGCAAGGGTCAACTTGGGTGTGTTTATTCTTATTCTCTTGCTTTGTTTTCAATAATTTAGTTCCTATAGAGAATATCATAAAGCTTATAACTGTCATTGAACAAGCTTGGGCCAGTTGTGTAAGGGGGTCAAAACCATATCAGCTAAAGCAAAAACTAAATATAGCAAAGAAGAAGCTCAAACTTTGGAACAAAGTATCATTTGGAAATATAACATGCTCCATTAGAGATACAAAGCATCCATTATGTAGATTCAAGTTAACGATCCTGGAAATACTACAAAAGTTTCTGAATTAAAAGATAAAATGACTTATCTCTATTCTCTTGAGGAAATATTATGGAAGGATAAATCAAGAGAAATCCGGCTCAATGAGGGAGATGATAATAAACATTATCTTCATAAAGCTACGATGTTTCGAAGAATAAAAAACAATATAAATTGGATCAAATAATCAAATGGAAATTGGCTCACTACAAGGGAGGCTATTGGTAATGAGTGTTTATCTCATATTTCCAGGAGCTATATAAAACTTCTAATCCTGAAGGGCAGGATGAATTCATAGATTCTATGACTTCGAAGGTCACTAGTGAATATAATGACTTCCTATCAACCCCTTTTTCCGATGATGAGATTAAATCAGTTGCGTTTCAAATGGGAGCAAAGAAAGCTCCTGGGCCAGATGGCTTTACAGGACATTTTTTTCAAAATTATTGGGATGTGGTGGGTAGTTTTGTTTGTGACATGGTCAAACACTTCTACACTACAGGCCATATACTTACATAATTTAATCATACAAATATATGTCTCATCCTAAAAACTCCTATGGCTAATTCCGTGGATCAGTTTCGGCCAATCGGCCTTCTGATTTTGCATACAAAGTAATTTCAAAAACTATAGCAAACAGGATGAAAACTCTGATGGACAAAATCATTTTCACAAAGGCTACAATTCCTGAATTCCACACTACCAAGAACTATCTCCACAAATACTACAAAGCAAGTTGACAAGAAATTAATTACAATAAGTCTGGCTTACTGCTCAGTAAAAATGTTCATCCAAGACATCAAAGATTATTGGCAAAAATTCTAGTTATGTATAATTTACACCTAGGAGA
This sequence comes from Papaver armeniacum, assembly GCA_023531295.1. Classification (NCBI taxonomy): domain Eukaryota; kingdom Viridiplantae; phylum Streptophyta; class Magnoliopsida; order Ranunculales; family Papaveraceae; genus Papaver; species Papaver armeniacum. The sequence goes on from JAJJWW010004375.1 coordinate 15,507, forward strand.
GAAATATCTAGGGGTACCAATTAACTTCCTTAGATCTAAAACCCAAACTCACCTAATAGAATGAATATTATCCTTGTCTACCTTATTTAGAATAAGGAGAATTATCTCCGGCATTACTCTTGTATTTTCCAAAAGATATTTTTGTTTTGATATAAAAATGAATCATAGAGAAAGGAACTCTTGAAGGAAATTATCCTCAATCGAAGATGGTATCAACCACCCATCGATTCCTCTTCTAAACCCTTAAACAATGGCAGGAGAAAAGAAATCTCTTCACCCGGCTTTCGCCGTCACAAACATCAAAACCCTAATCCATGTTATCTTAGATATCAAACAAGATGAATATTCGTCATGGGTTTTCCTCTTTGAACTTCATCTCCAAGCGCATCGATTACTCTTCCTAATTGATGGATCGCAAAAACCTGCAGATGTTGATGCCGAAACTGAAAAGCAGTTGGATGATCTCTATCATCAATGGATCTTAGCCACCATGACCAAGGATTTAATGTTCACCGTTCTCAAGAAAGGAAAAACTGCAAAGGAGATTGGGATCACCTCAAAACACTTTTTCAAGAAAACAAAGGCAGCCGTGCTGCAAATATTGAGAGTAAGTTTGCGAACCTTAAATTTTCTGATTGTGCTAGTATTGATGATTATTATGACAAGCTCAAATCTTTGTCCGATCGATTGCATAATCTTGACTTTCCTATGAATAATAAACGTCTAGTAATCTAACTGGTGAATGGTCTTCCGGAGGAAAACAATACCGTAGCCTCTTTTATACAACAGTCCATGCCTACTTTTGATGCTGCAAGCTATAAACTCCGCACTGAGGAAATCAGACGTGCACAACATTCCATTGTACCTGCTCCAACTGCCCTTGCTGCTGCTGCTTCTCCTATGGGTTGTAACAACCCTCGTTCTCATCATCAGAACTCTGTTAAATGAGGACACAGATCTTAGTCCACTGACAAACGTTCCGGATCTGGCCCAACAAATTTTCCATCTGCGAACCCACCACTGCTGCCCACACCATCTGGTTTTCGTCCATCTATGCCAGCTTATCCTCCGTACTGGCCACCGTTTTGGGATGTTCCACCGTGCCCATACCCGACTCGACTCCCTGGCAGTCGTTTGAATCTCATCGTAGGCCGCCCAATTCCAACTTCCGCAACAACCAACCACGTGGTCGATCCCTGGAAATGGTCGTGGCCAAGCATACCTTGCTCCTACAACTGAGTTACTGCAACCCACGGACATAGCTGAGGCGTATATCTCCATGCATTTACAAAAACATGATGATGCCTTCTACATGGACACCGGTGCTACTTCACATCTTACTGCTGATTCAGGTACTTTACATAATGTTTTCTGGCAATGTACGATCCATCTTAGTTGGCAATGGAAATAGCATTCCAGTTACTGCTAGTGGTACCAAGCTCATAACCCTTCCTTCTCGTACTTTTCAACTCAAAAATACTCTTGTTGTCCCCGATATCATCAAAAACTTAGTTTCCGTTCGTAAGTTCACCACTGATAATCGTGTATCTGTTGAGTTTGATCGTATGGTTTTTCTGCGAAGGATCTGATTTCGAGTACGACTATCCTTTGATGTGATAGTTCTGGGGAGCTCTACCCTATTACCAACTCTGTCGTGCCACCTCCCATATCGTCCCAGTCTTCCCCCATTTCTCTTGTTGTCTGTTCTCCTGATATTTGGCATAGCCGCCTTGGTCACCTTGGCAAGGCTATTTTAGATGTCTTACGTACCAATAATTTTATTCATTGTAATAAGAATCATTCTTCTGAACTTTGTCATTCATGTCAAGTTAGTAAACATGTTCAATTGCCATCTTATGAATCTAATTCCATTACTTTTGCACCATTTGATATCATTCACAGCGATTTATCCTCTCCATTACATATCGACACTGGTTTTCGTTATTATTATATATTGATGGATGATTTCACCAACTATTTATGGGTCCATCCTTTAAAATTTAAGTCCCAAGTTTATGACAAGTTCTTGGAATTTCGTTCTTTTGTTCAAACTCAATTCGAACGCAAAATTAAATGTTTTCAATGCGACATGGGCCGTGAATTTGACAACTCTTCCTTCCATAACTTTGCTCGTGATAATGGTCTCGTATTTCGCTTCTCATGCCCCCAAACTTCTTCTCAACATGGCAAGGCCGAATGCATGATACGCCGTGTCAATGACGTCACCTGTACCCTTATGTCTCACGCTTCCGTTCCCCCTAAATATTGGGTTTACTCTCTTCATATGGCAGTCTATCTACACAATATTCTACCCACCAAAGTCCTTAACTTCCACTCACCTGTAGCCATTCTCTATCAACGACAACCAACGTACAACCATCTTCGTACATTTGGTTGTCTTTGTTATCCAAATATCTCCTCCACAACTCCTCATAAACTTGCTCCTCGTTCCACTAGGTGTGTGTTTCTTGGTTTTCCTCCCAACCACTGTGGATACCGCTGCCTCGATCTTGCCACAAATAAGATCATCCTTTCTCGTCATGTAACTTTGGTCTTTCCCTTCAACAACCCTCCTCCAAAATTTTCTTCTGATACTGAATCTTCTCCCTCACCGATTCATCCTTCTTATATTCTCTCCTACCCATCAGTTCATTCTCCCCCTACTGACGACCATACCTCTACTCTCCCACTTACTGCCTCACCCCGGTACACTCCTCCTCACCGTTGCTGCACTCTCCCTTCTACAGTGTCAAATCCACCTACTATTGTCCCCATAACATCCTCTACTCCTAATACTCATACACCAATCCCTACCTATACTCCTCCCAATCCTACATCAAATGAGTCAGTCCCACCCACTGCGTCAGTACCCACAGATACTCATACACCAGTCCCACCCACTAATTTTACCACTTCTTCCACACTCATTGCGTCAGTACCCACTACGCCAGTCCACCACCTGCTCTTTCTGCTCTTCCCGTCCTATTACTCGTGCATCCCGTGGCATTCACCGGCCAGTTCACCGTCTCAATCTCCACGTCCAGACCCTTCTCCATATCTCCTCAATTCCTCGTTCACACTTATATGCTCTTAGGGATATTAATTGGAATGCTTCCATGAAAGATGAGTACAATGCTATGTTGAAAACTAATACTTGGGAACTAGTACCACGACCCCGTGATGCTCATGTTATTCGTTCCATGTGGCTATTTCATCACAAATATCATGCTGATGGTTCCTTACAAAGATACAAGGCTCGTCTTGTTGCTAATGGCAAATCTCAACAAGTTGGGGTTGATTGTTTTGAAACATTTAGTCTGGTTGTTAAACCTGCTACTATTCATACTGTTCTTATTATTGTTACTTCACGTTCCTGGCCCATACATCATCTAGATGTTAAGAATACTTTTCTTCATGTTGATCTGACTGAGACAGTTTATATGCATCAGCCTCCGGGATTTGTTGATCCTGCTCACCCTGATTACGTATGTCGACTACGTAGATCCCTATATGGTCTCAAGCAGGCTCCTCAGGCGTGGTTTCAGATATTTTCCAAGTTTATCACTAAATGTGGTTTTCGTGGTAGTGTGTGTGATCCCTCTGTCTTTGTTTATCAATCAAGATCATAGATGGCATATTTACTATTATATGTTGATGATATTTTTTTAACTGCCTTTACTGACACTCTCCTATACCACTTTATTGATTTGATGAAACGGGAATTTTCCATGTCCGACCTTGGGCCGCTACATCATTTTATGGGTACTACTATCACTCGATCATCTTCAGGGTTATATTTGTCTCAGTCATTATATGCATTGGACATCATTGCTCGTGCCTCCATGACACAATGGAATCCAGTGGCTATTCCGGTCGACACCAACTCCAAACTCAGTGCTACTTCTGGTCCTGCGATTAAGGATCCCACTTTATATAGAAGCCTAGCTGGAGAACTACAGTACCTCACCTTCACCCGACCAGATATTTCATATGCGGTTCAACAGGTATGTTTATTCATGCATGACCATCGAGAGCCTCACATGCAGGCCCTTAAGCGGATCCTTCCCTATCTTCGGGGCACAATTCATCACGGATTATTTATCTCGGTCTCCACTACCTATGGCTTAACGACATACTCTGATGCTGATTGGGCGGGATGTCCTGATTCTCGTCGATCGACTTCGGGCTACTGCGTCTTTCTTGGTGACAACCTCATCTCCTGGTCATCCAAACGTCAGGCAATAATTTCTCGATCCAGTGCTGAAGCTGAATACCGGGGGTAGCAAATACTGTTGCTGAAACAACATGGCTTCATAACCTTCTTCTAGAGCTTCATCTTCCTTTACGACGCGCTACTATCGTATATTGTGATAATGTGAGTGCGATTTATATGTATGGAGACCCTGTTCAACATCAGCGCACCAAGCATGTAGAAATTGATATACACTTTGTACGTGAACGCGTTCGTATTGGTGACATTCATGTTCTACACATCCCCTCTGATAACCAGTATGCTGACATCTTCACCAAAGGACTTCCTCATCAGCTATTTGTTCATTTTCGGTCTAGTCTCAGCGTTTGCTCCTCTCCTGCTCAGACTAGGGGGTATAATAGAATGAATATTATCCTGTCTACCTTATTTAGAATACAGAGAATTATCTCCGGCATTACTCTTGTGTTTTCCAAAAGATATTATTGTTTTGATGTAAAACTGAATCTTAGAGAAAGGAACTCTCGAAGGAAATTATGCTCAATCCAAGAGGGCTAAGGCAGGGGGATCCAATCTCAGGGGGATCAAATGATTCAAATGAAACTGGTTAGAGAGTTGTTCAATTGTTTTTGTTCTCATAGAAGTATACAAGATACAATTGGAGAAAAATCGATTTTGATTCACTCGAATCATTTCATGAACATTATAGCCACGGAATGAAAAAGATTGCATTCCTTAATATATATATGTATTAGTTCATGAACAACCGATTTTAAAATATAACCTACTTAAGTATGCAAACATGTACGCATACTTAGGTAGCCGGATAGAGTTTGTTTTGCGTTTCCAAACTCCAGAAGAATTTCACGGAACATGAACTTCCGCCAGTACGCATACGGGTGCATATACTTAGTTTCCGGACTTCCAACAACCAGCCACTGCGCATACGTGTACGCATACTTTGGTTCTTGGTTTTGGACTTTACACAGACGTGAATACATACTATGTTTATATCCAAACATGGTTATATGTTCTAAACCCACATTTCAATCATTGACACATTTTTTGAAGTCGACAATAGCTGTCTCACACAAACTATTAGCTTCAAAGCAATTTTCAAGTGATCAATGATCAATACGAAACATTCCGAGTCTACATCAAATGACTGTCTCACACAAATCATGTAAGATGTTACAAGGCGATTTTCACATGAGCATCTTTTGACTTTCCTCAAGAATAAAAAATGAACTTGGTTAAAGAGAAAGCTTACCAACACATATTTCGAGAAATAGATATGCGAGATAAACTCGGCTCGAAATAGCAAATGTGTATAATTGAAGTCTATATAGCAATACGACTTTTTGTCTCAAATAGGAGACATAGTAGATAAAATTTTGAGTGATAGATGAGTTCAAGTCTCCACTTACCTTTTTTTTTGATGAAGTTCCGCAAGTTCCCTTGATTAGTTCTTCGTCTTCAATCGATGAACGCCGTGGAGTCTAAAGCTCAACTTCACTTACTATCCTAATACGATACTTAGCTATAAGTAGACTAGAAATCAAGACTTATAGTTTTGGCAACTAAACTTGACAAACAATATTGAGATAACAACGCTTGCGAGTTCGACCGAGCAGTGCTTTAACTGTTAGAGCATTGCTCGGTCGAACTCGCATGCGTTGTTATCTCAAGCATGTTTGTCAATATTAGTGAACAAAACTATATGTCTTGATTTCTAGTTTACTTATGACTAAGTCTCGGTCTAGGATAATTAAGTGTAGTTGAACTCCAGACTCCATAGCTATCATCTTACGAAGACGAAGAACTACTCGAGGAACAAGTGGAACTTCATCCGACAAAAAAGTATGTGGAGACTTGAACTCATTTGTCACTCAAATATCTACTCTATCTCCTACTCTTGAGACAATAGTCATATAAGTATGATAGTTTTCATACATACACATTTGCTATTTCGAGCCGAGTTTACTCGCCTATCTTTTTCTCGAAATATGTGTTGGTGAGATTTCGCTTTAACCATTTTCATCTTTACCAGTGACGAAAGTCATGATGACGTTTCAATCCTGATAATAACTTTGATGAAGATAGTCATGAATAAGATTGTTATAACATTATAGAATAATGTTTCAATAATTGAAATGTAGAGTTGAGATTACCAATTAGAATATCCAACCTTTGGTTGTTGATTTACATTGATTGACACTTGGATATTGGTCTTTGGTACCATCCAAGTTTATCTCTCTAGTATTTGATAAAGACTCGCAGATTTCCATTTGCTTGAGTAAAGATCAACATCTGCCATTCCAATTTGACATGCCCTAGTTTAGAGAGCTCTTTTGATTGAGGGGCGATTTTTTCTCTCCAAAAAATTTTGGCGATTTTTTCTTAGGGTTTGAATTTTTTCACGTTTTTTTCCTTCATCCTTGATCATCTTTTGGTGATTAGGATGGGGGAAAATCCAGTTTCAAACGTGATTTCTCATGGGATTAAAACAGTTAGTTTTGCTGATTTGGTTAAGGTTAAAAAACCCTATATGCTAAACGATTCTAATTTACTTTTTCTACCTGATGTGTCTTTGTATGAAAAGGAACCAGCCTTGGATTTACCTTTAGAACTTGCACAAGAAGGGCATGAGATTTTTCAATTCAGTCTTTTGGAGGCTGAATTTTAAAGGGTTAAAAGTTAATGAAGTTCAGAACGTTTTAGAAGAGCAATGGAAACTTGGTGATAGGAGGAGTAAGTTGGTACCAATGACAAAAGGTTTTTTCATCATCAAGCTAACTACAGCTGAAGACAAAAAACATGTTTGGCATGGTGATACGTGGGTAGTGCAGGGTCAGCAACTTAGGGTTTTCAATTTTTACCCTACCTTTGATCCGGAGAGACAAAATACTTCTTGTGATTCTGTTTGGGTAAGCTTCCCTGGCTTATACATTGAATTATGGAAGAAAATAATTCTGTTATCCATTGCTAAAATTCTTGGTAGGCCGATTGCTATTGATCAGAAAACGTTGGATCATGATGTTGGGAACTATGCTGCTGTACTTATTGATATTGATTTTGCTAAACCGGTCCTAAAAGAATTTGTTTGAAAGCTAATGGCAATGAGTTTTGGTAATATGTTGAAGTTCAGTATTTGGAGAACATCAAGTTTTGCACACATTGTAAGTTTATGGGTCATAAGTTCGAAAATTGTCTTGCTGCTCGCAAGCTTTTGGGAGGTTCTAAATCTGTTGAGCCTCACAAAAATCAGATTCAAAAATCCAAAGATGGTAAAGAGGTTAGTAATACAAATAAATATGCTTGGAGGGAAGTACGTGGAAAGACTAATATGAATGGTAATTTGCATGGCTCCCATGCAGATCATGCTAATCAAACTGTAGAGTTGGGTGCATCAAGTGATGAGACTGTAAATCATGCAAATAACGTTAACAATACTGATATTATTGCTGGGGACAATGTGCACTTGGAGAGGGGGAGCATTGATTCATTTCATGAGAATGTGGATGGTAAACAGTTAGAGGAGCAGCTTGACAAAGCTTTTAAAGAGTATCGTGAAGCACAACTTAATTTGATAAGATGTAAAAATAATATTGCTGCCAGGAAGGATCAGGCTATGTAATGTTGCCAATGCAGATAATACGCAAGGGAATTCTGAGATTTTTCAAACTACTCAGTCCGTGCAACATATGGGAACTCAATCCGTGAAAAATATGGTAAATATGGGATCTCAGTCCGTGCAAAATATGGGAACTCAGAAAGAATCCGTGTCCAAGCATAATTTGGAAGTCATTAAGTCCGGGACCAAGAGTACTGAGGTTACATCCGTGTCTAAACAAAATTCTTTGCAGGCCGTGACTAAATCAGTTTTGGAAACTTCTTGAAAGCCTCAATCCGTGACCAAGAAGAACTCTGATTTAAATCAGGACGTGCCAGGGTCTATTTCTGCGTTTATTTCTAAACCAGGGTCATCTAAAGAGGATTGGAAAACAATTAAGTGTAAGAACTCCCCTAATAAGGGTATTCCTTTTAAATTTAAATCTTTTGATACTCCTTATGTGGATGAACTTTTTCAAACATAATTAGTGGTGAAAAACAAGTATGATGCCTTAGATTCTGAGTTAGGTCTTGCTAATTATTCTAGTGCGGATTTGGTAGAAGAGGAACAAGATGATTCTAGTGAATCGGATAATAGTATGGGTTCAAAAGATTGGGGTGAAGTGGATGCAGATATTCTAGCAAGGAAACAAGCTAGAAAAGTAACCAAGCAAGCTGCCAAGATTATGGCTATTAATTCAAAGGAGGATAATATTTTTGATCTCGATAATATTTTAACCAAGGAGGAACTAGAGGTGGCAAGTACTATTCAGCTTGATGAAGTGCGTGCTAATTTGATTAGAGATCCATCCTTTAGACAAAACTATTTCAAGGAAAAAAAGGAGCAAATGGATAGAATTTCACCTAAGAAAAAAGCTCAATCTCCTATTAAACTTATTCATGGTGGTAATTATGCTTCAGATGAGGATGCATATGAATATGATGATATTTATGAAGATGAATACAAGGAACCTTATGGAGACCTTGATTTGACACAAATAAAGTTGGAAACAAGGGGGCGCAAACGATTTTAATGTTCCTATTTTTTTCTCTTTATGTTATTTATTTGTATTTGTGAGCTTAATTTTTGAGCTTTTAGAGTTTTCCTTCCCCTTTGGTTTATGGGGGTGGGGAGGCCTTGAGCCTCCCATCTTGTAATTCTTGTAATTACGTTTTTTTTTGTTATAATAAACCTTGGACTTAACCAAAAAAAAAATGAGTAAAGATCAAATCGAGATATAGAGATATTAACTCCTTGATACAATTTTTATTAGGATTGAGTCTTACTATCTAGTTGATTCTATTAAAAGTATATTAGAGTTAGTCCATATAGATTGCTAATCGAAATATTGGGTGAGGTTGTTGTACCCTCGCTTTTTCACTAACACTATCTTTTGAGATTGTTGTAAGCATGAGCTAAACCCCATCACAGGGACGACGGAGAAAGCCATGTTTCACAATTATTTGGTAATTATAATTGATTCTTTATGACTTTTTGCATTGATTAAATTGATTTATGATTTTGTTTGATAGTGTATGCTTAGTCTAAAAACTCTTGATGCGCTATGCTTACGATTTGAATCTAATGATTTATAAAATCTACCTTGGCAAAGAACAAGAGTCTATAAAAGAGATAAATTTTTTATGAATCATCATTTAAACCAATTGATTGTGATTAATGGTGGAATCCTGAGTCTCAGTAATCTCTCAATATCGTTACAACTTTTTCTCTGTTGCTATTTTAGTGTTAGAAATTATATTCTGAAACCAAATCTTCACAAGTCTTTAAACGAACTTTTCTTATCACTTAAAAAACTGCATCTGTTATCATAAGCATTATTCATTTTATTTTAATCACATAATTGTTAAAACTTGAGCTCATTTTCTTCTTCTTTTGCCCGAGAGATCATTGTAAACCGTGATCACCTTATTTCTATTTCTTTATTGTCAAATTAATTAGCTCTATTTTTGTCAATAATGATGGTAAAGATGCAAGAGTTTTAAGATGGAAGATGATAGATTTAACAAATGGACTAACTCATGGTGAAGATGATGATTCAATTATATCAGCCGAGTTTTGTGTTTTTGATAATCAATTATAGGATATCAATTTCTACAATTGGGTTTGAAATTGAAATTCGAAATTGGGAGGACAAAATCACCCCTACGCGATTTCTATTATCATTCAAACTAGCGTAAATGTTTAAAATAATTGAGGGTAAATTCGACTTATATATTGTTCAAATTATGCGAATACCCCTTCGTATTTTTGCTTTTGCTTATTGTTCGTCGTAAATATTAGAATGATAATAGAAAACGCTAAGGGGTGATTTTTTCCTTTTCTTTAGGACACAAATTTTTGATTACCAACCCCAAACAACACCACATCGCTTATGTTATAAAATAGATAATGTGTTAAAACGTACAAAACACTCCAACCAGAATATCAAACTGAAAAACGTGCAAGGAGGCCGGAAACTCCCCTCAACCATAAGTATACGGATAAAAAGCTTTCATTTTTATTTTATAATGACTTAGTCCCCAATTGAAGACGGTCCCTTCGCAAATGGAAGGGTGCCAAAAAAATATCATTCTTTTGAGATGACCCAATCAGTATGTGACCTACCCATTTTTGCACTCAAAGCTGCTATTAGCTTCATAAAGTGATTATTTAAGGGAACAGGTCAGTTAGTGCAAGGGTCAACTTGGGTGTGTTCATTCTTATTCTCTTGCTTTGTTTTCAATAATTTAGTTCCTATAGAGAATATCAGAAAGCTTATAACTGTCATTGAACAAGCTTGGGCCAGTTGTGTAAGGGGGTCAAAACCATATCAGCTAAAGCAAAAACTAAATATAGCAAAGAAGAAGTTCAAACTTTGGAACAAAGTATCATTTGGAAATATAACATGCTCCATTAGAGATACAAAGGCAGCCATTATGTAGATTCAAGTTAACGATCCTGACAATACTACAAAAGTTTCTGAATTAAAAGATAAAATGTCTTATCTCTATTTTCTTGAGGAAATATTATGGAAGGATAAATCAAGAGAAATCTGGCTCAATGAGGGAGATGATAATAAACCTTATTTTTATAAAGCTACGATGTTTCGAAGAATAAGAAACAATATAAATTGGATCAAATCATCCAATGGAAATTGGCTCACTACAAGGGAGGCTATTGGTAATGAGTTTATCTCATATTTCCAGGAGCTATATAAAACTTCTAATCCTGAAGGGCAGGATGAATTCATAGATTTTATGACTTCGAAGGTCACTAGTGAATATAATGACTTCCTGTCAACCCCTTTTTCCGATGACGAGATTAAATCAGCTGCGTTTCAAATGGGAGCAAAGAAAGCTCCTGGGCCAGATGGCTTTACAGGATATTTTTTTTCAAAATTATTGGGATGTGGTGGGTAGTTCTGTTTGTGACATGGTCAAACACTTCTACACTACAGGTCATCTACTTACACAATTTAATCATACAAATATCTGTCTCATCCCAAATACTCCTATGGATGATTCCGTGGATCAGTTTCGGCCAATAGGCCTTTGTAATTTTGCATACAAAGTAATTTCAAAAACTATAGCAAACAGGATGAAAACTCTGATGGACAAAATCATTTCACCCCATTAGAGTGCTTTCGTCCCTAAGAGACAAATTGCAGATAATATCTTAATGGTCCATGAGGTGGTTCATTGCATTAAGAAGAAAAAAAAGAAAGGAAAAGTTGGTTTTGCAGCAATTAAGTTGGACATGTCTAAAGCCTATGATAGGCTTGAGTGGTCCTTCTTAGCCAAAGCAATGTGCAAACTTGGTTTTAGTCAAAATTGGGTAAGTCTAATCATGAACTGCCTAAATATTGTCTCCTACTCTATACTGTTGAATGGTAGCCCTATGGGTAATCAAAAACCCGAAAGAGGGCTAAGGCAGGGGGATCCAATCTCCCCTTACCTTTACATTATCTATACTGAGGCTTTATCCTCCTACATATCTAAACTTGAGAAGACAAACCTGGTTCATGGAATTAAAATTGTGAATGCAGCACCACCCATCTGTCATTTGCTTTTTGCAGATGACAGTTTCATCTTCACAAAGGCTACAATTCCTGAATTCCACGCTACCAAGAATTATCTCCACAAATACTACAAAGCAAGTGGACAAGAAATTAATTACAATAAGTCATTTATATGTTTGTATAGTTTGTTTTTGACACCATTAGTGGATGGAACCATTTTGAATGCAGGAGTTGAGGAACCAATTAACTAAAGGGAAGAATATAGCCAAAATCACAAATTAACATGATAGTTATTACCATATCTCTAATATCACCATATCACATTCTATTTTTATTTTTCCATATTTATCTATTGTTCTCTAAGTGCTTTGGTGGGTCACTAAACATCGACGTGTTATTAATGCTAGGATGAAATAGAGTGGTTGAGTTACTAGAAAAAAAAAAAAAAAAAAAAATGAAAAATATATGAAAAGGGAAAATAAAAAGAAGGACCGACCAAATTAGACCAAAACTAATAAAAAGACACTTGGGAATAGCAATATGTGTGAAACGTAGTCCCTGTCGACGCCTAAACAAGCGTGGAATGCAGGATCCAAGGCAACTATCATGTACTTGCTGACAAGAAGCATGCGCTTGGATCCAAAAGATCTAATCATGCCGTCTAAAAAAAAAAAAAAAGAGAAATTGGATCCAGTTTGATCCAATCATATAAAAAAAAAAAAAAAAAAATTATTATTGTGTTGAATAAAGTCACTTTTGGTTCCCTTTGTATATGCCAATTGATTTGATGTAAGATTGAACATCAGTGAGAGCTCAATCCAATAGGATTAGGTTCATCTTAAGCAGTTGACCTTTGAGACAGATATGGGAAACATCGAACACTTGTGAATATTCGCCAACATCTACATCTATATCCATCTTCTTAATCTTTTCATTGTGATTGTGGTTTGTTAGTTTCCGAGTATTGTGGCTTGTTCCGACTATCTAATTAGAGCTAATATATGAATTGAATTTTACTAAAGCCTATGATGGAAGATGTGGGGCTTGACGGGGTGTGGTCATTCTTTAAGAGCTTCTTAGCCAAAGCAATGTGCAAACTTGGTTTTAGTCAAAATTGACCGACAGGGTAAGTCTAATCATGAATGCCTAAATATTGTCTCCTACTCTATCGACACGAATCCGCCATTGATTGTTGAATGGTAGCCCTATGGGTAATCAAAACCCGATATGAAGAGGGCTAAGGGAACGAAGAGAAGAATTTATCGAGGAAAGATGGGGATCAATCTCCCAGCTCAATTACCTTTACATTTTATCTATCATTCCTAAGAGATGCTTTTTCCTATTTTTTTATCCTCCTACATATCTAAACTAGGTTTGAGAAGACAAACCTAATTATCTTTTTTATGGAATAGTTGATTTCACAAAGCATGTTCATGGAATTAAAATTGTGATTGAATTGCAAAGTTGCAAATTGGTAGAACTTCTAATCACACCCATCAAAAGTGATTCCTTGAATCATTTGCTTTTGTGAATCGTAACCTTTGTTAAATTGAATTAGTGCGCTTTCCACGTTCGATTGCTTTGATGGCCTGATGAACTTAAGGCATCTAGGGAATTCATCTTCACAAAGGCTACAATTCTTGCGATCAAGGTATTCTAGGGTCTTTGATAAAAGTTGAGATTAAATATTCCACGCTTTTATCTTATTTGTTTGCAAGAATTATCTCCAATTTGACAACAAATACTATATTTATACAAAGCAAAGTGGACAAGAAATTAATTACAATAAGAATTATCTCCACAAATACTACAAAGCAAGTGGACAAGAAATTAATTACAATAAGTCTGGCTTACTTCTCAGTAAAAATGTTCATCCAAGATATCAAAGATTATTAGCCAAAATTCTAGGTATCTATAATTTACACCTAGGAGAGAAATATCTAGGGGCACCAATTAACTTCCTTAGGTAATCAGCTGGTTAACCCATGTTCTCTCTTAAGCGGGAAGAACAACTTTGGTTCAACATGTAGGACAAGCTACGTTAACATACCAGATGGCGAACTTTCTAATCCCTAAGAATCTCTGCCATAAAATAGATGCTCACCTAAATAGATTCTGGTGGGGAGAGGATCCAAAGTCAAAAAAGAGGAAGCTACACTTATTGGCCATTGAGAATATCTGCAAAACAAATAAAGAAGGAGGGTTGGATTTAGAAACTGTGACGTACCGGAAAATTACGCCTTTGGCGCGTTGCCCCGCAGGCCGTAACTCCCCCGATGCGCCATGATGATGAAGCTACGATCCGGGCCTTAGGGCTAGGCAAATGCACGTCCATTTGCAATTGCAAGCATGCTCATGGAGCATGACGCAGCTAACTTAGCTTCCACACCGTTCCAACTTACCCTTGTTCCGCAAAAGGGTTTATTAAGAAAGCAAAAACTTGCTTAATACGACAAAAACGGCCTTTTGAGGCCCTAAACAATGGAATTTGGCTAAATTCTGGTGACCATGTTGATCAACATGTCTTGATCTTTGGGTCGTTTCCCATCAAAATGGACTCATCTTGAGCTAAATTACGACATTCGGGTTTTTCGCCTCCAGATAGGCTATAGCTTGCTCTTTGTAGCTTGATAGGAAGTATGAGAATCCACTTGTTGGCATGCAACTAAGCCTCATCAAGTATGGCCACAATCATCTCTTGCGTCGAGCTGCCAAGCCAGATGATATAAGAGGCCAAAGTGCCGTAATCATCTCTAAATTAGATGATATGAGCGACAACGTGCTGGACCGGCAATGCTGCAACTCATTGCGGCTGCCTACGTACCCTTACCTACTCTAAAGGGATCAAGCAAAGACCGTAGTTCTTCACGAAGGGACAAGCAACTTATTCCAACTCGTTTGCTAGGCCGTGGCCAAGCAATAATGGAAATGGCCTAGTCCGTATAGGCCGTTCCGTCGGAATGCATCCAAGTGATGCATGTTTGGTCCGCAATATGGCATAATGATTCCTTAGCATCAAATACCCTCTCCGCGAGGCTACGCAACTATAAATGAGCCTTAGGCATCATTTATACTCTTCCGGCTAAGCTATGAAGCTTACTTGGTACATAGTCCGCATATGCACCTTCAACCAACTACCCCTCCCTATATATGTCTTAATGGAATTTCTACAAGTATGTAAAGGGGACCAAAAATATTTCATCAACTCCCCGTTTACTATTCATGGCCGTTGCCATGTATTTTCCTGAATAACCGGCCAAGATGGCTGTTCACTACCAATGCCAACTTCGATGTCCGGCCATGTTGGCCGTCCACTGCCAACCCGATATCCGGCCATGTTGGTCGTCCTCTGCCAACCCGATGTCCGGCCATGTTGGCCGTCCTCTGCCAACCCGATGTCCGGCCATGTTGGCCGTCCACTGCCAACCCGATATCCGGCCATGTTGGCCGTCCGCTGCCAACCCGATATCCGGCCATGTTGGCCGTCCATATCCAACTCGATGTCCAGCCATGTTGGTTGTACATTTTCAACTCGATGTCCAGCCATGTTGGCTGTACATTTTCAAGGTCATCTACCCAACTGACCTAATGCATCATTTGATGCAAGGTTGGCTCGTGGACAATGTAGCTTCCAACCAATGCCATATTGGCCTTAGCCAATATGCATATGCGATGTTCCTTACTTGGCACCAGATATGGCCCAGGGCCAAATGCATCTCACCATGCAAAGGAAGCTTTGGATGAAGCTTCATCACAAGCAAATGGCGCATATTTTAGCATGCGCCATGCTAAAATACGGGGTGTTACATTATCACACCCTTCAAAGAATTTCGTCCCTAAAATTCAAAACCAAAACTATTGTGGACAATCTCTTCAAGTTGGATTTCCTGAGCAAAAGTCCCATACCAGATGCTCAGAAATCACGGGTTTCTTCAAGTTGTCATGAACAACAATTTAGACCTTATGAGCACATGTCCCATACCACCTGCCCAGGAATCCAAAAGTGCCCATAACAATACAAGAATCGCAATTGGCCAGTGCCAAGAGGATATCTCGACTAGGTATCCTGAATGCACATCCCATACTACGCACTCAGAAGTCCCTAAAGTTCACAAGGTTGGAAGATGTCATCGAACTGACAAAGCAAAACCTAACGCAACACTGTGAGGACCAATATCTAATGCCAGTGCAGTTGGATGCAAGCCACCGTCCCTGACGGATTTACCGGGTTGCCACTCGTAAGTGGGATGCTAGCCAGGGCTCGACAACGCACACCCTTGGCCGGTGCCGCGTGTGGGGATGATCAGTCCCATTGTCTACCCACCGTCCCCTGCACGGTCTTCCGGATGCTCGTAAGCGAGTTGCCACGGAGAGGCCTTGCAAACTCACATTACTTATACAAGCTCAACTCGATTTGCAAAGTAACGCTCAATGGTTACAAACTCTTTCCCGCGCATAAGTTGGCCTACTCTCCAACTTTAAGTTTTCCGTTAAGGAAAATACTTGCCAATGAGTCCACTCCGCACAAGTCTCTAGAGTTTTCTCGGAACTTGCTCTGATACCATCTATGACGGACCGGAAAATTACGCCTTTGGCGCGTTGCCCCATGCAGCCGTAACTCCCCGATGCGCCATGATGATGAAGCTACGATCCGGGCCTTAGGGATAGGTAAATGCACGTCCATTTGCAATTGCAAGCATGCTCATGGAGCATGACGCAGCTAACTTAGCTTCCACATCGTTCCAACTTACCCTTGTTCCGCAAAAGGGTTTATTAAGAAAGCAAAAACTTGCTTAATACGACAAAAACGGCCTTTTGAGGCCCTAAACGATGGAATTTGGCTAAATTCTGGTGACCATGTGGATCAACATGTCTTGATCTTTGGGTCGTTTCCCATCAAAATGGACTCGTCTTGAGCTAAATTACGACATTCGGGTTTTTCGCCTCCAGATAGGCTATAGCTTGCTCTTTGTAGCTTGATAGGAAGTATGAGAATCCACTTGCTGGCATGCAACTAAGCCTCATCAAGTATGGCCACAATCATCTCTTGCGTCGCGCTGCCAAGCCAGATGATATGAGAGGCCAAAGTGCCGCAATTAATCATCTCTAAATTAGATGATATGAGCGACAACGTGCTGGACCGGCAATGCTACAACTCATTGCGGCTGCCTACGTACCCTTCCCTACTCTAAAGGGATCAAGCACAGACCGTAGTTCTTCACGAAGGGACAAGCAACTTATTCCAACTCGTTTGCTAGGCCGTGGCCAAGCAATAATGGAAATGGCCTAGTCCGTATAGGCCGTTCCGTCGGAATGCATCCAAGTGATGCATGTTTGGTCCGCAATATGGCATAATGATTCCTTAGCATCAAATACCCTCTTCGCGAGGCTACGCAACTATAAATGAGCCTTAGGCATCATTTATACTCTTAAACTAAGCTATGAAGCTTACTTGGTACATAGTCCGCATATGCACCTTCAACCAACTACCCCTCCCTATATATGTCTTAATGGAATTTCTACAAGTATGTAAAGGGGACCAAAAATATTTCATCAACTCCCGTTTACTATTCATGGCCGTTGCCATGTATTTTCTGAATAACCTAGGCCAAGATGGTTGTTCACTACCAATGCCAACTTCGATGTCCGGCCATGTTGGCCGTCCACTGCCAACCCGATGTCCGGCCATGTTGGCCGTCTCTCGCTAACCCGATGTCCGGCCATGTTGGCCGTCCATCTGCCAACCCGATATCCGGCCATGTTGGCCGTCCGCTGCCAACCCGATATCCGGCCATGTTGGCCGTCCATATCCAACTCGATGTCCAGCCATGTTGGATCGTACATTTTCAACTCGATGTCCGACCATGTTGGTCTGTACATTTTCAAGGTCATCTACCCAACTGACCTAATGCATCATTTGATGCAAGGTTGGCTCTTGGACAATGTAGCTTCCAACCAATGCCATATTGGCCTTATCCAATATGCATATGCGATGTGCCTTACTTGGCACCAGATATGGCCCAGGGCCAAATGCATCTCACCATGCAAAGGAAGCTTTGGATGAAGCTTCATCACAAGCAAATGGCGCATATTTTAGCATGCGCCATGCTAAAATACGGGGTGTTACATTATCACACCCTTCAAAGAATTTCGTCCCTGAAATTCAAAACTAAAACTATTGTGGACAATCTCTTCAAGTTGGATTTCCTGAGCAAAAGTCCCATACCAGATGCTCAGAAATCACGGGTTTCTTCAAGTTGTCATGAACAACTATTTAGACCTTCGGAGCACATGTCCCATACCACCTGCCCGAGAATCCAAAAGTGCCCACAACAATACAAGAATCGCAATTGGCGGTGCCAAGAGGATATCTCGACTAGGTATCCCTGAATGCACATCCCATACTACGCACTTAGAAGTCCCTAAAGTTCACAAGGTTGGAAGATGTCATCGAGGCGACAAAGCAAAACCTAACGCAACTTTGTGAGGACCAATCTCTAATGCCGGTGCAGTTGGATGCAAGCCACCGTCCCCGACGGATTTCTGGGTTGCCACTCGTAAGTGGGATGCTAGCCGGGCCTGACAACGCACACCCTTGGCCAGTGCCAACGTGTGGGGATGATCAGTCCCATTGTCTACCCACCGTCCCAGACGGTCTTCCGGATGCTCGTAAGCGGGGTGCCACAGAGGCCTGGCAAACTCACAGTACTTATACAAGCTCAACTCGATTTGCAAAGTAACTGGCTCAGCAGTTATAAACTCTTTCCCGCGCAGAAGTTGGCCTACTCTCCAACTTTAAGTTTTCCGTTAAGGAAAATACTTGCCAATGAGTCCACTCCGCACAAGTCCCTAGAGTTTTCTCGGAACTTGCTCTGATACCATATGTGACGGACCGGAAAATTACGCCTTTGGCGCGTTGCCCCGCAGGCCGTAACTCCCCCGATGCGCCATGATGATCTACGATCCGGGCCTTAAGGATAGGTAAATGCACGTCCATTTGCAATTGCAAGCATGCTTATGGAGCATGACGCAGCTAACTTAGCTTCCATACCGTTCCAACTTACCCTTGTTCCGCAAAAGGGTTTATTAAGAAAGCAAAAACTTGCTTAATACGAAAAAAAAACGGCCTTTTGAGGCCCTAAACGATGGAATTTGGCTAAATTCTGGTGACCATGTGGATCAACATGTCTTGATCTTTGGGTCGTTTCCCATCAAAATGGACTCGTCTTGAGCTAAATTACGACATTCGGGTTTTTCGCCTCCAGATAGGCTATAGCTTGCTCTTTGTAGCTTGATAGGAAGTATGAGAATCCACTTGCTGGCATGCAACTAAGCCTCATCAAGTATGGCCACAATCATCTCTTGCGTCGAGCTGCCAAGCCAGATGATATGAGAGGCCAAAGTGCCGCAATCATCTCTAAATTAGATGATATGAGCGACAACGTGCTGGACCGGCAATGCTGCAACTCATTGCGTTTGCCTACGTACCCTTACGTACTCTAAAGGGATCAAGCAAAGACCGTAGTTCATCACGAAGGGACAAGAAAATTATTCCAACTCGTTTGCTAGGCCGTGGCCAAGCAATAATGGAAATGGCCTAGTCCGTATAGGCCGTTCCGTCGGAATGCATCCAAGTGATGCATGTTTGGTCCACAATATGGCATAATGATGCCTAAGCATCAAATGCCCTCTTCGCGAGGCTACGCAACTATAAATGAGCCTTAGGCATCATTTATACTCTTTAAACTAAGCTATGAAGCTTACTTGGTACATAGTCCGCATATGCACCTTCAACCAACTACCCCTCCCTATATATGTCTTAATGGAATTTCTACAAGTATGAAAAGGGGACCAAAAATATTTCATCAACTCCCCGTTTAATATTCATGACCATTGCCATGTATTTTCCTGAATAACCGTCCAAGATGGCTGTTCACTACCAATGCCAACTCCGATGTCCGGCCATGTTGGCCGTCCACTGCCAACCCGATATCCGGCCATGTTGGTCATCCTACGCCAACCCGATGTCCGGCCATGTTGGTCGTCCGCTGCCAACCCGATGTCCGGCAATGTTGGTCGTCCGCTGCCAACCCGATATCCGGCCATGTTGGCCGTCCACTGCCAACCCGATGTCCGGCCATGTTGGCCGTCCGCTGCCAACCCGATATCCGGCCATGTTGGCCGTCCATATCCAACTCGATGTCCAGCCATGTTGGATGTACATTTTCAACTCGATGTCCAGCCATGTTGGCTGTACATTTTCAAGGTCATCTACCCAACTGACCTAATGCATCATTTGATGCAAGGTTGGCTCTTGGACAATGTAGCTTCCAACCAATGCCATATTGGCTTTAGCCAATATGCATATGCGATGTGCCTTACTTGGCACCAGATATGGCCCAGGGCCAAATGCATCTCACCATGCAAAGGAAGCTTTGGATGAAGCTTCATCACAAGCAAATGGCGCATATTTTAGCATGCGCCATGCTAAAATACGGGGTGTTACAGAAACAGTGAAATCAATAACCTTTCTATGATGGCAAGAAGTGTTTGGAGACTTATGGAGAACCCTAATTCTCTATGGGCAACTGCCCTAAAAGCAAAGTACTTTCCTAGAACTGATATCTTACATGCTAAGTGTCCAAATACAACATCATTGGCATGGAAATGTATGTATAAAATGATGGAAAAAATTAAACCATTCATCACATGGGTGGTAGGGGAAAGACCATTCATAGATCCTTGGTGTAATAACTGGATTCCAAATAAAGTAGTTGCAACACCAAAGGATAATACAGTACCTGAGCATAATCTCACAGTGGAAGATCTTATCAACCATGAGAACAGAACATAGGACTCAACTAAATTGAGTGCTATCTTTGATCAATCTTCTATATAGAAGATTGAAGGCATACCTTTGACTCTTATCCCTTCAAGAGATATAAGGATATGGGTAAATGCTAGAGATTGGAAATTCACTACCAAAATTGCATATCACAGCCTCTCCTCAAGAGATGACATTGTCAATTCTGAATTATGGAGCAAGTTGTGGGTTCAAAATCTTTCTGCAAGAATAAAATTATTTGTGTTGAAGGCTCTTAAAGGAGCCTTGCCTGTAAACCTAATTATACATCAGAGAATACACACCTCAGACCTAATTTGCCCAAGGTGTAAATTGAAACAAGAAAGTATAATGCATGCATTAGTCTCATGTTCACATCTTAGCACAATATGATCTCAAATAAACATCATAAATCACCAGTTTCATGATCTTACCTTTAATGAATGAGTCAAATACTGGTTGCAGTTGAACCCTTATAATGATGTTTCTAATAGAATTGATACACATCCAATGATAGCCTGTATGTGTTGGTCAATTTGGACCAGTAGAAACACAATTGTTCATACTGGAATAGTTAAAGAACCGCCCTCAATTTTGGCTAGAGCAAAATCAATGCTACTGGTGAAAATCAATCAACCACACCTCCAACAAATTTCTGCAATTACACCGATCTCTGATATCTCAACTTGGATTTCTCCACTTGTTAATTGGATTAAAACTAACTGTGATGGGGCTTGGAATATCTACTCAGAAACAGGGGGGATTGGATTTGTATTCCGAAATTCAGATCACCAATTCATTCTTGCAATATGTTGACGCCATGAGAACTGCCTGGGAAAGGAAGAATCAACAAATCCTAACTGAAAGCGACGCTGAAGGAGTAATTGATAAGATAAATAGGAAAGATTTCCGCGGCGACCAGAGAACCCAAGCAATTTGGTCTGATATTAAATACCTAATAACAAAATTTAAGGGAATCTCTTTCACTTATGTTAACCGCACCAGTAATATGGTTGCCCATAATGTAGTCCAATGGGAAAAAAATAATAAAAATAGTATGGATTGGTCTTCACCGCCGGTCTGGCTTATGCCGGATTTAAGTGATGATCATATACCGACACGTCACATTGTGGCATTGTAATCTCGTTTGTCGTTTGACTTTGCTTATAAAAAAAAAGAAAAGAAAAAAGAAAGCTTATAACTATCATTCAACTGAAAAGTCTTGAAGAAGAATGAGAGAAGAATCTATGCACATTAAAGATGTGCTCTCCATTATTTAATTTAGAGAAATTGGGTCAATTGCCCAAATATTTTTAAAACATGGTTCTAATGAACGAGTAAAAATTAGTATGGGTGAAATGGACACCAAAAAAATAGCAAGAATGAATCTGGATTCATCCTGGCTTAAACTTAAAAAATAACAAGGGTGAAATTGGATGCATTCTGATGTAAATTAAAATTAAGAAATAATATTTGAAAATGGGTAAGATGAAACTGTTTACATCCTGACTATTTTTACATTCTCGTTTATTTAAACAATATCAAATTTTACATTTCATTTTCACCCAAGAATTGTCGTTATTGGGTTAATTAACCAATTTTGTGTTTAATTTTTTGATGTCATTACCTATCTTATCATTTAACAACAATTTCTTATCCTACAATTTAGTATTAGTATAATGATATCATTAAATCAGTGGACAAATTGCAAACTTAATCTAGTTGCTTCAATAGTCATAGGGGGAGCTGATTTTATACTTAGAAGAAGATTAGTTTAGAATGGGAGTGTTTGTTGTTAAATCTTGCAATTTCTTTCCAACTAAAACAAAAATTAGTTGGTTAGACTTATAACATGTTTGTTTTTCCTCTATGTAGAGGCTAACCGATGCGTGTCGTAGGTGCAATCAAATTAATCAATATTTCCACTCAATTAAAAATAATATAATGGAAGTCAAGTTCGTTCCCACGAGGAGCAAGAGGTTCTAGTTGTAAAAATTGTCACGAAAGGGGGGTGTAAAAAGCAAAAGAAAATAAACAAAGCAATTAAAAGATAAAGTTGAAAGCAATAAGAGAGACAAGACCAAGGAATCCTTCTTCGTTGCAAAACAATGAATCGAGTTATGTTCTTTTCTATTTGTTATTAGTCACAGATTATCACCAACCGTAGGATAGCAGGTCCGCTTAGCTAGCCCCAAAATCCCTTATTTCACTGAGTAACAAGTCCGCTTAGTTATCGATTCTATTCAAAAGAACCACCTTGAGGTCCGCTTACAAGATGTAATTCCCTGAATGCATTAAGATTTATGAATTTAGGTTTAGTACTAGTAGTTAAACTCGGTTCGCTTGGTTCACTTTCTAGCGTTGTTTTTACACACAATCGCTCCACGGAATCCCTCCACAAGGTCTCGTGTTTGCTACTTATGTAAAGAGTCAAGAAACGATTACTTATCTCCTAACTTTCACTAGCTTTAGATCAAATTAACAAATCAATTTAGTTGGCCACCTAAACAATCTATCAATCAATCATGAATGTCTTTAAGATCATTCCTATTAGTAAAAACAAACGATAATCATGTGAAAAACTTCAAGATAGAATTGAAAACAAAAACTCAAAACATGAATTAAGAACTAGGAATTCATCCTCAATCAATAATAAAATTAGCTACTCATGCTAAAGAGTTCACACAAAGAATAAGAAAAGAAAAGTGTTGTGTGTGTAGAGAGGTGTGTAAAAGATATAGAAAAACTTCTCTATTTATAGGCTTCAATATTCTCCAACTCTTCCAAGGATTAGAATCCTTTTCCTTTAGCAATTCAACTTCCAAATTCAAGTCTTTCTCAACTCTTCATCTTCTCTTTCCAAATTTGAGCCAAATTCTCCATCCAATTCCTAGTCCAAGTCTTCACACCCATGAGAGAAGTCCATAGAAAATTCTGGAATTTTTGCTCGCCGGAAAACTGGGATTGTGGCCGGAATCCGGCCGGATTAAGTCGCCGCCGGCCATCTGAAAATTTCTCCGTCAAGGGAATATTCGACGGAATATTCCGTCAGTCCTCCGTTAGGACTAACGGTCAAAAGGGTCAACCGTCAGTCAACTGTTAGTCAATCGGGTCAAGGGAAGTCAAGCCAGATGGCGAGTCAGTCACTGAGTCAGCTTCTAACTCGTTGTCTTACACAAACATCGGGTGCAGTGGGAGTCACCGAGTTATCCTAGCGAGTCACCGATTCGACTCATCGAACCGAACTCCGGCCTAGGCCATTGCACGGCTTGCACAGACCAAGCATCTCATGACCATGTTGGCCCTCAATTCCACTCGCAATCCATGCTCTTCCCCCGCAAACACTGTAGCTTCGGTTTCATCTCACTCAGGCCACGGTTCTCTCCTACAACCTTGCATTACTTCAATGCCACAAGTCAGTGCAAGTCATGCCTGCAAATTCACCAGCTTCAGATTACATAGCTCCATTTTCTCCTGCCAGTTGCACATCTCAGCCATAACAGTGCACAACATCAATTCTAATAACAGCAGCTCATTCAATCCACCATTGTTCATCATTCAACTCTTTATTCTCCCTGCATCACCATCAACTTAGCACATCCATCTTCCATCTCATATTCATCTAAGCAGCTTCAGTTCCAACTTCAGCTCTTCTCTGAGTCACAATTACAATCCCATCTTAACTCTGACAGCAAACTTCCCATCTGAGCCTTATACTGAGTCATAACAGCTGCAGCTTCAAATCCACTTCACTGCCATCCCATAACACCATCAGAGCCTTAACCTAGCATCAATAGAACCGGCATCAACAATTCCTTCTCGATCTCAGTCCGTTAAACATCAAAACTCTTCCCAGCCATTGCAACTGCACCATACAGCTGCCACTTCAAACTGCAAACCACCAGGTTCAGGCCAACACTAGCTTGGCCTTGCTGCTTCACATTCCATCACTGTACACCATATGTTTCAGTTTCTTGGTTCAACTGCAACCAACTCATTCCAAAGCAATGCCATCCAATTGCAGCTTCATTCTCCATCCAACCCATTGCAGCACCAGCCTCAGGATTACTTTTCCATTCAAAACAGAGAGCAACAACACTCATTCAAACCAACCTATCTCAACAACATCTCTTCCCTTCTTAGCAATCACCTTCTGAGCCAATTGCTAATCATCAACAAACTTTAACCACCATCCACAGCTTAGATAGAGCACTGACATACCCTCTCTTCATCTCTGAGTTCTTCTCACATACAACCTTCAATAGTAATCGAATCAGACTAACCCTACAATAACATAACCACCTCCAGAAACCCATTGGTTCAACAACAGAACCTCAATCTCAACATCAATCGACTCAACCTCATGCCAAAACCCAACAACATCTGAGATCGATTCCAACAAATCCCATCACCGAACTCAAACCAACAAATCTGAGAGCAACCCAACTTCTCGATTTCTCCATCTCCATGTCTTGCTCATCACCAGAACCCATCGTTGCATATCGAACCCATAATCAACAGCGCCTTTCTTCTCTGCTTCTTCTTCTCAATCTGTTCTTTAAATAGCAGCGGCTGTACTGCTTTTCTCTACAAATCGAACAATACCACTATCAGTAGCAATTTCACATTTCTTCCTCATCTCGATCTTCACAACAGTCGATAAACACTCAGCTCTAAATCTCTGTTCTTCATTTCAGTTTTCAGGGGAAAAAATGATTGAGAGATGGTTTCTCTCGATTTTAGGTTTAGGTTTATAATTGGGTTCGGACTCGGGCATGGATCCGGGTACGGTTAGGGTATGGAGCAGGGTATGGATGGATGGGCTTAGGTTAGGGTATGGGTGGATTCAGACATGTGGGCTTGGGTATGGGTCAGATTTTAGGGTGTGGGTGGATTCAAACACCCACCATAAGTACATCCCAATTGTGCTATTCTCACTCCCTTATTTTGGATAAGGGACACCTCTTTGACCTCCCCTTAACTATTATTGTCCTTCCTTCAGTAATTTAAATCACCCCTTAACCTTGGATGGGCTCCATATAGTATTCCCTCCTTGGTGAAATGACAATTTTACCCTTTTGTTAAAATATGGTGATTTCTTCTCCTTTTCCTCCGTGCGACTCTAGAGTACCTAATAACTCAAAAACACACGTAAAATACATAATTTACAAGAAAAATAGCAAAGAAAGCATAAACTACTAGATAGTAAATTAGGTGTATTCTACACCTATCACTCACTACACCAAATTCTGGGATTAGAAACAGAACCAGGCCGTTACAAAAACGGGTTGTGTGCCCTACTTTCATTGCAAAAGTGGGTGTTACATTTTTTTTGTAACGGCTTTGTGGTAAGTTCTACAATTTTTATGCTTGACCCTCAATGTATTGCGAGACGTTACGAATTTGCCACGTGGTAACAGCTCAGGTCCGTTACGATTTTTTTTTGTGTATGGATAGTGTGACTTAGAGCCCGTTACGAACTTTTTTGTAATGACAAAAAAATTATCGCTTGATCAACATTGACCTGGTCAAAATTAGTCAACAACGACTAATTTTGACACAGTCAATATTAACTGCATGAGTTCATATTTCGAAATAGTTTTGGAATTAAAAAAAAATTACTCGCATAAATATTTCATCTCATCCACATTCAACAATACTTCAATCAATTCATATCAACATTCATTCACTTCACATCAACATTAAATCAATGAAAGAACACAAATTCTTCTAAGTACCAAAAAAATCAGGTTAAAGTATCAAATTCTAATAAGTACCTAAAACTCTTTTACATTCATTCTCTGTCACAGCAAACGCAAGCTCAGGGAAACTGCATTTAACACTCATTCAATCCATACAAATTTTATTATACAATTTAACAATAATAACTTGTTCAATTCTTTCAACAACTTGAAAGAATTTCTAAGATTTGAGGGAATACAACATCTACTTAGAAACTTAAGAGAATGCCTAAGACATGTGCGGCTTAAAGCTCATACAATAATTGTATATACAACTTGAGCATATAAGATAAAACTAATAAAGGAAGAACTCACATAACGGTCTACTGTCTTGGGTAATGTTTCTCTCTCAAATTTGCAACACTTCGCCTCACTGCTCCAACGATAAGCCTCGGCACCTAGAGGAAGTGAGTTGGTACCTAAGCCAATTCAAAAAGGAGAACAAAGTTACATCCAACTGGTGCCAAGGATTGCAAATTAAATCGAGTTAGAAGAATTCAATGAAAAAAAATGTCCACAAACAATTTCTTAGCCAAACCAAAATGGACATTACACATTAAAAAATTCCGCTATAACCTACAACCACATGGCTACTAAATGGGGTTACATTTACCTTTTCAGTGAACTTTTCAGACTTTACATGCTTCATTACTCCATCAATGCTCCAGTGTCGACATACGATGGAACAGGAATGGATGACGGAGTGTAGTTTTCACCTCGTTGAAGATCAAATTAGGCCGCAAAGATAAAATGGAAGGTAACGGACTTAGTGACCCCCTTGTTTAAAAGGAGAAATAAGTAATGAGATAAGAATAAATTCTACTCGAGATAGGATTTGTATTGATTCGAAGAAGCTCAACTATATCATCTTGGCGCAAGCTTAATCAGTATCATCTAGGGACGCAAGCGCAAGATATAACCAATGACCCTATGCGGGATTATCTCTTTTTCGGCAAAAATTTTCATTTCTGAGGCAAGCATTTATAGATAATACAAGATTGAGATAGAGTTGCACTTAGCTTTGTGTGCATATTGTGACAATAGCATGAGATTGCATTTGTCTTTATCACAAAGTAGAATGACTTCACTAAAATACACCTCGGTCACCAAATAAACCATTTGTAACGTTGTGATAATATAACGCAAATTAAGGTGGCGCTAAGTCTCTTTTTTGCTTGGCGTTGCAGCAGGGGCCATGGGTATGCAAATCATTAGTTTTCAAATCCTTGTTTGCTCTGGTTCCATAATCTGCGGTGCATAACAACCCATGATTAAAATAGTATCAACTACAACCACATTAAACTAGTGTCTCAATCAAAGTATCTAAACCAAAATCTTCAATCGACTCTAATGTATAAGATCAAGTGGAAGGACAAACTCAAATGAGTTAGATCCATCAACATCGAAACAATATGACCCAAAAGACATCTGAAATGGTAATTAATCTAACTCTAATACGAGATGCGTGAGCTAATGAAGACAGACTTAGCCGGATGAATCGGACCCACACCATCAAAACATTCGACCCAAAAGACATGCTTAAATGTAAATCAATTTAAGTCTAATGTGTTCTTTGAGGGATGATGAATACACACTCAAACAGATGAGTCAAACCTAAACACTATCATTCAGTAGACTCGTGTTCATACCCATTTTGATTTAGAGAATTTAAAGAAAATTCCATGTTTCAGAAATAAAAATTGAAGCATGATTAGCGGTTCCCCAACACCTTCGCCAATTTTATCGGCGTTATGATTCATATTACCAGTTACGGAGCTATTGGAACATGAGCCTCATCCTCCGCATGCTCTTCATCTTCTCTCATTAAAAAAAAGCCACCCAACGACATCATAAATAAGACGATGGCAATTACAAATCCATAAAACCAGTCCATCATAACAGTTGGAGACATATGACTATAAATTAATTCATGTACTTCAGAGATGCTCCTCACTAAACAAAAATAGCATATCCAAAATGAGATTAAGGGTACCATAAGGACTTGGTAAAAAATCGAAACACAAATACGCACACACAAGTGTGAGAACATGGCATGCTTTCAACGTCATTGCACCCACCAACTCTACGAGAGGTAGTCTTGTTAGAGTATCCTTATCATAAACACGATATAAAAAATATTCATGTTCACATACCTGCAAAAACCATGCTAACAACATTAAAAATAAAGAAATTCCCATGTTTCATCAAATTGCTCTGTATTTTAACCTCAATTCAGACTAATATTGAACCCTAACCAACAAATTGAATCAGAGATAGAGATGGAGAAAGGGTGAACCTCGCATTTAGGAGTGATGCGTTGCGTCATCCATTGGAGGAGACATCTTTGATTTCTTCTTATCAATCACTAAATTAAACCTTAAATCAATTTCCAAACCCTAACTTCCTCTCTCGAGTTACCCTGTCCCTCTATAACCCGAGTTAATACAAATTCGCCATCTCCTCTTACATTTATTCAATCCACCGATTCCTCCTTTGATTTTGCACAAACGCAATACTAACTCCGAAACCCTAATTTTATTTCTTCTCGATTCGCACGTTCTTCACTCATAAGAACCCTAACCAAAATCAAATTTACAACCTAAAACACCTTCCTAATCCATTTACTTCTCGCATTTCTTTTTAATTGATGTGAACGATTTCTTAGTTCATGTTTACGAGAAGAAAAAAAAATTAAAAAAAGAACATAAGAAGAAGAAGAAGAAGAAGAAGATGAAGAAGAAGAAGAGAAATGATATTTTCGGTTTTATTTTGGAACTTTTGAGTATTTGGTTCTCCTTCTTTTGGGTAGAGATCGAGAGAGAGGAAGAAAGAAGATGAGACGGAGAGAAAGAGAAAAGATAGAGATGATGAAAAGGAGAGTAGGAATAAAATCTAGGGTTTAATGTTTGAGATGCATCTCGAGAATACAATGAAGGGTATAGATATTAGTTTAGGAATACACGGTGTAGATGAAACACTATAGCGCACATGTGAATCGCACACGCACAAACTTCAATCATTACGACCCAAGTGTGACCAAGTGTGTGACTCGCACGCTTACAAAAAAATTAAACGGCTAAGCCTCGTTATTTAATTTTTAAAAATTTAGTGTGACTTAAGCCTGTTACGAAATTTTTGTAACGACCATTTGTAATTGCAAATTGTAACGGCTGGTAGGCCGTTACGAAGACTAACCTCTACCAACCTCTATGTAGTGGTGGACCCCGCTAATTTTGGTGTTTGTTTTTTCCACTACCTCTATAAAGATAGAGGCAAATCACTACCAAATTAGAGGATTTCAAATAGTAGTAGCAAGGTGCTATTTTCATCCCCAACCTCTATCTAATGCTGAAATGTCAAGTTTACCCTTGAACTAATTTTAAATTTCCAATTTTTATTCCATAATACAAAACCAATTTTCTCTTTCATTAATTCTCTCGTTCTCTGTAGCTGCTTCCCTAAAAAAAATTCGATCGTTTCTCCCGTGGAAGATAAAGAAGGTTTCATCGATCTCTTGTGTTTGGGGAGGTAACATGTTATTTCTTTTCTTTTCTTTGTCCAATAATTTATCTCCGTAATCTCTATTTTTCTGAAATCGTTAGCATTAGGGTTTTTTAATTTGGGTATTGTTTGATTTCATTAGAGTCTGCATCGGATATTCCTGATGGTTTGGATGTTGGTATAATTCTGGAGTTGGGTTTGATTTCATCATCTAGCAATGAATTTTGATTCAAAATTGTACTATGTTGCATATTTACTAGATTCTATTTACTAGATTCTATACTTAGGTTTTGATTCAAAATTGTACTATGTTGCAATGAATTTTATACTAGATTCTATACTACTAGATTCTATACTTAGGCTTTGATACTAAGTAATGCAATGAATTTCTTAGGTTTTGATACTAAGTATTGCAATAAATTTCTTAGGTTTATTAGGTTTTGATATACTAAGAAAAGAAACCTAATATTAAGTATTGCAATAAATTTATATACTTATGTTTCTTAGGTTTATACTACTAGACTCTATACTTAGGTTTATATTTAGGTTTATACTACTAGATTCTATACTTAGGTTTCTTAGGTTTATTAAGTATTGCAATAAATTTCTTAGGTTTCTTAGGTTTATTAAGTATTGCAATAAATTTCTTAGGTTTCTTAGGTTTATTAAGTATTGCAATAAATTTCTTAGGTTTAAATTTCTTAGGTTTTGATACTAAGTATTGCAATGATTTTCTTAGGTTTTGATACTAAGTATTGCAATAAATTTCTTAGGTTTTGATTCTATACTTAGGTTCTGATTCTATACTACTAGATTATATAGAACATGAAATGGGGATATAAAAAGGAATTGGGGGATATAAGAAAATGACAAAAACTAGATCCAGATATCAATTCGGGGTCACCCCTTATCTAAGTATTTTTTTAAATCCTAATCTACCCCTCACTAATCAGGTTTAGTGGTTAATAATAATTAGTAAAAATCTTAAGTATTTGTTAAATGATTAGTGTGTATTTGTATTTGGGTGAATGAGATGAGAGTAGAAAGATGGAATTTTTTTTTGAGAGGGAGCTTTTTTTGGTGAAAGTGGAGGATGATTGTGAAGAGAGAATTGCTGCTAAGAGGTTGAAAATTTGATTTTTTTTTTCTTTGAATCCACCATTGTTGCAGCTGAAATAGCTCGGTGCCGGCATTGTATTCAACCTAAAAAATCATGCCGGCATTTGTTGGAAATTTTCATAAATGTTTGCCACTATCCAGGGGGGGGGGGCGGGGCGTAGCCCTCTGGTTTTGATCTTCAAAACCTATTTATTTTGGTTTTAATCAGTCCACTGCCGGCACAGTCGGTTAATTCTCGAGCATGCCGGTACCTATGCCGGCATAGTATGTTGCTTAAATTTCTATGCCGGCACATGATGAAAAGTATCCATGAAACTTCAATATTTTTTCACTTGACTACCGGCATTGATAGATTTCTATCGAGCATGCCGACACTTAGTTACGGCATTGAATGCTAGTTACCAAGCATGTCGGCACCATTTTCTGGCATGGTTCTTCACCAGTTCCGACATGGTCTTCATCACTTCCGGCGATGTAAAAAAATATTATGTTTTGAATTTTTTTGGTTTTAATCAGTCCACTTCCGGCACAATTAGTTAATTCTCAAGCATGCCGGTACCGGTTTCCGGCATAGTATGATGCTTTAATTTTTATGCCGGCACATGATGTAAAGTATCCAGAAAGTTGAATTTTTTTTTCACTTGACTACCGGCATTGATAGATTTCTATTGAGCATGCTGGTACTTAGTTACGACATTGAATGTTAGTTACCAAGCATGCCGACACCAGTTTCCGGCATGGTCTTCATCAATTCCGGCATAGTAATCATGCGTAAACAGTCTCTTAGCTTGTTTGGTTGTGAACAAGTATAAGAATCAGAGGTACAATATGAATCTCCATAAATGGATAGGTATATATTGTTATGTATTGTGTTATACAATCTTCCACTACTTTAATCAGCCATTGAAGTTGGCTATGTAAACATAAAATCGTGAACTCACAATTCAGAGTAACATATTTCTTTTCTTGGAAAGGTTCTGTAATTTTTCTTCCAACTAAAACATTTATATGTCGTTGCTTGACCTTGTATTGATACAAATGTAAAGGTTGTTCTGGAATAATCATGATTACTATGATGATGTTCAACCGGTTCTGGTGGCACACGAATTCCAGGACTCGACGGAGTTTTTCAAAACCAAAGAGGTGCGTCACTGCATTGTCGCGATGGTGAACCTTCTTGTCATCAGGTTAAGTTCAAGGATGTTATGGAAATTTTAAGACTTTTTTTAAATGGTCAATCCCTCTATAAAATTTTAGTTCCCTCCTCATAATTCTTCCCTCCTCAAAGCCATTCTTTCCCTCCTAATAACATGACTCAACAGAATGATGAAGTAGATATAAAATTCCCAAGTCAATCAATATATACTCATTTATTATTTATTTATTTATTTTTGAAATTAAAATGCTCCAGTCTCTGGATTTTTCCTAAAAAAAATCTCCTTTCTATCTCCACTTGTTAATGACTTTTCAGTCGAGATCCACAGTTTCCCATATAGGTTCATCATTCCCAAGTCTAATACCAGATGACTGTCATTTGGCGGAGAGATAGGCCCCAAGTCGGCTTTGAAAGGATGATTTTTTGGGATCAACTCATTTTTGAAGGGCCCTTAAATGATTTTTCCATCAATTGTTTAGTGATAAGGGGCATCATAATGTTAAGAAACAATTAAGTTACCGATTACTTATTTAAATTACGTTATATTCTTTATAAATATTTTATTTTCATTGTCGTGTTTAAAATCGGGTAGCTAGCTCAATTGGTCATCCCCGTTTCTTAAAGGTTGATGCGCTCTAGGAGGTTACAGGTTCGAGTCCTCGAGCGCAGTGTTGCAGAATTTGACATGGATGTTAGAGTTAGCTCGTCCCCCTTACGACATAATCAACACACCTATCCGCTTCAGCTCCCTTGGATGGTTCCTCATGAGGCTCGCTGGTAAGCTAGCACGAAAACCTGTTCAATTAATGTAGTAGTACGTTGTTGGAGCACAGCTTATTAGGCTTCCTACTAGTTTCATGTAATAATCGTTATCCAATAAATATTATAATAATATTAAAACGGGCACCTAGCTCAGCTGGTCATCCCGGTTTCCTAAAGTTCATGCGCTCCAGAAGGTCCCAGGTTCGAGCCCCAATGGCTTAATATTGCAGGAATGAACATGGAAGGTAGTGTTAGCTTGCCCCCTTGTGACACAATCTCGGCCCCCCCATCTGCTTCGGCTCCCTTGGCTAGGTTACCCATGAGGCTCGCTGGTAGGTTAGCGCGGCAACCTGTTCAATTAATGTAGTAGTATGTCGCTGAAGCTTAGCTTGTTAGGCTTCCAACTAATTAATGTAATACTCATTATCCAATATAACACGAAATTTAATATATAATTTTTAAAAAATTTATAATAATAATTTTTATTATTTTTATTGGATTAATTTTTTTTTTTTTTTTTTTAGAAGATAAAAATAAAAATATTTATAGATAAAAAAATTCAGATAGAATATAATCTGTCCCAAATTAGGACTCATACACAGCCTTAGTTGGTAACCGAGCGAGCAGCTGGGCACCAACACCTTTCTGAATAGCAACTCCTAACCTATGAAAAATAAAACTGCCTAGACCACTACCAGCATCATTACTAACTAAACAGTTCTTTAAACGCTTAAAAAAAACAAAGCAACTCCTCACCAAGCTCTCCCAAAGTGGTTAAAGCTAAAACGCCCAAACCATACCCATTTGAAGTACAATCATCCAAGTATTTAGAACGTTTACGCGCAATTGCTTTCGAAATGGCTTGACCTGGGACGAAAGAACGAACCCCCTCACCTGTGAAGGGTGATACACCTGTGACATCCATGCAAATATCTTGGCCATTCTCCCAATTAAGGACGAGAATATCTGCTGGACGTAAATCCTTGTTGCTATCCGATAAAAGACCCAAAGAAGCCTCTTTACGCACCGGCACACCAGCTTTGTAGAAAATATCCGCAATCACATCACGAACTAGGTCATGACGAAACTTGATACCCACGTCTTTAGCACAATGGAGTGCGTGATCACCAAAAATATCAATAGGTTTATTACAACAAGAACACACATCATCTTCGCCAAACAAGGGGATACCAAGCCGATAGCAAACTACTGCTCTAAACTATCTGGGACCAAGGCACTGATCTAGCCCACTGATAGGAACATCCAAAAGGTAGTCTTGTGCATGCTTGACTCGGT
The DNA here is from genome assembly GCA_023531295.1 of Papaver armeniacum. Lineage (NCBI taxonomy): Eukaryota > Viridiplantae > Streptophyta > Magnoliopsida > Ranunculales > Papaveraceae > Papaver > Papaver armeniacum. The sequence goes on from JAJJWW010004375.1 coordinate 49,765, forward strand.
TACATTGCCACAGTACGGAGTCTCTTGTAGATAATGAAAATTGGACAGGGATTTGCTTCTTAACTTTATCAAAATAAGTGACTGCCAAAGAGTGCATAGAAGGGGGGGCAGTATCATCGACGCAGTAAGAAGAAGGCAAACCACATACCTGAACAAATTTCTGAAGAGCCGACTGATAAGCAGAGCCATTATCCGAAAATAAATTACCAAGTATTACCTTTCGCACCGAAGTAGTCTGGCTCTGAGAAGCAAGAAAACAATAAGTGCAAGTGTCCGCCATAGTGTAAATACCAAGGCCACCATCTTTGATTGGAAAGGTTGCTAATCTTTGTTGTAAAGGCCCGAAACCAGCTCCATCACCCGTGATTAAAAGCCTCAAATACTTGAGTAAATGGTCATCAAAAAGATCTGACGCCTGCTGTAAAGCCGCGGGATTGGATTTAGTTAGGATTTATTTATTTATTTTTCTTATGTATTTAATTACAAACTAACAATTGTATTAAACCTAAATATGTTTCCATATGAGGTTTGGGTAGGGAAAAAAATTGACTTAGCCGAACTTCAATCTGCTTTTCACACACGAAAAATATAATTAAGTTCGGTTGTCTTTTTCCTAGTCGAACCACAATCTATCCATCACATATGAAAGAAATATTAGGGTTTTGTTGACTATTTTTCTACTACCCGAAAATAAAAACCTAGCCGAATCCATTAAGAAAACTCAAAAACATCATAAAGTTAATTAAAATTTAATTGAGGATGGACCCTCAAAAATGAAAGGGTCTCAAATAAATCATTCTTTTCAAACAACCCAATCAGTACATGATGACCGGTCGTCAACCGACAAATATAATTTCACTTTCTCGATCCACTAAATAAAAATATAGTAAGCGATAAGAAAGAGTTCGTATCCACAGGGAGACGTTTGTTGTTATAAACTTTCAGTTTCTAGAATAACCCGGTGTATGTTTGTTGTATCTAAGCAAATAAAAGTAATTAAAAGCAAAATAAGTAATTGGAATTATCAATAAGGAGAAGATATTGGTCAAGGGATAGTATCATTCACAAACATGTATTTTCATCAATGATTAGAATTGGTATTTAATCTCGTATTTATTAAAAGTCCTAGGATATCTTGATCGCAAGTATAACCCGTTAATTCCCTGTTTTCATCACAACCACATTAAAAGATGCTTATGTGAATTCTTCGTCGAAAGCAACCTAAAGTGTAAAAGCACAATTAAGTTTAACTCCCTAAAAGCATTAAGATTTATGGAATAAGACTCATCAATGCAAACGAATGTGTAAAAGCACTAGACGTTTTAACAAAAGTTATGATTCACTTGTGACTAATAGGATATATCACTATAAGCACTAACCACAATTATGCTACTTAGAATCAGGGATAAACAACGTTTTCGTATTGAAAACCCTAATATAGCTCTAGAGATGAACACAAATCGGATTGATTAGGACTCAACCTAACAAGTTTTCAAATCTTATAACAATATTAATTGTGAATCACAAACAATAATTACTGAGACAAAACTAATTCATTGAATCAAAAGCATGTTGAGAAATCAACTTTTATCCCATAACCAATAAGATGTTTAGCTACTCATAGCTATGGAGTTCATCATCATCAATATTCAATAATAAACAAGGAAGAAGAAGAACAAAACCAAACCCTAGAAGCGTAAACAAAACGGCTCTCCAAAAGAATTCCAAGAAAAAGATATATCATATGTTGTAGAAAACCTCCCTTTTATAGCTTTTCTCCAACTTCTAAAATTAGGTCTAGTCTTCAAAGTCCATTAGGTGAGAATCCACCAAGCCCACAAGAAAGAGAAACCCGTGTAGAAAATACGCCCGAAAACGGTCCTTAGGAAGTCTGGGATTGTGGCCGGAAAGTCGCCGGAAATCGGCTCCGGTGACCGGCAAAGTCCGCCCGGCCACCGGTCAACGGGTCGGATCGGTCAACTCTGAGTTGGATCGGGTCAGAACCGAGTTAGATGGCTGAATCAGAACTGAATAAGATGGGCTGAGTTAGAACTGAATAAGATGAGCTGAGTTAGAACTGAATAAGATAGGCTGAGTTGTTAAGCTATAGTCTTGCACAGGCATCATGCATCCTTCCAGCCATGATGGCTGTGCTAGAACTCTGCCAACCATTCATGCACCAGCTCTGACCTGAAACTCTCTGTGACTTCAATTCTAGTTCATGCCAACAATCCAGATCTGCAACTACCTGAGCTTGAGTTCATAACACCAGCCTTTCACTGCAAAACAACAGCATTGCAGCTGCAACTCCATCGTACACACCAACAGCTCTCAAACTCTGTAGCTTCAGCCATTATGGCCCTGCCTGCACCTGTAACTCTTGTCCTGCAACTCAGCTGCTAACTTCACAATTCCATTGAGCTCCACAGTAGCAGCCATAGCAACCACAGCACCAGCTCTGCCACCATCTACTTGGCTCCAACACCATACATAGCAGCACCAATCTTCTTCTTTTCTGTCACAGTTCAGCACCAGCTTGAGCTTCTTCCATTGCCACTCATCTATCACTGCAATTTCAGTGCACTCGACTAAAGTCCCTGGCTTCAAACATATCAATACAACTGCAATTCATACACAACCCCATTGCAGTCACCCATTCAGCCAATGCTAAGTTGTCTAGCTGTTTCCATTGCACCTTGCAATTTCATGACCTGAACAGCCCCTTCTCTTGGCCATTGCAATACACCTTTGCAACCCCTATTGCACTGCACTTGCTGCAATTGCTCAAACCCCAGCTCACTACCCCCAACAGCACAACAGCTCAGGCAAACCTGCAATATCGCAAATCCCAGAACTTCTAGCCTGCCCTGCACTAAATCTAACACCACTAGGAAATCCACCATACTGCCTTCACTGCATCAAACTAAAATCCCAGCTGCTCATTGCAGCTAATACCAGACTCAATCACCAATTGAAGAACCATCAAGCACAACACCATTTCCTCTCAAGAACAGCAACAACAACAACACATGCTCATGTCTCATTGCCACTGATCACCCAATAACACATCACCACTTCACTCAGCCTTGCTATTTCAATTCAGCACCAGCACTTACCCACCATAATCTGCAAAACCATCAAAGCCTTGAAACTCAACTCATCCTTCCCCTTCTAGAACAACACACAGCAACATATCACCATTGCAGGCCCATGTCACATCACAGCTCTATTCCACCTCACTGCAGCACAGCCAAGCTGCCAGCCCTTAGATCATCACCTGCCACTTTCCATCATCCAGCAGCACCAGCAGCCAATTCCTGCCATCAGCGGCATAATACCATCTCCTTCTCTGTTCAACATCAGCTCTCTCTCAATCCCATTCATACACAAAGCATCATTGCACCATGGCAAAACCCCATTTCAAATCTCCATTGAATCTGAGCCATCTTAATCAGATCCCCTTCTTGTTCTTTGTACCCTGTCTTTATACCCATGGCAGCAACTCAGTTTCAACCTCGAATCCATGAAAAACCCTCATAATCAACAGAACCCATCTTTCAATTTCATGAACCTCCAGCATCACAATCAAATCATCTCCTCAACAGAGAGTTAAGACCCATCTCTAAACTTACAAAAATCGATCTCAGCTCAATCATTGATTCTTCGATCTCTCAAGAACACCATCTCTATCTTTTACAGTTCGAGCATCACCAGTTAATTGAATCAATTTCATCTAGTTCACTGGAATCTTCTCAATAACCAACCACTGCCAATGCTTCTCTTATTGATTTAAAATCAATCTCGGGCAAATCATCATGGCCGCAAACACTATGAGTTTGTAATAAAAAGAAATGATTAAGAGAATTGATTTTCTCTCAATCCTAGGGTTTTGGTAATAGAAAGGGGAACTGATTGGTGGGTACCCATGGAAGAAGATAAGGGGCAACGGAATAACTAATGGCACCCACTGTTAGATACGGGCCACCAATATTATTGGGCCTGTCGGTTCCAGGTAACCGACAGTCTAATTCTTCCCATCTCCTTGCGCACTCTCAGCCGGCTCCATGTCTCGCCTATGAATTGACCTCCTCGCTCCATTTAGCTCCAATTGAACGTTTTCTTCTTGTTTCACTCCGAATGACTCCAAAGTACCTGATAACTCAAAAGCAACCATAAAATACATAATTCACACGAAAAATAGCAAAGAAAGCATAAACTCTATATAGTAAATACGGTGTATTCTACACCTATCGATTCCCCACACTTAGACTTTGCTAGTCCTCGAGCAAATCAAACAAAACAATAAAATACAACAACTCCGTGTCGTCGAGGCTACGGTCACTTTTAGCATAAATAACAAGCCTTTAAACCCCTAGGTGTCCCTAGTGGACGAGTTATAGTCTCGTGAAGGTTTACTAGAGATATACCCACAAAACCTATATTTCAAACTCCGTCTATTCGTGACAAATCAATGAACGAATCCAAAATGACTACAGGAGGAGGTACCTTGCAAATTCAATTCAAATATTAGTAAATAAACTCTAATTAGATAGTTGAACAAGCCACAATACTCGGAAACTAACAACCACAATCACAATGAAAGATTAAGAAGATGGATAAAGATGTAGATGTTGGCGGATATTCACAAGTGTTCGATATTTCCCATATCTGTCTGAAGGTCACTGCTAAGATGAACCTAATCCTATTAGATTGAGCTCGGTGTGAATGCTACATCAAATCAATTGGCATATACAAGGGAACCAAGAGTGACTTTATTCAACACAATAATAATTTTTTTTTCTCTTTTTTTTTATATGATTGGATCAAACTGGATCCAATTTCCTTTTTTTTAGACGGCATGATTAGATCTTTTGGATCCAAGCGCATGCTTCTTGTCAGCAAGTACATGATAGTTGCCTTGGATCCTGCATTCCACGCTTGTTTAGGCGACGGAGACGGGGACTACGTTTCACACATATTGCTATTCCCAAGTGTCTTTTTTTTCCGTTTTGGTCTAATTGGTCTGGTCTCTTTTTTTTTTTTTTTTTTTTTTTTTTTTTTTTTTTTTTTTTTTTTCAATTTTTTTTTTTTTTTTTTTAGTAACTCAATCACTCTATTTCATCCTAGCAGTAATAACACGTCGATGTTTAGTGACCCACCAAAGCACTTAGAGAACAATAGATAAATATGGAAAAAAAAAAAAAAATAGAATGTGATATGGTGATATTCCGAGATATGGTAACAAATATCATATAATTTGTTATTTCGAGCTATGTTCGTCCCTTTTAGTTAATTGGTTCCTCAACTCCTGCATTCAAAATGGTTCCATCCACTAATGATGTCATCCTAAAGGCACAAGTTCTAGATTTCGGAGTTCAAAAAGCACAAATTTTTCTGTTTTTCTATTTTTCTGATTTTTTTTTTTTTATATATAAAACAAACTAAAACATATAAATGCTCCCCCACACTTAAACTTTACATTGTCCTAAATGTAAAATTGAATCATCCAAAGTAAGTTAAGGTGGGAAATCCTAGCAAGAAATCATCAAAAACAAAGTAAAAACAAAACAAGAAAAGAAATAAATACAAGACAAGAAATACTCATCCTTTGGGTTGCCTCCCAATTAGCGCTTGGTTTAAAGTCGTCATCCCGACTATCTCCTTGCTTTCTATGACTCCTCCGCAGGAGCACATCCACAAAGTTAACTCCTTCCACCACTTCGGAAGTGAAGTTCTCATAATATGGTTTCAACCGGTGCCCATTAACTTTAAGTTCTTTCCCTGTAGCTATGCTACGAATTTCCACTGCACCATGAGAAAACACATTAGTAACAATAAAAGGTCCGATCCATCGCGACCTTAGTTTACCCGGAAATAAATGCAAGCGAGAATTAAACAAAAGCACTTTCTGCCCAATGCAAAATTGTTTCCTAGAAATCATGTTATCATGGAATGCTTTCGTCTTTTCTTTGTAAATCCGTGAACTTTCAAATGCATCATTGCGAAGCTCCTCTAGCTCTTGAAGTTGTAACTTCCTTTGCTTTCCAGCACCATCCAACTCCATGTTGCATTGCTTAATAGCCCAAAACGCCTTATGCTCAATTTCCACGGGTAAGTGACAAGGTTTACCATAAACAAGCCTAAAAGGAGACATCCCAATAGGTGTTTTATATGCGGTTCTATACGCCCACAAAGCATCGTTGAGTCGCATGCTCCAATCTTTCCTTGTTGGGTTTACCGTCTTTTCAAGAATTGATTTCACCTCTCGGTTGGAAACTTCGGCTTGTCCATTAGTTTGCGGATGGTAGGGAGTTGCAATCCTATGCGACACATTGTACTTCCTTAACAAGCTTTGCAAGAACCTGTTTTTGAAGTGTGAACCTCCATCGCTAATTATAGCCCTTGGAATTCCAAACCTTGCAAATATATTAGCTTGCACAAAATCTGAAACAACTTTAGAATCATTAGTTGGGGCGGCCTTAGCTTCCACCCATTTCGAGACATAATCAACCGCAAGTAAGATATAAAAATTCCCATGGGAGTTGACAAAAGGCCCCATAAAATCAATACCCCATACATCAAAAACTTCAATAAATTGAATATAAGTTTGTGGCATTTGATTTCGGGCACCTAGATTGCCGGTTCTTTGGCACCTATCACAAGTTGTACAAAATATGTGTGCATCCTTAAACAAAGTTGGCCAATAAAAACCACTTTCAAGTACCTTGTGCGCGGTTCTCTTACTCCCAAAATGTCCTCCGCAAGCATAAGAGTGACAAAAAGACAAGATAGAGTTAAATTCGGATTCGGGCACGCACCTTCGTATTACTTGGTCACTACCATGTTTCCACAAGTATGGATCATCCCATATGTATTGGTTACCTAACCGCTTAAGTTTGTCCCTCTCAAAGACGAGACAAGTTCTTTGGGATTTGTTTAGAAACTAAGTAATTGACAATATCGGCATACCATGGTTCTCCAAGGGCAATTGAGAAAAGTTGCTCATCCGGGAAACTTTCACGCAACGGGATAGTCTCCTTGTCCACAGCAAGTCGGCTCAAATGATCCGCAACGGTGTTCTCAATTCCTTTCTTGTCTTTGATTTCAATATCAAACTCTTGCAAGAGTAATATCCATCGTATGAGCCTCGGTTTCGCCTCTTTCTTTGTAAGCAAGTATCTAAGTCTTTGCATGATCGTAAAAGACAACAACTTTTGTACCAATTAGATAAGAGCGAAACTTTTCTAAAGCAAAAACAATGGCTAATAACTCCTTTTCAGTGGTGGTGTAGTTTTGTTGAGCCTCATTTAACGTTCTAGAAGCATAATAGATAGCATGAGGAAGCTTCCCCACACGTTGCCCAAGAACCGCACCAACCGCATAATCACTAGCATCACACATGAGTTCAAACGGCTTACTCCAATCCGGTGGTTTAATGATAGGGGCTGAAATCAAAAGTTCTTTCAAACGATTGAATTCCGCCATACATTTCTCATCAAAGTTAAAAACCACATCTTTTTGCAATAAGTTACATAGTGGTGACGCTATCTTGGAAAAGTCCTTGATGAACCTACGATAAAAACCTGCATGACCAAGAAAATAACGTATCTCCCTCACCGTAGTGGGAGGGGTTAGAGCACGAATAAGGTCTATCTTAGATTTATCAACTTCCAAACCTTTAGAAGATATTATATGGCCTAAAACTATGCCATGAGTTACCATGAAATGGCACTTCTCCCAATTTAGCACAAGATTTGTTTCAACACATCGTTCAAGGATTAGAGACAAATTGTTCAAGCAAAGGTCAAACGAATCACCAAAGACACTAAAGTCATCCATGAACACTTCGATTATGTTTTCAACATATTAGAAAAGATACTTACCATACACCTTTGAAAAGTAGTAGGAGCATTGCATAAGCCAAAAGGCATCCTTCTATAAGCAAAAGTACCGAAAGGACAAGTGAAAGTGGTTTTGTCTTGGTCCTCCTACGCTATCACAATCTGATTATACTCTTTGAATAGCCATCAAGAAAGCAATAGTAAGAGTGTCCGACTAAACGTTCAAGCATTTGATCAATAAAAGGTAAAGGAAAGTGATCTTTTCTAGTGGTGGCATTCAATTTTCTATAATCAATACAAACCCTCCAACCGGTTTGCACACGAGTTGGGACAAGTTCATTCTTATCATTCTCCACCACCGTCACACCCGATTTCTTTGGTACTACTTGTACCGGGCTTACCCACTTGCTATCGGATATGGGGTAGATAACACCCACTTCCAAAAGATTGAGTATCTCCTTTTTCACCACTTCCATCATGGGAGGATTCAAACGACGTTGCGCGTCTCTTTTAGGCTTTGCATCATCCTCCAAACGAATTTTGTGCATACAAACTAAGCAGGGCTAATACCCTTGATATCGGCAATTGTCCATCCTATGGCTGCCTTGTACTTCCTTAGCACCCTTAGAAGTTTTTGCTCCTGTAAATCACTAAGCTTGTTAGAAACAATCACCGGTAACTCTTCATTATCACCCAAGTACAAGTACTTAAGGTGATCGGGAAGAGGTTTCAATTCTAAAACCGGAGATTTAATAATTGAAGGTACAAGCTTTTCATCACTGCATGGTAAAGAAATAAAAGAGATATTATGAGTTTTCGGGCATTCTTGAAGTGAATTAAGATCGCCAAGAGCTTCCTTGACTTCATTACCACACTCTACACCATTATCCATGGATGTAGTTAACACGGTTTCCAAAGCATCATCACCGTTTAATTCAAACATTTGTTGTGCCAATGAATCCATAACATCAATGGAGAAACAAGAGTGGACATCGCTAGGATATCTCATCGTCTCGAAAATGTTGAAACGTATTGTTTCTCCATCAAACTCCATAGTTAGCGTTCCCTTATCCACATCAATTATGGTTTTCGCCGTTTTCATGAAAGGACGCCCAAGAAGCAATGGAAGAGACGAGTCCGGTGAACCTGCATCCATCTCTAACACACAAAAATCCGCTGGAAATACAAGTTGATTAACCTGCACAAGAACATCCTCAACAATACCCATTGGGTAAACATTAGAGCGATCGACTAATTGCAATACAATTTCAGCCTTTTTAAGAGGACCAAGATCAAGTGAATTATACATTGACGCAGGCATAACATTAACGGAAGCACCTAAGTCCAACATAGCTTTGTTAAAAGTTGTGTTACCAATTTTGACGGGGAATGTCAAAAATACTAGGATCCTTGCACTTAAGTGGGAGTTTGTGTTGTAAGATTGCCGAAGCATTCTCCCCCACACTAAGCACTTCATTACCTTTGAGCCTTTGTTTGTTGGTACACAAGTCCTTCAACACCTTTGCATACTTTGGAACTTGCTTGATAGCATCAATGAGTGGTATGTTCACATGGATCTTTTTAAGAACGTCTAAAATCTCCTTTTCTAGTTCCGCCTTCTTAGAACTTGCAAATCTGCGAGGGAAAGGTAGAGGAGGAACATAAGTAGAAACCGGAGTTTTAGAGTTAGGAATAGGTACCTCAGAAGTTTGGGGAGAATCCTCGACTTTCTCCTCCAAAACGGAGTTCCTTTGGTGTCTCCACCTTGCCCGAATCAAAGCAACTTCGGGTTGCACAAGTTGTGTACCGCTTCTCAACGTAATGGCATTAACACCCTCTTTTGGGTTAATAGGTTGAGAAGGAAGTCTCCCACTATTTTGTGCCTTCAAATTGTTGATATCAACCGCCATGGAGCCCATTTGTGTTTGCAACTCCTTAATAGCACTCTTAGTCTCTTGTTGACTTTCCTTGAACATGGTGGAAATACCTTGCATAAAAGTTTGAAGCTTTGCATCAATATCAGCACCTTGAGTTTGCATTGATTGTTGTGCTTGCGGTTCTTTGAAATTGTTGTTGTTGTGGTTGAAATCCACTAGGACGGTTAAAAGTAGGTTGTTGAACGGCACCTTGCTTGTTAGCATAGCTAAAATTGGGGTGATCTCTCCATCCCGGATTGTAAGTGTTGGAGTAGGGATCATACCGTCTTGGTTGATTCGGAAAGATCGCATTAGCTTGCTCGTCTTCATAAGATTGAGGAGAAGTTGGTATAACCGCGGATGCAACTTGTTGCAACATTGCTTGTCATGTTACCCATTTGTTGACGAAGTTCCTCCACCTCGCTCACTTCACTCACCCTTCTTAGAATCACATCCGAACCACGACTTAAGAATTGTTGTGAGTTCGTTTCGCCATGTTTTCAATCAACTCCCTAGCTTGTGCCACCGTCTTGCTAACTAGTGCACCACCACCCGCAGCGTCAATAAGATTCCTATCACTTGATTGAAGTCCTTCATAGAAGTATTGGATGATCATAGCGTCACTAAATTGGTGGTGAGGGCAGCTTGCAACCAATCTCTTGTACCGTTCCCAACATTCATATAAGGATTCTCCCACATTTTGCTTCATCCCACAAATTTCTTTGCGAATTTGAGTAGCATTTGATGCAGGAAAATATCTCTCCAAAAGAGTTTCTTCAACCCATTCCATGTTGTGACACTTCCGGGAGGTAAATAGTACAACCAATCCTTAGCACTATCCATTAAAGAGAAACGGAAAACCTTCAACATTGCACCATCCGCCTCAACATTTGCTGGAAGCATAGCCGTGACAATGGTGTGGAAATCCAAAAGATGTTTGTTAGGATCTTCATTCACCATGCCATGGAATTTAGGTAATTCTCTAAGCAACCCCGGCTTTATCTCAAAAGTAGAGTTCGTTTGAATACACCCCTGTTGTGTATCAAGCCTATGAGAAGCTAAGTCCTTGAGTGAACGATTTGCATCACCCATTTCTTCTTCTTCTTCTCGTTGTCGGAAAATCTCTTCTCCTACTTCCTCCTCGTGCTCGTCCGTTGTGTCTTTACTTGGTTGGAGTATTGTGCCGCGTCTAGTAGCTATCCCGCACCTTGGATAATTCCAATCCTTAGAAGAAGAGATTATGCACCTGCAAACAATTCTCGCAAACAAGTGAGAAACAAGACAAGAATCGAAAAGCAAAGATAAAAGCAGAAATTGTAAAAAGAAACTAAAAACTCAATAACAAGCCGTGTGCCTCCCCGGCAACGGCGCCAAAATTTGACCGGTCGTCAACCGACAAATATAATTTCACTTTCTCGATCCACTAAATAAAAATATAGTAAGCGATAAGAAAGAGTTCGTATCCACAGAGAGACGTTTGTTGTTATAAACTTTCAGTTTCTAGAATAACCCGGTGTATGTTTGTTGTATCTAAGCAAATAAAAGTAATTAAAAGCAAAATAAGTAATTGGAATTATCAATAAGGAGAAGATATTGGTCAAGGGATAGTATCATTCACAAACATGTATTTTCATCAATGATTAGAATTGGTATTTAATCTCGTATTTATTAAAAGTCCTAGGATATCTTGATCGCAAGTATAACCCGTTAATTCCCTGTTTTCATCACAACCACATTAAAAGATGCTTATGTGAATTCTTCGTCGAAAGCAACCTAAAGTGTAAAAGCACAATTAAGTTTAACTCCCTAAAAGCATTAAGATTTATGGAATAAGACTCATCAATGCAAACGAATGTGTAAAAGCACTAGACGTTTTAACAAAAGTTATGATTCACTTGTGACTAATAGGATATATCACTATAAGCACTAACCACAATTATGCTACTTAGAATCAGGGATAAACAACGTTTTCGTATTGAAAACCCTAATATAGCTCTAGAGATGAACACAAATCGGATTGATTAGGACTCAACCTAACAAGTTTTCAAATCTTATAACAATATTAATTGTGAATCACAAACAATAATTCTTTGAGACAAACTAATTCATTGAATCAAAAGCATGTTGAGAAATCAACTTTTATCCCATAACCAATAAGATGTTTAGCTACTCATAGCTATGGAGTTCATCATCATCAATATTCAATAATAAACAAGGAAGAAGAAGAACAAAACCAAACCCTAGAAGCGTAAACAAAACGGCTCTCCAAAAGAATTCCAAGAAAAAGATATATCATATGTTGTAGAAAACCTCCCTTTTATAGCTTTTCTCCAACTTCTAAAATTAGGTCTAGTCTTCAAAGTCCATTAGGTGAGAATCCACCAAGGCCACAAGAAAGAGAAACCCGTGTAGAAAATACGCCCCGAAAACGGTCGCCGGAAGTCTGGGATTGTGGCCGGAAAGTCGCCGGAAATCGGCTCCGGTGACCGGCAAAGTCCGCCCGGCCACCGGTCAACGGGTCGAATCGGTCAACTCTGAGTTGGATCGGGTCAGAACCGAGTTAGATGGCTGAATCAGAACTGAATAAGATGGGCTGAGTTAGAACTGAATAAGATGGGCTGAGTTAGAACTGAATAAGATAGGCTGAGTTGTTAAGCTATAGTTTGCACAGGCATCATGCATCCTTCCAGCCATGATGGCTGTGCTAGAACTCTGCCAACCATTCATGCACCAGCTCTGACCTGAAACTCTTTGTGACTTCAATTCCAGTTCATGCCAACAATCCAGATTCGCAACTACCCGAGCTTGAGTTCATAACACCTGCCTTTCACCGAAAAACAACAAAGATTGCATTTTCGCAACTCCATCGTACACACCAACAGCTCTCAAACTCTGTAGCTTCAGCCATTATGGCCCTGCCTGCACCTGTAACTCTTGTCCTGCAACTCAGCTGCTAACTTCACAATTCCATTGAGCTCCACAGTAGCAGCCATAACAACCACAAACACCAGCTCTCGCCACCATCTACTTGGCTCCAACACCATACATAGCAAAGACCAATCTTCTTCTTTTTCATCACGATTCAAAGCACCACTTGAGCTTCTTCCATTGCCACTCATCTATCACTGCAATTTCAGTGCACTCGACTAAAGTCCCTGGCTTCAAACATATCAATACAACTGCAATTCATACACAACCCCATTGCAGTCACCCATTCAGCCAATGCTAAGTTGTCTAGCTGCTTCCATTGCACCTTGCAATTTCATGACCTGAACAGCCCCTTCTCTTGGCCATTGCAATACACCTTTGCAACCCCTATTGCACTGCACTTGCTGCAATTGCTCAAACCCCAGCTCACTACCCCCAACAGCACAACAGCTCAGGCAAACCTGCAATATCGCAAATCCCAGAACTTCTAGCCTGCCCTGCACTAAATCTAACACCACTAGGAATTCCACCATCTTTGCCTTCACTGCATCAAACTAAAATCCCAGCTGCTCATTGCAGCTAATACCAGCTCCAATCACCAATTGAAGAACCATCAAGCACAACACCATTTCCTCTCAAGAACAGCAACAACAACAACACATGCTCATGTCTCATTGCCACTGATCACCCAATAACACATCACCACTTCACTCAGCCTTGCTATTTCAATTCAAAGACCAAAGACTTACCCACCATAATCTGCAAAACCATCAAAGCCTTGAAACTCAACTCATCCTTCCCCTTCTAGAACAACACACAGCAACATATCACCATTGCAGGCCCATGTCACATCACAGCTCTATTCCACCTCACTGCAGCACAGCCAAGCTGCCAGCCCTTAGATCATCACCTGCCACTTTCCATCATCCAGCGAGACCAAAGACCAATTCCCGCCATCGGCGGCATAATACCATCTCCTTTCTCTGTTCAACATCAGCTCTCTCTCAATCCCATTCATACACAAAGCATCATTGCACCATGGCAAAACCCCATTTCAAATCTCCATTGAATCTGGGCCATCTTAATCAGATCCCCTTCTTGTTCTTTGTACCCTGTCTTTATACCCATGGCAGCAACTCAGTTTCAACCTCGAATCCATGAAAAACCCTCATAATCAACAGAACCCATCTTTCAATTTCATGAACCTCCAGCATCACAATCAAATCATCTCCTCAACAGAGTTAAGACCCATCTCTAAACTTACAAAAATCGATCTCGGCAGCTCAATCATTGATTCTTCTGATCTCTCAAGAACACCATCTCTATCTTTTACAGTTCGAGCATCACCAGTTAATTGAATCAATTTCATCTAGTTCACTGGAATCTTCTCAATAACCAACCACTGCCAATGCTTCTCTTATTGATTTAAAATCAATCTCGGGCAAATCATCATGGCCGCAAACACTATGAGTTTGTAATAAAAAGAAATGATTAAGAGAATTGATTTTCTCTCAATCCTAGGGTTTTGGTAATAGAAAGGGGAACTGATTGGTGGGTACCCATGGAAGAAGATAAGGGGCAACGGAATAACTAATGGCACCCTTTGTTAGATACGGGCCACCAATATTATTGGGCTGTCGGTTCCTGTGTAACCGACAGTCTAATTCTTCCCATCTCCTTGCGCACTCTCAGCCGGCTCCATGTCTCGCCTATGAATTGACCTCCTCGCTCCATTTAGCTCCAATTGAACGTTTTCTTCTTGTTTCACTCCGAATGACTCCAAAGTACCTGATAACTCAAAAGCAACCATAAAATACATAATTCACACGAAAAATAGCAAAGAAAGCATAAACTCTATATAGTAAATACGGTGTATTCTACACCTATCAGATTCCCCCACACTTAGACTTTGCTAGTCCTCGAGCAAATCAAACAAAACAATAAAATACAACAACTCCGTGTCGTCGAGGCTACAGTCACTTTTAGCATAAATAACAAGCCTTTAAACCCCTAGGTGTCCCTAGTGGACGAGTTATAGTCTCGTGAAGGTTTACTAGAGATATACCCACAAAACCTATATTTCAAACTCCGTCTATTCGTGACAAATCAATGAACGAATCCAAAATGACTACAGGAGGAGGTACCTTGCAAATTCAATTCAAATATTAGTAAATAAACTCTAATTAGATAGTTGAACAAGCCACAATACTCTGAAACTAACAACCACAATCACAATGAAAGATTAAGAAGATGGATAAAGATGTAGATGTTGGCGGATATTCACAAGTGTTCGATATTTCCCATATCCGTCTCAAGGTCATCTGCTAAGATGAACCTAATCCTATTAGATTGAGCTACTCAGTGCCGAATGCTACATCAAATCAATTGGCATATACAAGGGAACCAAGAGTGACTTTATTCAACACAATAATAATTTTTTTCTTTTTTTTTTATATGATTGGATCAAACCGGATCCAATTTCCTTTTTTTTAGACGGCATGATTAGATCTTTTGGATCCAAGCGCATGCTTCTTGTCGCAAGTACATGATAGTTGCCTTGGATCCTGCATTCCACGCTTGTTTAGGCGACGGAGACAGGGACTACGTTTCACACATACTGCTATTCCCAAGTGTCTTTTTATTCCGTTTTGGTCTAATTGGTCGGTCTCTTTTTTTTTTTTTTTTTTTTTTTTCAATTTTTTTTTTTTTTTTTTTTTTTTCAATTTTTTTTTTCTTTTTCTAGTAACTCAATCACTCTATTTCATCCTAGCAGTAATAACACGTCGATGTTTAGTGACCCACCAAAGCACTTAGAGAACAATAGATAAATATGGAAAAAAAAAAATAGAATGTGATATGGTGATATTCCGAGATATGGTAACAACTATCATATAATTTGTGATTTCTGAGCTATGTTCGTCCCTTTTAGTTAATTGGTTCCTCAACTCCTGCATTCAAAATGGTTCCATCCACTAATGATGTCATCCTAAAGGCACAAGTTCTAGATTTCGGAGTTCAAAAAGCACAAATTTTTCTGTTTTTCTATTTTTCTGATTTTTTTTTTTTTTTATATATAAAACAAACTAAAACATATAAATGCTCCCCCACACTTAAACTTTACATTGTCCTAAATGTAAAATTGAATCATCCAAAGTAAGTTAAGGTGGGAAATCCTAGCAAGAAATCAATCAAAAACAAAGTAAAAACAAAACAAGAAAAGAAATAAATACAAGACAAGAAATACTCATCCTTTGGGTTGCCTCCCAATTAGCGCTTGGTTTAAAGTCGTCATCCCGACTATCTCCTTGCTTTCTATGACTCCTCCAGAGGGAGCACATCCACAAAGTTAACTCCTTCCACCACTTCGAAGTGAAGTTCTCATAATATGGTTTCAACCGGTGCCCATTAACTTTAAGTTCTTTCCCTGTAGCTATGCTACGAATTTCCACTGCACCATGAGAAAACACATTAGTAACAATAAAAGGTCCGATCCATCGCGACCTTAGTTTACCGGAAATAAATGCAAGCGAGAATTAAACAAAAGCACTTTCTCGCCCAATGCAAAATTGTTTCCTAGAAATCATGTTATCATGGAATGCTTTCGTCTTTTCTTTGTAAATCCGTGAACTTTCAAATGCATCATTGCGAAGCTCCTCTAGCTCTTGAAGTTGTAACTTCCTTTGCTTTCCAGCCACCATCCAACTCCATGTTGCATTGCTTAATAGCCCAAAACGCCTTATGCTCAATTTCCACGGGTAAGTGACAAGGTTTACCATAAACAAGCCTAAAAGGAGACATCCCAATAGGTGTTTTATATGCGGTTCTATACGCCCACAAAGCATCGTTGAGTCGCATGCTCCAATCTTTCCTTGTTGGGTTTACCGTCTTTTCAAGAATTGATTTCACCTCTCGGTTGGAAACTTCGGCTTGTCCATTAGTTTGCGGATGGTAGGAGTTGCAATCCTATGCGACACATTGTACTTCCTTAACAAGCTTTGCAAGAACCTGTTTTTGAAGTGTGAACCTCCATCGCTAATTATAGCCCTTGGAATTCCAAACCTTGCAAATATATTAGCTTGCACAAAATCAAAACAACTTTAGAATCATTAGTTGGGGTGGCTTTAGCTTCCACCCATTTCGAGACATAATCAACCGCAAGTAAGATATAAAAATTCCCATGGGAGTTGACAAAAGGCCCCATAAAATCAATACCCCATACATCAAAAACTTCAATAAATTGAATATAAGTTTGTGGCATTTGATTTCGGGCACCTAGATTGCCGGTTCTTTGGCACCTATCACAAGTTGTACAAAATATGTGTGCATCCTTAAACAAAGTTGGCCAATAAAAACCACTTTCAAGTACCTTGTGCGCGGTTCTCTTACTCCCAAAATGTCCTCCGCAAGCATAAGAGTGACAAAAAGACAAGATAGAGTTAAATTCGGATTCGGGCACGCACCTTCGTATTACTTGGTCACTACCATGTTTCCACAAGTATGGATCATCCCATATGTATTGGTTACCTAACCGCTTAAGTTTGTCCCTCTCAGCACGAGACAAGTTCTTTGGGATTTGTTTAGAAACTAAGTAATTGACAATATCGGCATACCATGGTTCTCCAAGGGCAATTGAGAAAAGTTGCTCATCCGGGAAACTTTCACGCAACGGGATAGTCTCCTTGTCCACAGCAAGTCGGCTCAAATGATCCGCAACGGTGTTCTCAATTCCTTTCTTGTCTTTGATTTCAATATCAAACTCTTGCAAGAGTAATATCCATCGTATGAGCCTCGGTTTCGCCTCTTTCTTTGTAAGCAAGTATCTAAGTGCTGCATGATCATAAAAGACAACAACTTTTGTACCAATTAGATAAGAGCGAAACTTTTCTAAAGCAAAAACAATGGCTAATAACTCCTTTTCAGTGGTGGTGTAGTTTTGTTGAGCCTCATTTAACGTTCTAGAAGCATAATAGATAGCATGAGGAAGCTTCCCCACACGTTGCCCAAGAACCGCACCAACCGCATAATCACTAGCATCACACATGAGTTCAAACGGCTTACTCCAATCCGGTGGTTTAATGATAGGGGCTGAAATCAAAAGTTCTTTCAAACGATTGAATTCCGCCATACATTTCTCATCAAAGTTAAAAACCACATCTTTTTGCAATAAGTTACATAGTGGTGACGCTATCTTGGAAAAGTCCTTGATGAACCTACGATAAAAACCTCGCATGACCAAGAAAATAACGTATCTCCCTCACCGTAGTGGGAGGGGTTAGAGCACGAATATGGTCTATCTTAGATTTATCAACTTCCAAACCTTTAGAAGATATTATATGGCCTAAAACTATGCCATGAGTTACCATGAAATGGCACTTCTCCCAATTTAGCACAAGATTTGTTTCAACACATCGTTCAAGGATTAGAGACAAATTGTTCAAGCAAAGGTCAAACGAATCACCAAAGACACTAAAGTCATCCATGAACACTTCGATTATGTTTTCAACATATTCCGAAAAGATACTTACCATACACCTTTGAAAAGTAGCCGGAGCATTGCATAAGCCAAAAGGCATCCTTCTATAAGCAAAAGTACCGAAAGGACAAGTGAAAGTGGTTTTCTCTTGGTCCTCCTGGCGCTATCACAATCTGATTATAACCCGAATAGCCATCAAGAAAGCAATAGTAAGAGTGTCCAGCTAAACGTTCAAGCATTTGATCAATAAAAGGTAAAGGAAAGTGATCTTTTCTAGTGGTGGCATTCAATTTTCTATAATCAATACAAACCCTCCAACCGGTTTGCACACGAGTTGGGACAAGTTCATTCTTATCATTCTCCACCACCGTCACACCAGATTTCTTTGGTACTACTTGTACCGGGCTTACCCACTTGCTATCGGATATGGGGTAGATAACACCCACTTCCAAAAGATTGAGTATCTCCTTTTTCACCACTTCCATCATGGGAGGATTCAAACGACGTTGCGCGTCTCTTTTAGGCTTTGCATCATCCTCCAAACGAATTTTGTGCATACAAACGGCAGGGCTAATACCCTTGATATCGGCAATTGTCCATCCTATGGCTGCCTTGTACTTCCTTAGCACCCTTAGAAGTTTTTGCTCCTGTAAATCACTAAGCTTGTTAGAAACAATCACCGGTAACTCTTCATTATCACCCAAGTACAAGTACTTAAGGTGATGGGAAGAGGTTTCAATTCTAAAACCTAGGAGATTTAATAATTGAAGGTACAAGCTTTTCATCACTGCATGGTAAAGAAATAAAAGAGATATTATGAGTTTTCGGGCATTCTTGAAGTGAATTAAGATCGCCAAGAGCTTCCTTGACTTCATTACCACACTCTACACCATTATCCATGGATGTAGTTAACACGGTTTCCAAAGCATCATCACCGTTTAATTCAAACATTTGTTGTGCCAATGAATCCATAACATCAATGGAGAAACAAGAGTGGACATCGCTAGGATATCTCATCGTCTCGAAAATGTTGAAACGTATTGTTTCTCCATCAAACTCCATAGTTAGCGTTCCCTTATCCACATCAATTATGGTTTTCGCCGTTTTCATGAAAGGACGCCCAAGAAGCAATGGAAGAGACGAGTCCGGTGAACCTGCATCCATCTCTAACACACAAAAATCCGCTGGAAATACAAGTTGATTAACCTGCACAAGAACATCCTCAACAATACCCATTGGGTAAACATTAGAGCGATCGACTAATTGCAATACAATTTCAGCTTTTTTTAAGAGGACCAAGATCAAGTGAATTATACATTGTCGCAGGCATAACATTAACGGAAGCACCTAAGTCCAACATAGCTTTGTTAAAAGTTGTGTTACCAATTTTGACGGGAATGTCAAAAATACCCGGATCCTTGCACTTAAGTGGGAGTTTGTGTTGTAAGATTGCCGAAGCATTCTCCCCCACACTAAGCACTTCATTACCTTTGAGCCTTTGTTTGTTGGTACACAAGTCCTTCAACACCTTTGCATACTTTGGAACTTGCTTGATAGCATCAATGAGTGGTATGTTCACATGGATCTTTTTAAGAACGTCTAAAATCTCCTTTTCTAGTTCCGCCTTCTTAGAACTTGCAAATCTGCGAGGGAAAGGTAGAGGAGGAACATAAGTAGAAACCGGAGTTTTAGAGTTAGGAATAGGTACCTCAGAAGTTTGGGGAGAATCCTCGACTTTCTCCTCCAAAACAAAGTTCCTTTGGTGTCTCCACCTTGCCCGAATCAAGCAACTTCGGGTTGCACAAGTTGTGTACCGCTTCTCAACGTAATGGCATTAACACCCTCTTTTGGGTTAATAGGTTGAGAAGGAAGTCTCCCACTATTTTGTGCCTTCAAATTGTTGATATCAACCGCCATGGAGCCCATTTGTGTTTGCAACTCCTTAATAGCACTCTTAGTCTCTTGTTGACTTTCCTTGAACATGGTGGAAATACCTTGCATAAAAGTTTGAAGCTTTGCATCAATATCAGCACCTTGAGTTTGCATTGATTGTTGTGCTTGCGGTTGCTGAAATTGTTGTTGTTGTGGTTGAAATCCACTAGGACGGTTAAAAGTAGGTTGTTGAACGGCACCTTGCTTGTTAGCATAGCTAAAATTGGGGTGATCTCTCCATCCCGGATTGTAAGTGTTGGAGTAGGGATCATACCGTCTTGGTTGATTCGGAAAGATCGCATTAGCTTGCTCGTCTTCATAAGATTGAGGAGAAGTTGGTATAACCGCGGATGCCACTTGTTGCAACATTCTTTGTCATGTTACCCATTTGTTGACGAAGTTCCTCCACCTCGCTCACTTCACTCACCCTTCTTAGAATCACATCCGAACCACGACTTAAGAATTGTTGTGAGTTCGCTGCCATGTTTTCAATCAACTCCCTAGCTTGTGCCACCGTCTTGCTAACTAGTGCACCACCACCCGCAGCGTCAATAAGATTCCTATCACTTGATTGAAGTCCTTCATAGAAGTATTGGATGATCATAGCGTCACTAAATTGGTGGTGAGGGCAGCTTGCAACCAATCTCTTGTACCGTTCCCAACATTCATATAAGGATTCTCCCACGTTTTGCTTCATCCCACAAATTTCTTTGCGAATTTGAGTAGCATTTGATGCAGGAAAATATCTCTCCAAAAAGAGTTTCTTCAACCCATTCCATGTTGTGACACTTCCGGGAGGTAAATAGTACAACCAATCCTTAGCACTATCCATTAAAGAGAAACGGAAAACCTTCAACATTGCACCATCCACCTCAACATTTGCTGGAAGCATAGCCGTGACAATGGTGTGGAAATCCAAAAGATGTTTGTTAGGATCTTCATTCACCATGCCATGGAATTTAGGTAATTCTCTAAGCAACCCCGACTTTATCTCAAAAGTAGAGTTCGTTTGAATACACCCCTGTTGTGTATCAAGCCTATGAGAAGCTAAGTCCTTGAGTGAACGATTTGCATCACCCATTTCTTCTTCTTCTTCTCGTTGTCGGAAAATCTCTTCTCCTACTTCCTCCTCGTGCTCGTCCGTTGTGTCTTTACTTGGTTGGAGTATTGTGCCGCGTCTAGTAGCTATCCCGCACCTTGGATAATTCCAATCCTTAGAAGCCAGAGATTATGCACCTGCAAACAATTCTCGCAAACAAGTGAGAAACAAGACAAGAATCGAAAAGCAAAGATAAAAGCGAGTAAATTGTAAAAAGAAACTAAAAACTCAATAACAAGCCGTGTGCCTCCCCGGCAACGGCGCCAAAATTTGACCGGTCGTCAACCGACAAATATAATTTCACTTTCTCGATCCACTAAATAAAAATATAGTAAGCGATAAGAAAGAGTTCGTATCCACAGGGAGACGTTTGTTGTTATAAACTTTCAGTTTCTAGAATAACCCGGTGTATGTTTGTTGTATCTAAGCAAATAAAAGTAATTAAAAGCAAAATAAGTAATTGGAATTATCAATAAGGAGAAGATATTGGTCAAGGGATAGTATCATTCACAAACATGTATTTTCATCAATGATTAGAATTGGTATTTAATCTCGTATTTATTAAAAGTCCTAGGATATCTTGATCGCAAGTATAACCCGTTAATTCCCTCGTTTTCATCACAACCACATTAAAAGATGCTTATGTGAATTCTTCGTCGAAAGCAACGTAAAGTGTAAAAGCACAATTAAGTTTAACTCCCTAAAATCATTAAGATTTATGGAATAAGACTCATCAATGCAAACGAATGTGTAAAAGCACTAGACGTTTTAACAAAAGTTATGATTCACTTGTGACTAATAGGATATATCACTATAAGCACTAACCACAATTATGCTACTTAGAATCGTGGATAAACAACTTTTTCAGATTGAAAACCCTAATATAGCTCTAGAGATGAACACAAATCGGATTGATTCCGGACTCAACCTAACAAGTTTTCAAATCTTATAACAATATTAATTGTGAATCACAAACAATAATTACTGAGACAAACTAATTCATTGAATCAAAAGCATGTTGAGAAATCAACTTTTATCCCATAACCAATAAGATGTTTAGCTACTCATAGCTATGGAGTTCATCATCATCAATATTCAATAATAAACAAGGAAGAAGAAGAACAAAACCAAACCCTAGAAGCGTAAACAAAAAACGGCTCTCCAAAAGAATTCCAAGAAAAAGATATATCATATGTTGTAGAAAACCTCCCTTTATAGCTTTTCTCCAACTTCTAAAATTAGGTCTAGTCTTCAAAGTCCATTAGGTGAGAATCCACCAAGGCCACAAGAAAGAGAAACCCGTGTAGAAAATACGCCCAAAACGGTCGCCGGAAGTCTGGGATTGTGGCCGGAAAGTCGCCGGAAATCGGCTCCGGTGACCGGCAAAGTCCGCCCGGCCACCGGTCAACGGGTCGAATCGGTCAACTCTGAGTTGGATCGGTCAGAACCGAGTTAGATGGCTGAATCAGAACTGAATAAGATGGGCTGAGTCAGAACTGAATAAGATGGGTCGAGTTAGAATCAATAAGATAGGCCGAGTTGTTAAGCTATAGTTTGCACAGCATCATGCATCCTTCCAGCCATGATGGCTGTGCTAGAACTCGCCAACCATTCATGCACCAGCTTCGACGAAACTCTTGTGACTTCAATTCCAGTTCATGCCAACAATCCAGATCCGCAACTACCCGAGCTTGAGTTCATAACACCCGACCTTTCACCGCAAAACAACAAAGATTGAAACTCGCAACTCCATCGTACACACCAACGACTCTCAAACTCAGAGCTTCACCATTATGGCCCCGCCCGCACCTGTAACTCTTGTCCCGCAACTCACTCGCTAACTTCACAATTCCATTGAGCTCCACAAAGAGCAGCCATAGCAACCACAAAGACCAGCTCTGCCACCATCTACTTGGCTCCAACACCATACATAGCAGCACCAATCTTCTTCTTTTCTGTCACAGTTCAGCACCAGCTTGAGCTTCTTCCATTGCCACTCATCTATCACTGCAATTTCAGTGCACTCGACTAAAGTCCCTGGCTTCAAACATATCAATACAACTGCAATTCATACACAACCCCATTGCAGTCACCCATTAAACCCAATGCTAAGTTGTCTAGTCGTTTCCATTGCACCTTGCAATTTCATGACCACGAACAGCCCCTTCTCTTGGCCATTGCAATACACCTTTGCAACCCCTATTGCAGACCGCACTTGCTGCAATTGCTCAAACCCAAACCACTACCCCCAACAAAGACAACAGCTCAGGCAAACCTGCAATATCGCAAATCCCAGAACTTCTAGCCTGCCCTGCACTAAATCTAACACCACTAGGAAATCCACCATACTGCCTTCACTGCATCAAACTAAAATCCCAGCTGCTCATTGCAGCTAATACCAGCTCCAATCACCAATTGAAGAACCATCAAGCACAACACCATTTCCTCTCAAGAACAGCAACAACAACAACACATGCTCATGTCTCATTGCCACTGATCACCCAATAACACATCACCACTTCACTCAGCCTTGCTATTTCAATTCAGCACCAGCACTTACCCACCATAATCTGCAAAACCATCAAAGCCTTGAAACTCAACTCATCCTTCCCCTTCTAGAACAACACACAGCAACATATCACCATTGCAGGCCCATGTCACATCACAGCTCTATTCCACCTCACTGCAAAGACAGCCAAGCCGCCACTTAGATCATCACCGCCACTTTCCATCATCCAAGAAGACCAAAAGCCAACCCCCGCCGCCATCACGCATAATACCATCTCCTTCTCTCGTTCAACATCAGCTCTCTCTCAATCCCATTCATACACAAAGCATCATTGCACCATGGCAAAACCCCATTTCAAATCTCCATTGAATCTGAGCCATCTTAATCAGATCCCCTTCTTGTTCTTTGTACCCTGTCTTTATACCCATGGCAGCAACTCAGTTTCAACCTCGAATCCATGAAAAACCCTCATAATCAACGTAACCAATCTTTCAATTTCATGAACCTCCAAAGATCACAATCAAATCATCTCCTCAACAGAGTTAAGACCCATCTCTAAACTTACAAAAATCGATCTCGGCACTCAATCATTGATTCTTCCGATCTCTCAAGAACACCATCTCTATCTTTTGATTCGAGCATCACCGTTAATTGAATCAATTTCATCTAGTTCACTGGAATCTTCTCAATAACCAACCACTGCCAATGCTTCTCTTATTGATTTAAAATCAATCTCGGGCAAATCATCATGGCCGCAAACACTATGAGTTTGTAATAAAAACAAATGATTAAGAGAATTGATTTTCTCTCAATCCTAGGGTTTTGGTAATAGAAAGGGGAACTGATTGGTGGGTACCCATGGAAGAAGATAAGGGGCAACGGAATAACTAATGGCACCCACTGTTAGATACGGGCCACCAATATTATTGGGCCTGTCGGTTCCAGGTAACCGACAGTCTAATTCTTCCCATCTCCTTGCGCACTCTCAGCCGGCTCCATGTCTCGCCTATGAATTGACCTCCTCGCTCCATTCAGCTCCAATTGAACGTTTTCTTCTTGTTTCACTCCGAATGACTCCAAAGTACCTGATAACTCAAAAGCAACCATAAAATACATAATTCACACGAAAAATAGCAAAGAAAGCATAAACTCTATATAGTAAATACGGTGTATTCTACACCTATCACATGACCAACCCATATTTGCGCTCCGAGGCTGCTATTAGCTTCATAGAGTAGACTAGGGCTGCACATAAGCCGGTACAGTCTGGGTTTCTTATGAACCCGGTACCTATACCTGGAGTTGACCGGTTCCTCATTTTGAGGACCAGTACCTGTACCTATAAGACCGGTCCGGTACAGGTCGTTACCGGGTTTTTACCTGTAAAAAAATCAGCAATTTTTCCGTTCTTCAATCACAAAAGAACTTTTCTTAGATTCAATGATACTTCATACCCATCATAAATCCAATCACAGAAACTCATAAAACGATGATTTCTCTCGACTCCAAACAGATTATCACCTATAATTTCGTATATCAAATATTGCATTCATCAAACAAAATAAAGTAAAATAGAATAAATTTACCTAACCTAATCGAAAGAAATTATTATCACAGAACTGAATGAACAATCAATTAATAGATTAATTAACCAACTACTAACTGAAAAATTACCTAACCGATTCAACAATAAACTAATCAATTGTTATTCCTGAATCAGGAGTCCTGATTGAATTGATTCAACAATAAAAGGTAAGAACCCTAATTTCTATTTCTTACTCCAATCAACCACAATTCCATTACTACTAACAGATTCAAACCAAAATACCCATCAAACACCGTTTCATCTCTCCATTTCCTCTTCATTGTTTTTCTCATTCTCTATCGTCAATTTAACAACTCAATCCCCTAATTTCCTTGCAGCAAGACCACCAGATCAATCTCCTTCTTCTTCTTCAATCCCGTCGATCCTCAAATCCATACAGATTCAAAATTAATTTGAAATACCACCTATCTAAGCTTTACCAGCAGAAGAAGAATCAAAACCCCTCTCAATTCTTCATGATTATGAGTTGAAAAGATGGAGGAAATAAGTAATATTATAGATCGAGATCATGATTATAAGTTTCATAAATGGAAGTAGTATTGTAGATCGAAATATGTAGGACATAAGTATAATTGTGGATAAAGAGATGAAGGAAATAAGTTGCAGAGATATAGATATTTCTATCTGTATCTTTTCTACCTTCTACTGTGAACGAGAGACTGACGAAATAATTAGTATATGTTGAGTAATGTAATGTTAGTGAACTAGTGTAATAGGAGTGTCAAGTCAACTTTATATTTAGTTGTGTGTGTTGACAAAATATGTGGGTGTAGGACATCCACAAGTTGTAATATATTTTGTAGACCAAGTGAAAAGTTAGTATTAT
The DNA here is from genome assembly GCA_023531295.1 of Papaver armeniacum. Classification (NCBI taxonomy): domain Eukaryota; kingdom Viridiplantae; phylum Streptophyta; class Magnoliopsida; order Ranunculales; family Papaveraceae; genus Papaver; species Papaver armeniacum. Next base: position 75,895 of record JAJJWW010004375.1, read on the forward strand.
CTCTTCAACTTAATGAAATTAGAGAGAGTGAGAAGAACCAAATAGGTTCCCACTTCTCCATTATCAAAATCATCCATAAACATCTATCTTTATCACCCAAAATCCAACAATTGGTATCTAGAGCTTAGATATGTATAGATTTGATCTTGGTGAGTGAAAAAACAATTTCTACCCATTAAATCAAAAAAAATCAGCAACATTTAAATTTTCAAAATCTAGATCTAGAAAAGAAAAAACTCAATTTCTTCAATCAATCATCAACCAAATCAATGGCAAGTAGTAGTAACTCAAGTTTCTACATTCAACAACCTTCAATACCACTTTTTCATGGAGAAAATTATGATTTTTTGGGCCATCAAAATGAAGACCTTGTTTATGTCACAAGATGTGTGGGAGATTGTACAAAATGGGTATGATGAAGTTGAAGATACATCAAATCTAGAACAACCCCAAAAGGATTTACTTAAGGAGAGTAGAAAGAAGAATTCAAAAGCATCCATGTACATTCAACAAGGAGTTGGAGACACTATTCTACCAAGAGTAATCCATTTTCCTATAGCTAAGGAAGCTTGGAATATCCTTCAACAAGAGTATGGAGGTAATAAGAAGGTAAGAGAATTGAAATTACATTCATATAGAAGAGATTTTGAGAATCTAAAAATGAATGAGAATGAATGTTTGAATGAGTTTTCTTCAAGTGTAGTTGAAATTGTTAATAATATGTTGATGTGTGGTGAGAAGATGGAAGAAAGAAGAATTTGTGAGAAGATATTGATATGTTTGCCGGAGAAATTTGAACCCATTATGGCGGTTTTGGAAGAGACTAAAGATTTTTCTACATTAAATTCACAAGAATTATGGGCTTCCTTGAAGGTGTATGAGAAAAGGTTGTCAAGACACTCCGAAAAGTCAATTGAGAGTGCTTTTCAATCCAAGTTGAACTTGAACTCAAAAAATTCAGCAACAAAGAAAAATGAGTACAAGGGTGAATCAACATCAAACTTCAAAGGAAAGGGAAAATGGAAGAAAGGAGGAGCTAATTCCAACAACTACACAAAGAGTGATTCGTCTCAAGTACCAAGATGCAATTTTTGCAAAAAGAATGGTCATTTGGAGAAGAATTAATGGAACCAAGGAAAACCACAATGTCGCAATTGCAAGAAGTATGGACATTTGGAGAAAGATTGTAGATACAAAGAAGATGAAGAACAAGCCGGTAGAGCGGAAGAAAAAGAAGAAAAACAAAATTTGTTTTATGCTTGTCAAAGTGCCATGGTGACTTCCAAGTGAAGTTTGGTTTGTAGATAGTGGTTGTAAAACTCATATGTCCGGTGTGAAGAGCTTGTTTGTTGACATGGATACATCCATAAACTCTCTAGTGAAGATGGGGGATGGAAACATGGTTCAAGCTAACAGAAGAGGTACAATTTGCGTGCAAACTATCAATGGAGCAAAATACATTAGAGATGTGTTATATGTTCCGGATTTGGCACAAAATTTGCTTAGTGTTGGGCAACTTGCATGTGGAGCTTGGGTTGGCGGTTCATTTTGAAGATGGATATTGCACCATTTATGAAAAGAAACACAACTACAAGAGACAAGTCATCAAGAGTATCAAGATGGAGAAAAATATAAGCTTTCCAATTATCTTTGAAAAGGAGAAGAATGTTGCATTGAGGATGAAAACCATTGATGAAACATGGTTATGGCATAAAAGACTTGGGCATTTGAATTTCAATGGTCTCAAGGTGCTTTCCAACAATAACATGGTGCAAGGACTTCCACAACATATCAACCACAAAGATGGAGTATGTGAAGGTTGTGCACTTGGGAAGCAACATCGCCAACCATTCCCAAAAGGTGTAGCATGGAGAGCAAAAAAACTTCTTGGTTTGGTACATACCGATTTGTGTGGACCAATGAAGACACCAAATCATGGAGGTAATAGATGCTTTATCTTATTCATTGATGATTTAAGTCGTATGACTTGGGTGTACTTCATGAGACAAAAGTCTGAAGTTTTTAGCATCTTCAAGAAGTTCAAGAGCCTTGTTGAAAAGCAAAGTGGTCACTACATCAAAGTTTTAAGAAGTGATAGAGGCAAAGAGTACAACAACAAAGAGTTTGATAAATTTTGTGAAGATGAAGGCTTGGAAAGGCAACTAACCGTGGGTTATACTCCTCAACAAAATGGTGTTTCCGAGAGAAAGAACCAAATCGTGATGGAGATGGCGAAGTCCATGCTTCATGATAAGGGTATGCCTAAAGTGTTTTGGGCCGAAGCCGTCCACACCGCTGTCTACTTGATGAATAGGTGTCCAACAAAAGTCGTATGGGATAAAACTCTTTTTGAAGCATGAAGTGGGAGAAAGCCATCCGTAAGACATCTTAAAGTTTTTGGTAGTGTGTGTTATTCTCAAATTCCAAAGGTGAAGAGGAAAAAGCTTGATGAATCAAGTGAGAAGTGTATACTCATTGGCTATAACCTCCAATCAAAAGGTTATAGGTTGTATAGCTTGAAGAACAACACAATGATCACAAGCCGTGATGTGTTATTTGATGAAGGAGCTTCATGAAATTGGGAAGAAGGTAAAATTGAGAAGAGAACCATTATTGTTGATGAAGAGCAAGAAAATTCAGCAACAAATGAAGTTGAAGAAGGTGAAGAAGATGAGGAAGAACTACCCCAAACACCTCCAAATACAAGACAAGGAGCATCTCCAAGTATGTCTCCAAGTACTAGTACATCAACATCACCACCGTCGGCACCAAAGAAGTTTCGAAGGTTGAGTGAAGTTTATGAAAGATGTAACTATTGTGTGGTTGAACCGGAAAATTTTGAAGAAGCATCAAAAGAACCGGTTTGGATAAAGGGTATATTTATTAAATATCCCTAATTTTGACACCCAACAAATATACCCTTATAAAACAATACAAATACCCCTATCATTTAAATACCTTATCCATTAATAAATAGATTACCTTAATACCCTCACTTACAATATTATTTTACATTTAAAAATCTTATCCATTAAAAAATAGATTTTTCTATTATTTCATTTCAACACCAACAAATGCACCGCCGCCACCACCACCAATCCGCCGCCACCACCACCACCGCCACCACCACCGCCACCACCACCACTCCACCACCACTTACTAAATACAAACCACCAATAATATTCCATCACCTCCACCACCACTCCACCACCGCCACGACTTACTAAATACAACCACCACCACCACCGCCACCACCACCGCCGCCGCCACACGCCGCCGCCTCCGCCACACACCACCGCCGCCACACACCACCGCCACCACCACCACCGCCGCCGCCGTCAATATTAGGTGTCAACAACTGAAGTTGATCCAAAAAATCAAAAGTTCAAAAATATTTGTCAAATTTGGTTGTTGATTCCATTTTTCCATTATTGATACACAAACATTGGTTGTTGACTCCCTAAACTAAGGTCAATTTCTATTGTTGATACACAAATATTTGTTGTTGACTCCTTACACTAAGATTAATTTCTATTGTTGATACACAAATTTGGTTGTTGATTCCATTTTTCCATTGTTGATACACAAACTAAGGTTGTTGATACACAAATATTGGTTGTTGACTACCATTTTTCCATTGTTGATACACAAACTAAGGTTGTTGATACACAAACATTGGTTGTTGACTACCATTTTTCCATTGTTGATACACAAACTAAGGTTGTTGATACACAAACATTGGTTGTTGACTCCCTAAATAGTTGATGGAGTAGTATTCACAACTTTTCGTCCAACCTCACCACCACCACCGCCAGCAGAACTGCACAACATTTCGAACACCACAAACAACCGTAATCACTATTATCTCCATGAACAACTTTAATTAATCATTCCAACCACAACCAACACAATCTTCATCATCAAAATTCATCGTTCCAACCTCACCAAAGATCACCACCACCACCAAGACAAAAACTCCACCAACACCACAACAACTTTAACCACCACTATCTTCGTGAATGATTTTATTTCATCATTCAACCCGAACAAAACACAATCTCCATCATCAATTTCATCGTTCTAACCTATTTACATCTACATACTACCACCACCAATAAACTCAAACTAGAGAAAGAAGATAATCAATTGATAGATTGAAAAATACATACCTCCTTCATCGCCGCCACCACCATCATTGTAGACTGTATCTTCCTCCATCACCACCATCATCTTCTTCAAATAAAACAGAAATTTGATATCCTCATTCACCACCGCCACGACCTTCACCTCTATTATTTGAAACTAGGTTGGTTGTTGGATCTTAAATTCGAGCTTGTTACTCTATCGATCGAGAAGAAGAACTTTCAATTGAAAAGTTAAACCCATTAAATCTATAATGACATCAAAAGAAGCGGAATATTAACAGAGTTGATAATGATTATCAAGCTTGATTTTTAATCAATCAAAGTGAAAATCGATCTAAAACAGTGGTGATGTCATTGCTTGTGATGGATTTGCTGGAAGCATAAGAGGTGCTGCCGGAACTGATGACGAGATCGGTGGAGGTGGTGGCGGAGGCGACTCTGAAGGATGGGTAATGAAGAAGTTCAATGTAATGGCGGAGATGACGATGAAGAAATAGAGTTTCGGTTTAGTAATGAAGAAGAAGAAGAATCGAGTAGATTAAGGGTATTAAAGGAAGTATCTTCTAATTGAATTTCCTTGTTTTTAGATTAGGGGTATTAATATAGTGGACAAGGGTATTTATGAAGCCCATGAGAAGGAGGGGCATTTATATAATTCCCACTTGGATAAAAGCCATGGAAGAAGAAGTTTTTGTCATTGACGAGAACGATACATGGGAGAAGGTATCAAGGCCAAGTGATAAAGAAGTTATTGGTGTGAAATGGATCTACAAGGTGAAGTACAATGCGGATGGAACGGTTCAAAGATACAAAGCAAGGTTGGTAGCAAAGGGTTACTCACAACAACCCGGTATCGACTACAATGAAATGTTTGCACCGGTTGCTCGTCTTGACACCATGAGAGCCGTTATTGCTATGGCGTCTCAAAAAGGTTGGTCACTTTATCAACTTGATGTCAAATCGGCATTTTGAATGGAGAAATCCATGAAGAGGTTTATGTAGATCAACCACGAGGTTTTGTGGTGGAAGGAGAAGAAGACAAAGTATACAAGTTGAAGAAAGCTTTGTATGGCCTCAAGCAAGCACCAAGAGCTTTGTATAGTGAGATAGATGGATACTTCAAAAGGCAAAACTTCAACAAAAGCAAGAGTGAGCCTACACTATATGTCAAGACAAAAGGTACGTCTATTCTCATTGTTTCCTTGTATGTTGATGATCTTATCTTTACGGTAATGATGCTCATATGATAGAGAAATTCAAGAGAGAAATGATGATGAAATATGAGATGAGTGATATGGGTTTGCTTAAGTACTTCCTTGGTATAGAAGTTCATCAAAGTGAAGATGGAGTGTTCATTTCTCAAAGCAAGTATGCCGAAAAGGTGTTGAAAAAATTTGGTATGCTTGGTTGTAACCCCACATCTACACCACTTGTAGTGAATGAGAAACTAAAGAAAGATATTGATGGAGGAAGAAAGGTTGACGAGACTTACTATAGAGGTATTATTGGAAACTTGTTGTATCTTACACATACAAGACCCGACATCATGTTTGCTTCAAGTATGCTTTCTAGGTTCATGAGTTCACCTAGTCATTTACATCTTGGCGCGGCAAAGAGGTTATTAAGGTACATACAAGGAACAATGAATTTTGGAATCATGTATTCAAGAAATTCGAATGTCAAATTAGTTGGCTATTGTGATAGCGACTTGGGAGGGTGTATTGATGACATGAAGAGTACATCGGGTTATGCTTTTTCTCTTGGTTCAGGTATATTCACATGGGCATCGAAGAAGCAAGAAACCGTAGCTCAATCCATGGCAGAAGCGGAGTACATTTCGGCATCAATAGCTACATCTCATGTTGTATGGCCAAGAAGAATCATGGAAGACATTCAAGAGATGCAAGAAGAAAGCACTGTAATCTTATCGGCAATTGTTATGTCCAAAAATTCGGTTGAGAATTGTAGAGCAAGTCACATCAAACTCAAGTACCATTTCATTCGAGAAGTGGTTGAAGATGGTGAGATAGAACTCAAGTATTGCAAGACTAAGACCAATTGGCGACATATTCACCAAGGCACTTGCCAAAGGAAAATTTCAACATTTCCGTGAACTACTAGGAGTAGAAGAACATCACATTAAGGAGGAGATTGTTGAGTAATGTAATGTTAGTGAACTAGTGTAATAGGAGTGTCAAGTCAACTTTATATTTAGTTGTGTGTGTTGACTAAATATGTGGGTGTAGGACATCCACAAGTTGTAAGGTCTTTTGTAGACCAAGTAGAAGAGTTAGTATTATCTCTTCAACTTAATGAAATTAGAGAGAGTGAGAAGAACCAAATAGGTTCCCACTTCTCCATTATCACTACAACAAAACACACGTTTAGTGACAAAATTTTATGTGACCAATAAAATTTTGTCTACAAATCTAGTGTTTAGGGAGGAATATTTTTTTTGGTCACCATATATACATTTTTCGCGACAAACGGTAAATTTTGTCTTTAACGTTGTCACTGAAAAATTTTGTGACCAAATATAGTGACAAATCCTGTCTCTGTCTCTAAATTCTTTTTTTGTGACCAAATATAGTGACCAACCCTATCTCCGTTTCTAAATATTTCTTTGTGACGAATTATTTTGGTCACAGAATTGGAATCTAGCGACAAAGATAAAATACAGTCTCCAAATATCTTATTGCCAACAATTCGAAACTTTGGTTCTAGAATGTACCTTATACTGACAAAATTAGTTTGTTGCCGAAATGATTGCATGTCAAATGAGGATTTTGCCATTAGAACTATTAGTATCGAACAAATTATAGTCACAAAAGGATTGTTTTTTACAGACGAAAAACAAATCGGTCTCGGAAAATACTATTGCCGACAACTATAACTTTTGACCTTACATCTCTATTTATGCAGACAAAAACTAATTCGTCATCTAAATGAATACGAGGCAAATCCAAAATTTTGTCTTTAAAATTTGGTTGCGACAAGAAAAACTATCGTTAAGCATGGAGTTTGAGTTCCTCGGTCGGTCATGGAGTGTAAATGTAAAGTACTGGTTAAGGTCAATATCACCGATTAAGTATTAGGTTGTATGCATAGCAAAACACTAAGGACTGTTTCAACTATACATCAATTCTGGCAGAGGCAATATCACAAACACTTTATATGCCCGAGCACAAATCTATTAAGTGTAGTTAATTGAAAATTCTAACACAAACCCAATATTAGTTTTAACAATCAGAACAAGAATACAAAAATAAATTAGAAATAAATGATATATGAACGATCCAAATATGTGATTTTAATCAAAAGAAAATTTTTTGATTCAAGAAGCATTGAAAAACTGGATGCCTTCTCTGTTCTTGGTAATTCGATGAATCATGCATTTGAAGAAAAAAATTTGCTCGAGGCTAGTTTGTTCAAATTAGTTACCAAACCAAATAATTGTTCCCATTAAATAGACCCAATTCATTAAAATGAAAAAAATAAAATTAAAAGAAAACTTGGAAGATAAACAGCGAGAGATTTGATTATCTATGACCATCTCACTTTATATCGTAAACTAACAGATCTGGGATTTTCTTGAAGAAAGTTTGGTATTTATAAAATTGAAGTAAGAAAAAGAAAGAAATGGATTTCTTTTTTCTATATCACTGTTAAATTCATGATCTACGATTGAGCTAAAATGAAATAAATAAACAAATAGCTAAGGGGTTTTTATAATGGTTAAAAAATGAAACTCGAAATTTTTGGAGGTAATGAAAATTTGAAACCAGTGAAAAATTTTGTTGCGCGAAAAAGTCCGCCAAAAATCTTGTAAGTTCGAAAATTTAATCAATGGTGCTAATGCTCCCGCCTAATAAGGTGGCGATCCGTGTGATATTCTGTGGCTCGGATTGAAAAAAATCGACAATGAGGTGGCAATCCATGTGAATGTTTTGTGTTTGCATAGATAAATAGGGTATTGTTTTCTATTGGCCAAAATGAAAATCATGCGGATCATGATGTTTGTGGTTGTGATTGAAAGAAATTTATAACGAGGTGGCAACCCATGTGACGTTGGTTTTCAAGTTTTCTATTGGCCAAAATGAATACAATATGAATCGTACCACAGTAGAACTTCGATAAATTAATTATTTCGCTAAAATTGGTCCAACTATGTTTGTACAAAGCAAATTTTAACCCCATAAATCAATAACTAGAAAAAAATTCAGATAGAATATAATATGTCCCAAATTAGGACTCATACACAACCTTAGTTGGTAACCGAAGCGACCAACCGGGCACCAACACCTTTCGAATAGCAACTCCTAACCTATGAAAAATAAACTGCCTAGACCACTACCAAAGACATCATTACTAACTAAATGAGTTCTTTAAACGCTTAAAAAAACAAAGCAACTCCTCACCAAGCTCTCCCAAAGTGGTGAAAGCTAAAACGCCCAAACCATACCCATTTGAAGTACAATCATCCAAGTATTTAGAACGTTTACGCGCAATTGCTTTCGAAATGGCTTGACCGGGACGAAAGAACGAACCCCTCACCTATGAAGGGTGATACACCGTGACATCCATGCAAATATCTTGGCCATTCTCCCAATTAAGGACGAGAATGTCTCATTGGACGTAAATCCTTGTTGCTATCCGATAAAAGACCCAAAGAAGCCTCTTTACGCACCGGCACACCAGCTTTGTAGCAAATATCCGCAATCACATCACGAACTAGGTCATGACGAAACTTGATACCCACATCACGAACTAGGTCATCAATAACTTCGTTAAAATAATAATTTCTTCGGTCCCGATTTATCGAAGTTTTACTTTACTACTCGTGAATACCTATCCGAAAAGAACAAAAGTTCTATTCGTGAATGAGGTGATGTTCTTTTTGGTTTATCCGAAATTTGCATAAATCCCAATTTTACAATGTGATCAAAAAATTATTCCATAATTCTTAACTTGTTGAGTAATAACGAATTCGTGTTAATTTCTTATTAATTGACATTCTTGTAAGTGTGACATTGTTTATCGTGTATAATTAGCGAATTTTTACGCTGTCAATCTTATTTCCTTTAATGGTATTCAGAAGTTTTACATCACCGAATCTTTACATTTTTACGGAGATTTATAGATAACCAAATAAAACGATGGAATCCATGAGAATTTATGTGAGTCTAGTGATATTGGTAAGATTGATAGCTAAATTATATAGAAATCTGCTTTGTAGAAGGTGGTTTTTTCATTACGAATAAAAGAGTCATTTATAAGTCTTGTAAGAAAAAAACATAGGAATCCATAGAGTTTAGTTTTGAATAGACTCAGGTCGATGGACATCTGGTTATATCGATGATAATCAACGATGGAATCAGGAGAAATGGAGTGAGCCGACCAATATTGATTGTAAGATGACAAACTGATAACAAGTGAAATTAAATGAAGTCTATGGAATTTCGTTTTAAATTGGTATATAACATTATAAACCTATGGAATCCAGAAGATGCACCAAAATCAGAATTTTATCACAGGATATAAATTGGCATATAACATTATAAACCTATGAATGCAGAAGAACTCGGATGCAGTCGCACCAAAATCAGAATTTTATCACAGGATATATCTCTCATTGTTAAGATTTCAGAGAAATAATAAAGGTCTTATGGACCAAAGTCCGTAATCCAAAATCAATACTAGAATATGATCGAACAAAGTCTGTAATCCAGAATCAGACGAAATACAGATTTACATACGTCGATTCCAGTGATGTAGTCATGTAGATATAATAATATTAAAAAATTGAAAAGAGGTTTAGTTAATTATTCTTAAGAATTACGACGTTGAACTAATGATAATTATCTAGACATTGATATTCACCTATAAATAATCATAAAAATAGATGAAATCAACAATACTAATCATATCTAATTGTCATGTGTAGTAACTTCCGGTATAAATATTATAGATGCATATTTTGGTCCATACTGCTAGATATTGACCTCCGTATGCATACCCTTTTGATATGAGTTTGGGACTTCCTGACAATACAGATACCCAGTACGCATACCCTTCTGATATGTCTTCGTGAACTTCCAAGAGCACGTATGCACACAGATATGCACACCTTTTGGATCTGATTTCACAACTGCCAAAGGTACCCATACTCGATATGCATACCCTAATTGATACAATATTTTTAAAAAAAAATTCGGTAGTGACGGTTTATAACCAAACCGAATGCACCCTTTAGTGCAAAAAGGAACACACAATTTTCTCATATGAGAATCCTAAAGAAAATCTCTACCGTCCAACATTATCCCTATGACCATTCATATTCACCGTTCAAAAATTCTTACAAAACCCCTAGGTTATTTTCTCCCTTACCTTTCCATATTTCTCTTTCTTTTTCTCCTTTCGCTCTCTCTAACCCTAACTCACAGCGGCGGCATTCACTTCCTCCACCATTGAAGTACAATCTGAATTAGGTCGTTTTGAGTTATTTTTATGTCTCTTGAGGCTGTAGTGGTGATAACTGTAGTTTTTTGTTCAACACCCAGGTCACTAATTTGAGTTACATGAGGAGTTGTTTTTCTCCTCCCTTTAAAAGTGATAACAGAGATTCATTAGCAGAGAAAGATCAGATCGGAGGAGCTATGTTGTCCAGGGCGCTCACTGTACCACGAGGAGGAAAAAGATTATCCCTGCTTCTGTGTTGATGTTGTTCCCAAATCATCACTTGTTTATGAGTAAGATTCAATATTCTTTTAATCATTAAACTGTTTTTCTAGATCGATCTTTTTTTTCTAGATTGAATGTCTGATATTTTTTTTTTTTTCTAGATTGAAAAAATCAAGGAGGTTCGTTATCTTTCAATATTTTCTTGCTCTTCTTTGTCCAGATTGCTTAGTTGGTAGATGCGAACATTGAGTTTTTATTTCGGTTTGCTTTGCTTACAGGCTATTGTTCAGCAATCTTCATTGCTATTGTTTCGAATTGCTACTTGGAAACAGAGTTTCGTTTGCTGAAATGCAGTTGGGGGGTATACAGTAGGCAGGCTAACACTAATTTTCAAATTTGTCCCGGTCATATATCTGCAAGAAGAATGAGATATTCCGATTGATCAGTATTAGACCGGCTAGGTTCGTTTATTACAGATCCCTATCCAAATCCCTTTAGTTATTGCTCAATTTATTTTGTTGCAGGGAAAAATTAAGAGAAACATTAGATAGTTTATGGTGCTCTGGTGAAAAAACTAAGGGGGAATGGTTGGGGAACAGAACTAAAGGGCAAGGGTTGGGGAACATAATCGACCAAGGGGCAATGGTTAATGTAGCCATTATGACGACTGGAGGGGATGTCAGGTAACACTTAAATAAACTTTGTGTGTGCTTGGTTTCCTATGATTATTAGGATGATGCTAAGTTTAGAAAGGCCAAACCTTTGAGGGGATCAAAGTTAGATATCAATGCAGGTTGGTTTTAGCTCGACGTACAAGTAAGAGCCAGAAAGGATGTGACCATCCTCACAGTTTCTAGAGGATGTAGAAATCAATAGGGTTTTTGCCTCCTTATAGGTGTTTAAATTACATGTTTTTATAGATGCTTGTTCTTGTATGTTGCAACTTTATTATATACTGTGGAGGTAATATGTCCCAAGGTTCTTTTGTTGCTTATCGTTGGCCCCAACGTGGGGCATCTCTCACTGATTCATGTATATGTTCCGCTATATGTCATGTCTTTTGTTCCCACTTCATTGCTTGTTTTAACTATCACTACATCACACTTTGTTGGACATATTGCATTCGGCTGATTGCGTACTTGTTTTGTTGTCCATCAACGCATCAACATGCAGCTTGTCCCCTCCTCTTCTCATTGTGTAGTATTGTTTTTGGGACTACTGTGCCAGTGCATGTGTTTGCACCTTCTACGATGGCTTTCACGTATAATTTTCAATCATGGAGCAGACTTATGTAGCCCATGTATCATTTTTCATATTTTTGTTATTTCAGTAAGCTTGTCACGTTTTCATGTTTTGCACTGCATTATCACATGTATGTTTCCTGGATGTTCCATTCCTAGGTTGTGTTACTCCTTCCGTTTTTGTAATCACTGTTCAATGTTTGCAAAGGTATCTTTCTTTTTTCTGTAAACTAACATGAAATATCAGCGCAAACAAAGCACCACTGATGTAGATCCAAGAGATGAAGTTTGGAAGGATAAAAAAGAAGATACACGAGTATTATGCCTCGTGGAGATTTGGTTCAAATGAATTATTCGATGAGAGATATTTATTCAAATGATCAAGTTTTGTATAAAGTGTTGCCAGTCTTTTGCGCTTAGAATGATAGATTAAGAGTTTTCGTTTGTGCATGAATTTTAGTTTTTGGTAGTTTTATTATTTTAGATTGTTGCTTTGTTTTCTGAATTTATCAATTATTTAATAAAATTTAAATCTTTTGTCTGATTTATAAGTTTTAGTAAATTATAATTTGATTAAATTTTTGTTACAGTTCTTCTTTGCCGTGAAAAAAAATTGAAGCTTGTAAAAGAAAAATTGTCTTTCAAAGTCTTTTTTAAGGCAAACAAATAGTCCTTAATAAAGTATTTAAGGACCCAAAAAAAAAAACTTTCTAATGAAAAGTAAATTTGTCTAAGAAATTTATTTTAGAGGCAAAATCAATTGTCGCTGATAGAATATTTTGGGACAAAAGAAGTTGCTTTTGGAGGAAAAAAGAATTGTCTTTCAAAGTTTGTTTTAAAGGCAAAATGAATTGTCTTTGATAAAAAATTTAGAGACAAAAAAATATCTTTGGAAGAGGAGGAATTTTGTCTCCGAAAATTCTTCCAGAGGCAAGAAATTTGGTCACTAATAAAATATTTAGAGACGAACAAGTTGGTCTTCAAAATTTAATATACAGGGGCTATTCATTTTGTCTCTGATTAAATTAATTAGAGACAATTTTTTTTGTTTCAGATAATTAATATTAAAGACAAATTAAATTGACACAAAACTTTCGCTTTTGAGACAATTTTTTTGGTCTTAAATAGTTATCATTAAAGACAAATTAAATTGACACAAAGCTTTCGTTTTTGAGACAATTTTATTGGTCTTAAATAGTTATCATTAAAGACAAAATAGTTTGTCCTGGAATCAACATTTTTGCGACAAAAATCTTGTTCGCAAAAAAATGCGTTTTGGTGTCGAATTTTTTCGTCATTAAAATAACTTTCACAGACAAATTTATTTTGTTGGTGAAAGAGACCTTTGTTGACAATCATTTTTTAGTTGTTAATTAACTTTTTTCGTGACCGTTCGTAATTTTGTCGCAATATACTTTCCCAGACGGGGTATTTGAGACAACTTGGTGACAAAAAAAAATCCATCTCAGAAAATATTTCGAGACAAAAAAAGGGGATTTCCTGACAATTTTTTTTGACACTAAATCCACATTTTCTTGTAGTGTATCAAAATCATCCATAAACATCTATCTTTATCACCCAAAATCCAACAGTATAAGATACCTAATGTGGACGACTAAGATTACACATAAGCAAGGCTAGGATCAACCAGGTATTTTAGTCCGGTACTGGTACGGGAATACAGTAGAACCGGTACCTGTACCTATATGCAACCAGTTCTGGATTTCATTCCCGTTCCCGGTATTCCCTTCTCTGGTTCAGTTCGGTTCCGGTCCAAAATTTTCGGTCCTGTGCAGCCTTAGAGTAGACTAGAACACCGCTGAGGGTCGACCGAAGAAAAACAAAACACCGCTGCAATGGGACCGTAAAAGAAAATTTGTGATCCTGAAAACAGATGCAACCAACATGCTTTTCTCTCTACGGTAATAAGTTGTAGTTGATAACTTAGGCGGAGGTAGATTTGCAAAAAGTTGCGACTTTGGCGGCGGTATATTTGTGATAGCGGAGGTGTTGCTCGTGCTGTGGTGGTGGCGGGGTGTGAAAAATTGGTATCGCTTGATATAGATCAGAGCCAACAGACACGTCACAGGCATAGAAAGCGGCACATTTTCAAAAAATTAGGACACAAACACGAATCCTAATTATTACTGTATGTAACCCCAAAAAAAAATAATTATTACTGTATAAACCAAACTAGAGCACCCATGCCCATGACCATCACCATGATCCATTTACACACGCGTCCAAGATTCCAGGGGTACTTGTGGTAAGTGACTTTCTACGCCGTCTTCCCCAACTCTCTCCTCCTCCTTCACTGCCAACAGCTTTCATCCCTTCTACGCCTCTTTCTTTAGCTTTCTCTTCCTCTTCATTTTTAATGCAGTGAAGGTTTGACAATTTGGACAACAACTATACAGCAACTGCAGTGAAGGTTAGCGAAAAAGAAAAACAGATCCAATTTTTTATTATTTAACTTTTTTTTTTTAACTTTTTAACTTTTTTTTTATCTGTAAGATTTTTTTATCTTGTTTTGTATTTGGTGTTTCTACTATTTGATTTTGATCTTGTTGATGTTGCAATTTTCTGCTGAATTTGAAGTGGAGTCCCCAATTCGTAAAGCAAAATCAGCCAAGCAAATGGATATTCACTTTTTTTTTTTTTTTTTGGTTTGTAATTGTAATTCTAGAAGCTGATGATTCAAATGTACCAAAAGGGAAAATTGGGAAAGAGGATTAGTGAATGAGTTAAATAATTGGCTCGGAATTAGTAGTTAATGTTTGTGTATTGTATTTGGAATTCACAGTTTGAATCAGTGACGGAGCCAGACTTTTTCTCAAGTGGGGGCACATTCATATAGTAAAAGTCTGTATATACTAGCTGGTATGCGACCAAAGGCCGCCCGAATTTTTTTGGACATTTTATTGACTTTTTAGTATTAACTTAAGTGAAAATCAAATCATAAAAAATTTGGATTTAAATTAGATATTGTAATTTAGATCGTTTTTTTGTTTTTACGCCATACATCTGATGCATTTGTATTAATTTTACATGAATTTTATAATTTTGACCCATTAAAAATAAATTTTCAATTTTATCAAGCATATTTGCCCCCACAAGACATGTAAATTACAAAAATTATAAGCCTATATGGATGGGATTTCAAAAACAAGTGGGGTCGGTGGACCCCATTTGTCCCTACATCCCTCCGTCCCTGGTTTGAATGTTAATTTTCTGTAACGGTGTTGCTGGTGGAGGAGGGTGGCGGCGGTGACATCCAAAAGATGAAATTGAAGGAGTGTTGAGAGTTAATGTAATGTTCTGTAATGTCATGACAATATTTCTGTTCATGTCATAACACAATGCGTCTGTTTGTAATAGAAGTTGTATGGACAAGAGTAGTCCACATGTAACTCTTTGCTTGGGTCTTATATTTGACCAAGTGAAGAAAGAGAAAAATTATCATCTTCTGAGTTAATGAAATGAGATAGTGAGAAGAACTTATCAAGTTCCCACTACTCCATTAACAAAAATCAATCTAAACATATCTCTTTTAATCACTCAAAACAAACAACAAGGAGGTGGAGGAAAACGAAGTATGTAATTGTCCCTCGCTTTGATAAGATGACATTATGCTAGAGTTGTTGCTGGTGGTGGTAGTGATGGCGGTGGTGCTGTCGGTTATAGTAAATGGTGGCGGTGAATAATGGTGTATGAATTTGGTGGTGGCGGTGGTTTTGTTGGTGGAGCTCGTTGCAATGGTTTTGTTAGTGGCGACGACTGGTTTTGTTGGTGGAGCTCGTTACAGTGGTTTTGTTGGTGGTGATGATAAGGGATACAATGGTATTTTAATTTGCACATTGAGGGATACTTTCGTCAATGAAATAGTAACCAAAAGATTTCCGGACGGATTTTTATTTATCAAATCTTTTTATGAAATTGAAGATTTGTGTGAGGTTTCATTTGACAAAAAAGTGGCCATAAAAGGGACTCCCTCCCTTTGGGCCCTCCGATCGGTCGGCCAAATTATTTAAGGGAACATGTCAGATAGTGCAAGGGTCAACTTGGGTGTGTTCTTATATTTTGTTTTCAATTATTGATAAATTATAGTTTAGTTCCTACGGAGAATATCTTAATGCGTATAACTATCATTCAACTGAAAAAGTCTCGAAGAAGGAAGAATCTATGCACATTAAAGATGTGCGCTCCATTATTTAATTTTTAGAGATGTCATTAGTCATCTTCTTAATCATTCAACAACGACTTCTTATCATCCATTTTTAGTATATATACGCAAAATAATGATATCATTAAATTAGTGGCCAGATTGCAAACGTAATCCAGGCGCTTCAATAGTCATATGTGGAGCTGATTCTGTACTTAGAACTTAGAAGATTAGTTTAGATTTGGAGTGTTTGTTGTTGTTTTCTGGGACCATTTTTCTCTTAATTTCTTTTGATGACAAGTGTCATGTGGACCATTTCATTTTACTTTTTTTGATGACAAGTGTTAATTTCTTTTATTGACAAGTATTATGAGGACCACTTTCAATGATTAGTTCTCTTAATTTTTTTAATTTTCTCTAAAAACAAAACCAGCCTATTAATTAGGAACGGAGGGAGTATTAATTTCGATCTCATCCACATAGGAGATTCAAAATCAATTTATTTCATCCACAGACCACCAGTTAATTCTGTGGGGTGAATGCAGGATCCATCGGAACCCACCTAAAATCTGTGTGAGAGTCAGTTTTTCTGCTGTTCATCCAGAACGAGTGAAAATTTTGGTTTCCTGTATGGTGGGACTATTGAACCCCATGTAAATTACAAACTTGTCATAGAAGAAGAAGAAGAATAAGCATAGCATGCTTGTTTTGAACAAAAGAAAGAAAGAAAAAAAAGTGTGATAAGGTCCAAACAGACCCTACATATGTTTTGTCTATTTTATGAGATTTGGTGGAAAATGGATGTCTATTTGGATTTTGGACCTTTTCTTTTCCTACCTAACATTTTATTGGCTAACACCACCACCTACCTCCGTCCTCCGTCCTCCTCCCAGTGCTCCCACCAAAAACACACACACAAAAAAAAAAGAATTCTTTTTACGTTACAAATAAGAAGGGATTTCCCATTATAAAACCAAACTTCATTTACTCTTCTCACTTTCAAAATTCAATTGTCCAATTATTCTTTCTCTCTGCAAAATCAGAATTTTAAATTTTTGTCTTCCTAATTTCCAGCTTCTTCTTCTTCTGAAATATCATCAATGGAGGGGAAGCTATTGAGAGTAAAATCACCTGCTTGTGCCAATTACAGTACTAATCATCAGAATCATGTTTCCAAGAACAATTCAAGAGTACCCATTTCTCTTTTTACTCTAAAACCACAGGGATTTTCCATCATTATTAAGCAGGGTTCAACAACGACAACAAGCTTTCAACCTATCAAAGCATCATCAATGGCAACTTCTAATACTTCGTATGTATAATCTATTCTTATAAGAAATTGTTAATTACTTGAATTTTGATAAATTTGATGCTCTTAGTGGGTATAATGTTGCTTGCTTGGTTGAGATTGCTTTGAGTTTGGGTTTCTATGAGTTTTGGAGATTAAAGATTGTTTTTTTAAAGGACTTACTTTCCCTTAGAAGGCTCTATGTTATATTCATTTAATAGTCAGTCACGTTTATAACTCTTGAGCACAACTGCTTCAGTTACACACCGGTAGAGTTTTGAATTGTTGGGAGAATTATCTGGTTATGATTTTGAAATTCATGCCGTATTAGCGTGCGGTATTAGGCTGTTCAATTATGTGCTCCAATCGCATTAAGATTTCAAGCTCATTTTGGCAATTTGAAACATCCATATGTGTATGTCTAGATTGTTTATATTGTATAACGAAAGCTGATACATTTGGTACACTAGAATTGTTGCTGCTGGGGCTAGTTCTGGGTATTGGTGGTCCTGTAACGTGCACAGACATTAATGATTCTGACTCTCGTTTAATCCCCACCCCTCGTACATTTCGCCTCCAACTGCATCAAGTTATTCAACATTGTTTGTGACCACGTGCTGGGTTTTCTCGCATCTTATACGATACATTTAAGGCTCACTATCGACAATTTTTTTAATCTTTTTACGGTTTCACCTTGTAGATGTCGTCGTAGATAATATCTGCTAATAGGATGTCATAACCGATCACGTGGCAATAACAATGCCTTGCATATTGCTGCAATGCCATATCTTCAATGAGGATGAGTACACTTGCGTGCTTAGATCATTTATTATTTGGTTTGAGTTTGTTTTATAGCTGTAAACACGGTGGGGCGCTATGTTTCTGATTTATTGCTATAATACTACTTTTAAATGCTTGAAAGTAATTAATGATTCTAGTTGTTTTTATTACTCGGCAAGATTTCCCAAATCTTGCACAAATGAGCTTAGCCCTACATTGCTGTTCAATGAAAATAATTTATTATGACAAGACATGCTATTTTGCACACATCTATTTATGCATCGCTTCTTAATGTATGGAAGTAATGGAATGTCTAGTTAATTCGGCTAACAGAAATATTCAGCTGAGCCGAGATTGTTAAATCTTGAAGATATAGTAGTACATGTCATCATGACATCACTGGTCTCGTAGATAAGTATCTGACACTGAGCTTTATATTCTTGTAGAAGATCAGAAAGCAAGAAGAGAGTGGATGAGAGTGACACCTTGACTTTGGACAGTATAAGGCACTCCTTAATCCGCCAAGAAGATAGCATAATATTTAGCCTTCTGGAGAGGGCTCAGTATTCTTACAATTCTGAAACTTATACAGCTGACACATTTGCAATAGATGGTTTTCATGGATCTCTGATTGAGTACATGGTCAGGGGAACGGAGAAACTCCATGCTCAGGTAGGAAAATTATCCAGATGAAAAGATGAAGTACCAAATACAGATATTTATTTTGTTCCTGTCCCTTTAATTGAGTTTTCTTATGTCACCTTCAGGTCGGGAGATACAAGAGTCCTGATGAACATCCGTTCTTCCCATCTGACTTGCCCGAGCCAGTGCTACCACCATTGCAGTACCCACAGGTTAGTCTGAACATGTGATTTGGCGTAGTTACTATTTTCTTATTATTGCTTAAAAATGATGTTCACTTGTGAGATGCTGAGTGAAATCCAGCAGAACAAAATCCCGATTCCTGAATGATGGAGTACACTCAAATTCTTCTCAATTTTCTCTTTTACAACTAGAAAATGCATATAAATTCTCAACAACCAGTTGTACACTATTGCAGCAGAAAACTGGACAAGCTTTCTTAAGTCCCTGAAATTCTCTGCTTTTTCATTTGATTAAAGAAGTTACGGTATCCAACACAATTCACATGCCCAAGGTCCTTTTGCATTTAGTAAAATAATGCTGAATTTATGAAGTCGTACTGGTCATGCTTTATTAAACCAAAATCTATTTCATTATGTTACTCTGTCTGGGTATGCCCATTTTCTCAAACAAAGACAATTATGGTTTTGTGTCGCTTAATGCATTAACATTATTGCTGAATTTTGCTTCAAAAAAATAAATAATTTATTGCTGAATTTTTCTATTTCGGATCCTTTTCTAACTAAGCGCTCAATATATGTGTTCCATATAGGTTTTGCATCCCATAGCTGATTCTATCAACATTAACAATAAGATCTGGGATATGTACTTTAAGAAGCTTCTCCCCAGATTGGTTAAAGAAGGGAATGATGGCAACTGTGGATCAACTGCTGTTTGCGACACAATATGCCTCCAGGTAAGTTCTACAACAATATGTCATACTTCACATAGTAATCAATCTCTCTACAACTAAAACATATAGATTGAAATCGAATATGATGGTCGCAGTAATATAGAAAAACTCAGAAATCAACTATGCTTCCTATCCTCGTAATAATAAATAACTTAGTGTATACTACCGATTTCTGTCTTGGTTTTACCCAATTGGATGGATGTTAAATTTGTTGCCCCTAGGATAGATAGGATCAATCTCGTAGGCGAAACTTGGTTATAGGAAATAAGCGAAGAGATTTGCCAACAATGTATTGACTTGGTCATCTTGACATCTGGCTTTGGTTCCTGTCCTTGCCTACTTTCCTGTTCGGCACATCATGTATTTCTTGTAATTAGCCAAAACCGTAAAAAGGAATTTGAAACTTATCTGTCTTTCTTCTGTGTGTTTCCGCTCTGCTTGTAGGCACTGTCTAAGAGAATCCATTATGGTAAATATGTGGCTGAGGCGAAATTTCGAGCCTCCCCTGCTGTATATGAAGCTGCCATTAAAGCACAAGTATGGTTAAATTTTCCTGACCTACTTTCATTTCTGTTTTCCATTTTTATCTCATGGGATATCTTCATCTATAACTCTACTTCTTATGCTGATTAGTCGGTTACGGATTTTGCAGGATGCAGCTAGATTGATGCAACTACTGACATATGAAGAAGTTGAAGCAACAGTCAAGAGGAGAGTCGAAATGAAGACAAAGACATATGGTCAAGAAGTAAACACTAGTGAAAATGCTGATGGATCTGACCCAGTCTACAAAATTAGACCAGGCTTAGTTGCAGATCTCTATGGTGATTGGATCATGCCCTTGACGAAGGAAGTCCAAGTCGCATACCTCCTCAGAAGGTTGGATTGAGAACTTCCTTTTATCTTGTTTCACTGTTTCCTTCCTACCTAATACTCATTAGGATTTCCTGATGATACCATTGTCAATATAGAGGTGTTTAGTTAATTAAGTTAGTTCAGCTGCTATTTATAATCTGTTTACCGGTAGTTGGTATATTCTATGCTGTTCTGCAATGTGAAAAGAAAGAAAAAGATATCGATGCCTATGCAAATTTCTATATGTAATTAAAACGGATGCTTTTGAGAATCGAATTTTCTTTTTAGTATTTCTTTCTGGCTTATTGGAAAACCAGTCTTTGTTGCTGAAGTTAAGTTAGGATGTTAATAGAGTGCCAGGCGCCAGCCAGAGAACTATAGAAGAGTTTAGTTGTCATTTCAAAATCAAGCAGGTTAAACTGTCCTTCAAATGTTGGAGAAGAAATTTTGTGCGCAGTCCAGTGGGCCTCAAAACTTGAAGTACGATTCTAGAATAAGAACCTTTTTTTAGGGACCATGGTTTTTTTTGGGGACCATGGTCTTATTAGGCCAACTTCCCTATACTTATAAGGGGTGTATAAAGTTAGGTAAATACATATTTACCCTTTATTTTTATTTAAATTAAAACTAACCTAATAACTAATCATTACTAAAGTTCGGTTTAATCGTAAGGAAAAATTTCAATTTTTTGTAACTGAACTTCTTACTAACTAATCACTAATCATTAAGTTCGGTTTTTGGTCATAAATAAGTTAGGTTTGATCGTAAAAATTTTTAACTTTTTTTTTTGTAACCGAACTATTTAATGGTCACACCAAATATATAGTTCGGTTTGATCGCAAAGAAAAATTTCAATTTTTTGGTAATCAAACTTCTTACCGATAACTAATCACTAATCATTAAGTTCGTTTTTGGTCATAAATTTGGGTAACTCAACTTAATCGCAAATAAATTAAAAATTTTCGCAACATTTTTTTCAATTTTGTGTAATAGAACTTCTTAATGGTAACTAATCATTAGTAATCCTACTAATCATACTAATCACTAATCATTAACTAATAACTAATTAATCATTAAACTAACACATTTAATTAAGGAGGGTAAGTTTGGTATTAAGAAAAATATTTAGATAAGGGGTGACTTAGGATTACTTATAATGTCTTGCCTAAAATAGAATCACGCCCCCACAAAAAAACCATGGTCCCCAAAAATGTTTCTAGAATAATAGGATTAAGGTCGGAATGTATTCTCAATTCTGGAGAGAGCTACCTTGCCTTTTAGCGGTATCATTCCTCCATTTCAGTGCTTATCCATCGTAACTTTCATACAAGGGTGTCAGTTCTGAGTTCTTTGATTCAATCTGAACATGTAAGAGATGGGCAAAGATATACAGTAGTTCTTAATGAACCGTGGAGAAAACCACGAAAAATCTGCCTCCTCATATACCCGCGTTTTTGGGATTAGCAGGAGGGCGGTTTTTTTCGTGGTTTTTGCACAGTTCCTTTAGAATTTTTGAAAAATATAATACTTTGTTGTGGTTATCGTGCTTATACCGACAAAGAAAGGGCAAAATTTATTAAAATGGGTCACTAAAACACTGACAAAAAAAGGGAACCACTAGCACTAGCTAGTAACAACACCCAATTAATTGCAAATATCACTACGGTACAATAACCTGAGTTCGAAATTTGTCAGCAACTAAGTGAGGTATTTTTTAATTTTTTTCCTAACTACCAGGCTTGTAGGTGTAGACGTCTTTAAAGTATAAACATAACCTTTGGGTTTTAACCCAATTTTTTCCTTTTCTAGAAAAAACATCCCAATTTAATGCTTAATTTATAATTAAAGAAGCCCTTGAAAGTGCCGATGTGCGCTTAAATCGCTTTTAAGGTTCCATATTTTAGGAACCATATGAGTAAATGGAAAAATCCCATGCAAAGAATTTAAATGATTCATATAGCGTTTCTTTTGATTTTTTTCCTATCTGTTATAAAAGATCCCACGACTGGGGGATCCATCACAAATTGGGGGATACTCACTAAAAGAATGAAAATATTATGAAGCAATTTGGAAAACCCTTTATCCAAAAAAATTGGTAATGTCTAAATTAACCTTGATCATCCCCTTTAAGCTCGATTATTCCATTCAAACAACAAATAATTAATAGTAAATTGCATGAACAAAGTTATACATTATGAAGTAATTGGTCTGTACTGGAAGCTTCTTTTTCATCACTTTCTTTTCTCACGAATTTTTTTTTTTGAATTTTAACCACAACTGCTTTTTATAGAAAATGCTATCACCGAGAAAATGATCCTTTACCATCCCTCAAGAGAGAAATATACAACAATTCATTCCACGCATCTGTGATACTAAGAAGTGTTAACGGTGGATTCCCTATTTTAGACTTGTTTCCACATTGAAGTAGATTTCCTAATCTAAGTTTGATAGAGTTCAAAAAAGAGTTTAGTTTCCTATCCGGAGACTAATACTTGGTGGTCAAGTTTGTGTTATATATATATAGGACTAGAATTCTAGGTGTTTAATCATCCAACCTAGAAGAGTGGTAAATCCTTGTGCTTAGGGTTTTGGTCTCTTTGGTAGGGAGGGTCGAGTGCTACCGTAAAGGTCGATATCGGTGTGAGAGAAAAACTTGTTGAAAGACGATTTTGGTGTTCTAGTGTTTAGGGTTTGGGGCTTTGCCCTAAACCAAGTTTCTAGTGTTTCCATGTTTCTCCTCTGCTACTGGCAACAATGAACAAGGTGCAAAAGAGATGATATGAGGCTGGTTTAAAGAATGGTTGTGAGAGTTGGTTTCTATGGTTTCTTCAATGGTGTTATCGGGTATGTCTTGTTAACTTTTTGGGTCTTATCTTGGGTTGCGAAAAGAGCATGTAATGGTCTTTGATTTAATGAAAGTTTTTCTGGTGGTGTTGGCCGTGGATGTAGCCTGTAAAAGTGAACTATGCATATCTTGTGTTGTGGTTGTGTGTGCTTGTTTATCTTCTGTCTCTCTATTATTATTTGTCTCATGTTTGGTTCAAATCACAAATTTCCCTTTGTGATCATGTGTTCCGCTGCGCTCGGGGTGCCAATTTTCACAACAATTGGTATCAAAGCTTTGGACGGGTGGTGTGATTGAATCTGGAATTGAAGATAGGCTATTGTTTGGGCGAAAAAAATATGTTTTGAAGATAATCTCTCAACCGGTGGTTACACAAAGATGGATTTTTGATGTGATTTACAAATCAGAGGTTCAACTTGGTAGAATTGTATGTTCTTCGTTTCGGTTTTATGATGTAGTATGAGATGCAAAATAAGGACGAATGGAGTGGAATACATATATACATCTTGAATGATGTTAGTGACCATACACCATAAATAATGGGTTACAAGGTATGAAGAAAGGATAGGGCTACGAGGTCTCATGTAGAAGCAAGTACAGCAACGCTTCAAATTTATGCACGAGATGTTATAGATTTATGTTCTTAAGTCTATGTTAAAGTATTCTTGATGGCTTGCACATAGGGGTGTAAATTTTGCCCGGCAGCCCATGGCCCAGTACCAACCGCCCTGTCCCATGGAA
The DNA here is from genome assembly GCA_023531295.1 of Papaver armeniacum. NCBI lineage: Eukaryota > Viridiplantae > Streptophyta > Magnoliopsida > Ranunculales > Papaveraceae > Papaver > Papaver armeniacum. Next base: position 100,188 of record JAJJWW010004375.1, read on the forward strand.
GCCCATGGTTGACCGTGGCCCTTTACAGGCTAGCCCGGCCTATCCCAGTTAAATAACAAGACGGGCAAAGGCCATGAGTTAAAAAGTCTTTCCCGGCCCTTTACCCGTCCCGTCAGCCCATCAAAGTTACCCGGCCTGTTTGCTACCCGTGTACCCGACCTAATTGTCCCTTTCCTCTTTCATTCCATTTTATGATATACTCTGATACATCAATCTCTCCCGGATTTCTTTCTTCATATAATTCATTTCTCTAATTATAGTGAAAAAATATAGGGTTTCCTCCCAAAAGATGATCCAATCTTGGAATAATTATAGGAAATTTTGTTTTATTTTTGTTAAATTAGGTTACAATCTAAGCAATCTTGTTCTCATATTCATTTTCTATATAAGGGTTTGGAAGAACCGCCAACGGGAGCTTGATTTCGAAGTTACTGATACGCGGCTAACCCTAAGGTATGTGTTTCAGTGGTTTCATTTTCACTTGTTTTTGCTTTTTGTTTCAATTGATTTTTCCATTTTTGTTGTTGAATTGATCTTTTGGTTTTGCTTTTGATCGTTTCAAATGATTATACATTACTTTTGTCTGATGCATGTGTTGGTGAGTGAGAGTACTAAGTTGGGTATTCATTTGTTTCAATTGATTTGGCCATTTTTGTTGCTGATTGGTATTTTAGTTTTGGTTTTGTTGGTTAAAATGATTACAGATTGTTTGATGCATATTTTAATAATTGATAGATTTTTCATGGGTGTGAACGAAATGGATTGAGATATTTCCAATTTGTAAATGAAATTAGACTCTTTTAGTGCTTAATTAAGATGTTAGTTGTTAAAATCCAATTTTGTTTTGAATCACTAGATACCCAGCACGTAAGTGGAAGGAATGAATGTTAAATTTTGTATCTTTTATCATCCCGTTCAGATGATAATCAATTTAAATAACTTTAGTTAGCTTGTTTGTGTTCTGGGTATGATTTTTCTTTCATGTCTTACTTTATTCTCATTTAGATGGTTAGTTCATTGAAATAGTGATGGGAGTTATGCACCTCTAGGCTTGTTTATATGGAACTAGAGTACTAACAGGCTTTATAAGTAAGTAGTGACCTTTATTACAGTATGCTAGTCTGATGAGTGAACTTAATCATTCTTATATACCTGTATGACTCATTCATTTGATGATATTCTACACAGGAATTTTCACAATGGATCTTAGTCAAGGAGGCGAAAATCCTTCACAAGCAGAATCTGAGATTATCAACAATTCTGATGTTAATGGACCTCCAACTTCAAAAGAAGCAACTGTCACAAAGCCAAAAAGAAAGCTAACATCTGATGTGTGGGCTGATTTTGATCAAGTAGAAGAGGCCGATCCAGAAAATCCTGGGATGACTATAAAGTGGGCTGTTTGCAACTCTGTGACGAAAAGAAAAAAAATCAAAGGCAGAACCTCCCACCTAAGAAGGCATACAAATAAATTTGTTTTTGAAGAGACGCAAGATCGCAAATTCACAGACCACACTAGCTGTAAATGGTCAAGGTAAATTCACCACCTTTAAATTTAATCAAGCTAGGGCTAAGAGAAATATCCTCAAGTTAATTATCTTAAGGAGCTCCCTTTTCAATTTGTGGAAGATCCTATTTTCCAGTGGTGCATCAATGAGAGTTTTCACCCGTTTTGTTAAGTTTTCTCGTAATACTTTAAGAACCGATTTATACAAGTGTTATCAAGAGGGAAAGCAACGGTTGAAGAATATGATCCTTGAGATTCCCGGTAAAATTTCGCTAACATCTGATATATGGCTTTCAAAACAGAGATTGAGCTACTTGGGAATTACTGCTCACTTCATAGATAGAAATTGGATGATGCAGAAAAGAATCATAACTTATGCTTTAATTGATACATCTCATACCGGTGAAAATATAGCTGATTTCATTTTTCGAAAACTTGCTAATGATTGGGGTATATCAGAAAAATTATTTTCCTTAGCTATGGATAATGCTAGTGCCAACACAGTCTCAGTTGAAAGATTGAAAAAGTCATTGCCTAACCTTCCGTCTAAGGGAGATTTGTTTCATGTTAGATGTTGTTGCCATATTCTAAACTTGGTTGTCCAGGATGGTTTAAAAGTTAAGGGTTTCACCGATATGCTTGATCATATGAAGAGTAGCTTGAAACATATTTTTATGTCTGGTACTAGGTGTACTCAGTTTCGATTATTGTGTGCTCACATGGGTATGAACCCTAAGAAATTGCAGCTTGATGTAAAACATAGGTGGAACTCCACATATCTTATGTTAAAAGATGCAATTCCTTACCAGCAAGTGTTGTCGGCCTTTCTCAATGATCGGCATATGCTCATGCTATTACCGATGCCGATTGGAAACATCTTTGAATTGTTATGTGCATTTTTGAAGCCTTTTTATGATGCCACTAACGTTTTTTCTGGTGTTCAGTATGTGACTAGTAATTCAGTTCTTCAATATTTGTATGAGTGATAGGTGTAGAATACACCGTATTTACTATATAGTAGTTTATGCTTTCTTTGCTATTTTTCTTGTAAATTATGTATTTTACGCTTGTTTTGAGTTTTGTAGCTACTATGGAGTCACACGGAGGAAAAGGAGAAGAAATCACCATATTTAGCAAAAAGGGTAAAAATTGTCATTTCACCAAGGGGCGAACACTATCTGGAGCCCAGCCAAGGTTAAGGGGAGGTCAAAGAGGTGTCCCTTATCCAAAAGAAGGGAGTGAGAATAGCACAATTGGGGTGTACTTATGGTGGGTGTCTGAATCCACCCACACCCTAAACCCATAGACCCACACCCGTACCCGGATCCATGGCCCGAAACCGGATCCAAACCTACTTCACCTTCACCCTAAATCGAGAAAGGGTTTTTCTTTCTCTTCAATCATTTCTATTTACTCATTCTCACCGAAAATTGAGAAGAAAACAAAGAACTGCTGCTGAGTGAAATCGAGAGGAGCTGAAGAACAGATCGAGAAGTTGAAATTAAGGAAGATATGGATCGGCTGTTGCTGTATTCCGTTCGAGAGAAGATCAAGAGAAGAAATTGAGAGCAGCTGCTGAAATTAAGATCGAGAAAGTGCTGTTGATAACGAAGAAACGATTCTGAGATAGAAAAGGGTTGTTGGTTTGAAATTGGTATTTATAATTCATGGGTTTGGACTTAATCAATTAATGGAGAAACGATGTTGTCAGCTGCTGTTAAGAATCGAGAAGAGAAGAGGCAGAAATTGTGAGAGTTAGGGTTTGAATTTAAAAAGGGGTTGAGCAAGAAATTGCAGAAGGCTCTCATGGTGAAAGAATGGAAGGATTCTAATAGTTCTAGCTGTGCCCAAGAATGCAAAGGAGACAGAATTGGTGGTATAGTTCAGGTGGAAGTGCTGGTCTTAGTGAAGTTGCAGAAGCTATTGTACATTGTGGCTAAACTGAGATGGCATTGCAGCTGAGTTGAAGTATAATGGGTCTTGTTGGGGCTCTGTGATGACGGTTATTGCGATTCTGACTCAATGAGGCTGGTGGCATAGAGGCTTGCACCGAGAAATGGCGATTAGTGTTGGTCATGAATCGAGATCGACTGATTATGATGCAGGCTGGAGTTGTTGTCGGCATCGGTGGTGGATGGAATGGTGATTTAGGTTTGATGGTGGATTGCACTGGTTGCACAGATGTGAGTTTTACAGGAAATGGAGCTGAGAGTTGATGCTGAAATGGATTGTGCACACTGGTTCGACTGAGATGGAGTGAAGTTGTGAAAGCTTGAACTCAGGGGGTAATTGGTGGCATATTGAGCTAGAATTGAGCAGTGAAATGCAGTTTCTGGTGGTGGTTGAAGAGAGAATGAATGTCTGTGACAAAGTGTTGAGGCTGTTATGTATTCTTTCATTCAGCATGATCGGCTAAGCAAGGAGTTGAAAGCGGTTAACTTATACGTGTTTGCGGTGTCCGATTGTGCAAGGTGCAGGACTCGGAGTCTTTGTGATGGTCTTGGTATGGCTGGGGTGTTGATGTTGGCGGTCTTGTCTCAGTGGTGAGCTGGCTAGGCTTGTAATTTGCAGGTGGTCTTGCCTCGAGTAGAGATTGAAGCCGTGATCCGAGCAAGTCGTGGTGAGAGTGTTGCCATGAGAGCTGCGAGGCCAAGTGACTTGTAGCCGGTGACATGAATGTCTTGCCGGGGAATGATGCCGAGAATATGAAGTCGGGTATGGCGAGAGATGATCAACTCTGCTGGAAGTTGGTTTGAAGCTGAGTGAACATGGGCTAGTGGATTGAATGGTTTATGGCAGCAAGACATGATGAAGATTTGTGCTGGTGGATGCAAGTGCAGCTCTGGCCAGAGCCATGGCAACTTAGCCGAGTCGGCCCGATTAAATTGGACTCGATGCCGACTCTGGTTCGACTCGTGACCCAGACTTTGACCCGATTGACTAACGGTTGACTGTTAGTTTGACCTAATCTGCAGAATCTTGGACGGAATATTCTATCACCGACGACGACTTTCAAAGCGACTGGACGTCAACAATTTCGCCGGATTCCGCCACAATCCCAGTTTTCCGGCAAGCCAAAATTTCCAGAATTTTCTATGGACTTCTCTCATGGGTGTGAAGACTTGGGCTAGGAATTGGATGGAGAATTGGACTCAAATTTGGAAAGAGAAGGTGGAAGAGTTGAGAAAAGCTTGGAATTGGAAATTGAATTGCAAAAGGAAAAGAATTCTACTCCTTAGAAGATTTGGAGAATATTGAAGCTTATAAATAGAGAAGTTTTCTACAACTTCTACACACCTCTCTACACACACATCACTTATGTTTTTGCTTGCTTTTCTAAGATTTTTCTTCTTAACTACTTGTGTGAATTTGAAAATTCTTCTTTTAATTATTATTATTGGTGTGAATTTCAAAAGCATGAGTAGCTAATTTTCTTATTGATTGAGGATGAATTCCTAGTTCTTAACATATGATTTAAGTTTTTGTTTTCAATTCTATCTTGAAGTTTTTCACATAATTATCGTTTGTTTTTACTAATAGGAGTGATCTTAAAGACATTCATGATTGATTGATAGATTGTTTGGAGTGCACGCTAAATTGATTTGTTAATTTGATCTAAAGCTAGTGAAAGTTAGGAGATAAGTAATCGTTTCTTGACTCTTTACATAAGTAGAAAAACACGAGACCTTGCGGAGGGATTCCGTGGAGCAATTGTGTGTAGAAACAACGTTAGCAAGTAGACCTTGATCTAAGAGTCTAACTACTAATATTAACCTAATAAGTTCATAAATCTTAATGCGTTTATTTAAATTACATCTAGAGTGAGCTACTACTAGGTGGTTTGGTAAATAGAATCCGGTAGTCGAGAACTTCCGTGTCACGGTGATACAAGGGATTTAGGGGTTTAGCAATGAGCTAATCGCTTTACCTACGGTTGGTGATAATTTGTGACTAATAACAAGTAGAATAGAACATAACTTGATTCATTGTTTAAACGAAGAAGGATTCCTTGATCTTATCTCTCTTATTGCTTTCAACTTTACCTTTTTAATTGCTTTGTTTATTTTCTTTTGCTTTTTACACCCCCTTTCGTGACAACTTTTACAACTAAGATCTCTTGCTCCTCGTGGGAACGAACTTGACTTCCATTATATTATTTTTAATTGAGTGGAAACATTGATTAATTTGATTGCACCTACGACACGCATCAAATTTTGGCGCCGCTACCGGGGAGCAACGGGCGATTTTTAGTTGTTTTTAATTTTTCTTTTTGCTTTATTCTTGCTTTGTTAGATTCTTTACCGTATCTAACTTAGTTTGTGAGAATCTTGTTTCAAAAAGTGTTATACCTTTGGTGAATGCTTAGAGAGGGTAGACCGAGTCCAATACGTCTTCGATCCCAAGCACTCAACTAAAGGATTTCATTCGAGCGATTAACACTCCACTTCCTCCTTCTTCATCAAGTGATTCGGACAAAGAGGAAGAAACAATGGCTGATCGTACACTAAAGGACCTAGATTCTCACAAGCTTGATACACAACAATGGTGTATCCAAACTAATTCAACCTTCGAGATCAAGCCGGGGTTGATTAGAGAGTTACCAAAGTTCCATGGCATGGTGAATGAGGACCCAAACAAACATCTTATGGACTTCTATGCCATAGTTATGGCTATGCTTCCATAGGAGACTAATGCGGATGGAGCAATGTTGAAAGCTTTCCCGTTTTCTTTGGCGGGCAATGCTAAGGAATGGTTATATTATTTGCCTTAGGAAGTATCACAACATGGAATGGGATGAAGAAACTTTTCTCGAGAGATATTTTCCCGCATCCAAAGCTACTCAAATTCGCAAGGAGATTTGTGGATTGAAACAACAAGTGGGAGAATCATTGTATGAATGTTGGGAGCGATACAAGAGGTTGGTGGCAAGCTGTCCACACCATCAATTTAGTGATGTTATGATACTCCAATACTTCTATGAAGCTCTCCACCCAAGTGATAGGTCTCTTCTTGACGCCGCGGGTGGTGGTGCACTAATGAACAAGACTTTGACCGAAGCTAGAGAGTTGATTGAAAGTATGGCGGCAAAATCGCAACAATTCTACACAAGAGATGAACCAATGGTTAGGCGAGTGCATGAAGTTAGTGATACATCATCACATCTTGATCAAAGGATGAGTAACATGGAGATAATGATGCAAAGAATGGCCGTGGTAATTATTCCGGATGGTGAGACCGAACAAGTGAATGCTTTATATCCAAATCAAAGGCCAAGGTACGATCCATACTCCAATACCTATAATCCCGGGTGGAAGGATCATCCTAACTTTAGTTATGCAAATAAGCAAGCGGCGGCTCCTAATCCATATGCGCAACAAGGAGGTTTTCAACAATCACGCTTTCAACCTCAACAACAAGGTGGTTCTCAACAATTCCAACCACAACAAATCAAGGAGCGTGATTCTTTGAATGATGAAAAGCTCAATGCGTTAATGCAAGGTGTGCAAGGTCTTACTTCTATGTTCCAACAAAGCCAACAAAAGACCGATTCGGCCATCAAGGATTTACAAACTCAAATGGGACAATTGGCGACCGATGTGAACCTATTAAAATCTCAAGCATCCACAAAACTTCCTTCACAACCATTTGTGAATCCAAGAGAGAATGTTAATGCGGTTACTTTAAGGAGTGGAAGACAAGTGGATGGTCCAAGTCATCATGAAGAAGCTATTGAAGAGGTAGTCAAAGATAAGGAGGAAACCGCACCAAAGGAGAACTCCACACCAAACGACCAATCTAAGGAACCGGTTCCTACTTTCACTACTCCACCTCCTTTTCCTAGTCGTTTTTCTAAATCCAAGAAAGAAGCTCAAGACAAGGCACTTATGGATATCTTCAAGAAGATTGAAATCAACATTCCATTCATTGAGGCTATCAAGACAATGCCACGGTATGCGAAGTTCATGAAGGAATTATGTACAAAGAAGGATAGGTTGCTTGATAATGAAATTACTAAAGTTGGCGAGAGTGCGTCGGCTATGCTATTGAAGAAGATGCCTACAAAGTGCACGGATCCCGGTGGTTTCACGGTACCAATTACTATTGGTAAGCAAAGGTTTGAACATGCTTTACTTGACTTGGGAGCTTCCATTAGTGTGATGTCGGCCGAAATATATGACTCCTTGAATCTTGGACCTTTGAAAGAGACAAGAGTTATTATCCAATTAGAGAACAAGTCTAACATATATCCAAAGGGACTTGTAGAAGACGTGCTAGTGCAAGTAAATGAGCTTATTTTTTCCGGTGGATTTATTCGTGGTGGATATGCACAACAATGAGAACCGAGCATCTACTTCTTTACTTCTTGGGAGGCCATTCATGAAGACCGCAAAGACGAAGATTGATGTTGATAAGGGTACACTCACTATGGAATTCGACAAGGAGATAATACACTTTAACATATTTGAAGCCATGCGCTACCCAAGTGATGTGCATTCCGTTTACTCCATTGATGTGGTTGATTCATTAGCGAAACAAATGGTGGAATTGAATCGAGAGGATGAACTTGATGTGGTGTTGCAAAAGAGCATTGAATTGGACGTCCATGGCTGGTCTAACTTGGATGTTGAAATCTCCAATGAATTGGTGGAGATGTGTGGAGCTTTGGCGACATTGCAAGAAGCTAAAAAGGGTAATGTTTCATATATTTCTTTACCCGTGAATGATGAAGTACTTGTACCATCTATTGTGAAGGCGCCCAAACTAGAATTGAAGCCGCTTCGGACCATTTGAAGTATGCTTTCTTGGGAGATGTAGATGAGCTTCCGGTGATTATTTCAAAGAATCTCACGCCGGTACAAGAAGACCGTTTGCTTAGAGTCTTGAGAGAGCACAAAACGTCTATTGGGTGGACAATTGCGGATATCAAAGGTATTAGTCCATCCATGTGCATGCATAGGATTCTAATGGAAGAAAACGTGAAGCCGGTACGTGATGCTCAACGTAGGCTTAATCCTCCCATGATGGAGGTTGTGAAAAAAAGAGACTCAAATTGCTAAGTGTGGGGGTAATCTACCCAATTTCCGATAGCAAGTGGGTAAGTCCGGTACAAGTGGTACCAAAGAAATCCGGAGTCACGGTTGTTCGAAATCAAGACGATGAACTTGTTCCTACGAGAGTTCAAACCGGTTGGAGAGTGTGCATTGACTATAGAAAGCTTAATTCCGCAACCCGCAAGGATCACTTTCCTTTACCTTTCATTGATCAAATGTTGGAGCGGTTAGCGGGGCATTCTTATTATTGCTTCTTGGATGGTTATTCGGGATACAATCAAATTGTTATTGCATCGGAGGACCAAGAGAAGACCACTTTCACTTGTTCGTTTGGAACGTTTACATATAGACGGATGCCGTTCGGCCTTTGCAATGCGCCGGCTACTTTTCAAAGATGCATGGTGAATATATTCTCGGATTATGTGGAGCGCATCATCGAGGTATTTATGGATGACTTTAGTGTTTATGGCAATTCTTTTGATGGTTGTTTAAATAACCTTGAACTAGTTCTTAAACGATGCATAGACACAAACCTTGTCCTTAATTGGGAGAAATGTCACTTTATGGTAAACCACGGCATAGTACTTGGTCACATTGTGTCCTCTCGAGGGCTCGAAGTGGACAAGTCAAAGATAGATTTAATAAGAAACTTACAATATCCCACTTCGGTGAGGGAAATCCGTTCTTTTCTTGGTCATGCAGGTTTCTATAGGCGGTTTATCAAGGATTTCTCCAAAATCTCCATGCCGATGTGCAAGTTATTACAAAAGGAGGTACCTTTCGACTTCAACAAGGAATGCAAGGATGCTTTTGACAAATTAAAGGATATGTTGACAAGTGCGCCGATTATCAAATCACCGGATTGGAATCTTCCATTTGAATTAATGTGTGATGCTAGTGATTATGCGGTTGGAGCCGTTTTGGGTCAAAGGGTGGACAAGTTGTTCCATGTTATCTATTATGCATCTAGGACCCTTAATGATGCACAAATCAATTATTCTACCACGGAAAAGGAGTTATTGGCTATAGTTTTTGCTTTGGAGAAATTTCGATCATACTTGGTGGGTACAAAGGTTATTGTGTATTCCGATCATGCCGCACTAAGACACTTAATAAAGAAGAAAGAAGCTAAGCCAAGATTAATCCGGTGGATCCTATTGTTACAAGAGTTCGACATAGAAATTCGTGATAAGAGGGGTGTGGAGAATACCGTTGCGGATCATCTTAGTAGACTTGTTATGTTTCAAGAGGAACTTCCATTACATGACCGCTTTCCGGACGAACAACTTTTCTCCATGGAAGAATCAACACCTTGGTATGCGGATATAGTGAATTACTTGGTGACAAGGAAAGTACCTAGTACAATGTCTAATTTCCAAAAGATGAAACTTAAGAAGGTAGCTAAGCAATATGTGTGGGATGAACCATACTTATGGAAATATGGCGTTGATCAAATAATGCGAAGGTGCGTACCTAACTCCAAATTTCAATCCATCCTCTCCTTTTGCCACACTTTTGCATGTGGTGGCCACTTTGGTTCTAAACGTACCGCTCTCAAAGTTCTCGATAGTGGATTTTATTGGCCCTCCTTGTTTGAAGATTCATATATTTTTTGTAAAACGTGTGATAGATGTCAACGAACGGGCAATCTAGGTGCTCGAAATCAAATGCCACTCACACCAATTCTCGCCGTTGAGATTTTTGATGTGTGGGGTATTGATTTTATGGGCCCTTTTGTCAATTCGAATGGAAACTTTTATATACTTCTTGCCGTTGATTATGTTTCGAAATGGGTGGAGGCTAGAGCCACCAAAACTAATGACTCTCAAGTTGTTTGTGATTTTGTAAGGGAACACATTTTCAATAGGCATGGTACACCAAGAGTGGTGATAAGCGATGGAGGCTCACATTTCAAGAAGGCTTTCCACGCTCTCCTCAAGAAGTACAACATAACACACAAAATTGGTACGCCTTATCATCCACAAACTAGTGGACAAGCGGAAATTTCAAATCGTGAGATCAAGTCCATTCTTGAGAAAACGGTGAATACCACAAGGAAAGATTGGAGCTTTAAGCTAAACGATGCACTTTGGGCGTATAGAACGGCGTATAAGACACCAATTGGTATGTCTCCATATAGGTTGGTTTATGGTAAGGCTTGTCATCTTCCGGTTGAACTTGAACACAAGGCTTATTGGGCGATAAAGAAATTCAACATGGAGTATGATGAAGCGGGGAAACAAAGGAAGTTACAACTACATGAGTTAGAGGAGATACGTAATGATGCTTACGAGAGTGCCCGGATTTACAAGGAAAAGACCAAGCTTTTTCATGACAAGATGATTTCTCGTAAAAGCTTCATCGTGGGACAAAAAGTCCTTTTATATCATTCTCGCCTTAAATTATTTCTGGAAAGTTAAGGTCCCGTTGGATTGGACCATATGTTGTTACTAATGTTTTTTTCTCATGGTGCAGTTGAAATTACTAGTCTTAGAGACAATTCGGTTTCCAAAGTCAACGGCCATAGGTTGAAGCCATACTATGAGAACATCGCTTATGTGAATTTGGATGAACTTTCATTTGGAGATGCACTCCCTCTGGAGGAGTAATATGCAGCAAGAGCTAAGTCGGGCCGTCGACTTTAAAACAAGCGCTTAATGGGAGGCAACCCATCGGTTTTGTATTTCTTATTTTTTTTGCTTTTTGTTATTTCTTTTTCTTGTTTCTTATCATGTTAAAATTTCCCACCTTGACTTTACTAGGAGGATTCAATTACATTGAGGACAATGTAAGGTTTAAGTGTGGGGGAGTGGTTAAGCATGTTTTTTAAAACAAAAATTACAAAAAAATTAAAAATTTAAAAAAAAAAAAAGTTTTACTTAAAAATTCCAACTTTTAAAGATTTTAGAGTCACTAGCATATTTCTAGGTATGTTTACATAGAGATTTTGACCGACATAATTGAACTTGGAAATGTTAGAGAACTATATTCGGATTTCTTGCTTGTTTGAGTGTTAAATAATGGATTTAATCATGTTAGGTGATGCGAATTTGGTGCAGGGAGAAGTGCATTATTAGAGTTGCTGATCAATCATTAGTGGAGACTACCCGTATTCATATCATGAGAGGCACCGACTAGAAATCTTCCATCTACTAAAGAGCTTCTTTTGAGTGTGTGTCACCATACGTTAATTCCGGGTAGAATGGTGAGCTACCCAACCTCCCACCAATAGTAGCACTACTCTTGATCTCTTGAGTGCTAATTTTGTCAATCATGAGGGTGACGTCCATGGATGAAAGCTTCCTTCTTGTAGTTCGATTTGCAGTTAGCACCATTCTCTCTCGCGACAACAACGGATCCATAGAAACACATTCATCATCAACAAGGAGCGACATCAAAATCTACAAGGAAAGTTGGAAAAAGTTCAAGGTTTACAAGCAACGGAACGAGAAAAAGAGCAAATTGCATATTCAAGTAAAAGCAACATACAAAGAGCAGATTTTTACATATATGTTGAGGACTTACAATACAATGAGGTAATTTTATATCCAAGTATGAAGACTTATTCATGAAAGCGAAGAAAATTAAAAGGTGAGAATTTTTGAAAGTTTATGATTTCAAAGACGATACAAGTTATGAAGAATCAAGCGGTAAAATACTTCTTCCACGGCCATGGTTTATTTTATATTTAATTTCTCTTGTTTATAAAAAAAAAAAAGAAAAAAAAAATTGAAAGAAAAATTGAAAAAAAGAAAAGAAAAAAAAAAAAGAGAGAGAGAGAAAAACAAGAGAAATATTTGTTCTTATGAGCCGTGGGGAAGGAAAATCTATAAGGAAGTTTCAAGCGACAAGGTTTTAAGGTAAAAGAGTTTCAAATTGTCAAGGAATTACGAAGATTAAGAGTTTATCATCAATAGTTGAAACCGAAGACGAAGACCATGAAGATCAAAACGAGGAGCGGAAGACGTTTCTATTGGATGTCGTGAGAGTGGTGTTATCATAATTGGCAATCGGATGTGAAGGTGAGTAAGTAATCTCATCCTCAATATAAATGGTTGATTTCCTTTCGTAGAGATCGTCAGAAAAATGGTTTTTCAAAATATAAAAGATGTGGGTTTTTAAAAATATTTCGGAAGTTGTCCTTCCCACCATTCAACGTGTTGCAGAATTCTCTCTTCATTCCTACCGCACACATGTGAGAACCATAAAAAAGTTTGTCTTTTTGAGTGCAATTATCATAAAATCCTTTTTGGTGAGGCAGAAGTCGAGGCGAAATGCTTATTGATCGTTTCTCGAACACGCATTCTCTCATTATGGTGTGGTTATTTCTCACTCAACATTTAAGAATGAGAATAAGTTCTTTAGTATTTCTAACTTCTTATTACTAGCATGCAGAAACTCTATGTCCTCATAGCTCTTTGGATACTTGTGACGCTTGAACGCTTTGAAGTTGTGAGTTTTTAGTTTGATTTGCTCGAGGACTAGCAAAGTCTAAGTGTGGGGGAATTTGATAGGTGTAGAATACACCGTATTTACTATATAGTAGTTTATGCTTTCTTTGCTATTTTTCTTGTAAATTATGTATTTTACGCTTGTTTTGAGTTTTGTAGCTACTATGGAGTCACACGGAGGAAAAGGAGAAGAAATCACCATATTTAGCAAAAAGGGTAAAAATTGTCATTTCACCAAGGGGCGAACACTATCTGGAGCCCAGCCAAGGTTAAGGGGAGGTCAAAGAGGTGTCCCTTATCCAAAACAAGGGAGTGAGAATAGCACAATTGGGGTGTACTTATGGTGGGTGTCTGAATCCACCTACACCCTAAACCCATGACCCACACCCGCACCGGATCCATGGCCCGAAACCGGATCCAAACCTACTTCACCTTCACCCTAAATCGAGAAAGGGTTTTTCTTTCTCTTCAATCATTTCTATTTACTCATTCTCACCGAAAATTGAGAAGAAAACAAGAATTCTTGAGTGAAATCGAGAGGAGTCAAGAACAGATCGAGAAGTTGAAATTAAGGAAGATAGGATCACCGTTGTCAGATACCGTTCGAGAGAAGATCAAGAGAAGAAATTGAGAGCAATTTCTTTTGAAATTAAGATCGAGAAAGTGCTGTTGATAACGAAGAAACGATTCGAGATAGAAAAGGGTTGTTGGTTTGAAATTGGTATTTATAATTCATGGGTTTGGACTTAATCAATTAATGGAGAAACGATGTTGTCTTCTTTGTTAAGAATCGAGAAGAGAAGAGGCGTAAATTGTGAGAGTTAGGGTTTGAATTTAAAAAGGGGTTGAGCAAGAAATTGCAGAAGGCTCTCATGGTGAAAGAATGGAAGGATTCTAATAGTTCTAGTTGTGCCCAAGAATGCAAAGGAGATTAATTGGTGGTATAGTTCGGATGGAAGTGTTGGTCTTAGTGAAGTTGAAGCTATTGTACATTGTGGCTAAACCGAGATGGCATTGCAAATGAGTTGAAGTATAATGGGTCTTGTTGGGGCTCTTTGTGATGATGGTTATTGCGATTTGCGGCTCAATGAGGCTGGTGGCATAGAGGCTTGCACTTAGAAATGGCAATTAGTGTTGGTCAGAATCGAGATCGGAATTGATTATGATGCAGGCTGGAGTTGCTGGCATCAGTGGTGGATGGAATGGTGATTTAGGTTTGATGGTGGATTGCACTGGTTGCAGATGTGAGTTTTACAGGAAATGGAGCTGAGAGTTGATGCTGAAATGGATTGTGCACACTGGTTCGACTGAGATGGAGTGAAGTTGTGAAAGCTTGAACTCAGGGGGTAATTGGTGGCATATTGAGCTAGAATTGAGCAGTGAAATGCAGTTTCTGGTGGTGGTTGAAGAGAGAATGAATGTCTGTGACAAAGTGTTGAGGCTGTTATGTATTGCTGTTGCCGCAGTCGGCTAAGCAAGGAGTTGAAAGCGGTTAACTTATACAGGTTTGCAGGTCTGATTGTGCAAGGTGCAGGACTGGAGTGCTGTGATGGTCTTGGTATGGCCAGGGTGTTGATGTTGGCGGTCTTTGTCTCAACAAAGTGAGTGGCTAGGCTTGTAATTTGCGGGTGGTCTTGCCTCCGAGTAGAGATTGAAGCCGTGATGCCGAGCAGGTGTCGGTGAGAGTGTTGCCATGAGCTGCAGGCCAAGTGACTTGTGGCCGGTGACATGAATGTCTTGCCGGGAATGATCTTGAGAATATGAAGTGGGTATGGCGAGATGATCAACTCTGCTGGGAAGTTGGTTTGAAGGCGAGTGAACATGGGCTAGTGGATTGAATGGTTTATGGCAAGCAAGACATGATGAAGATTTGTCTTTGGTGGATGCAAGTGCAGCCGGCGGCAGCCATGGCAACTTAGCCGAGTCCTTGATTAGTCGGACTCGAATGCGACTTCGGTTCTGACTCGTGACCCAGACTTTGACCCCGATTGACTAACGGCTGACTGTTAGTTTGACCTAACGGTAACAGAATCTTGGACGGAATATTCTATCACCGACGACGACTTTCAGGCGACCGGCGGCAACAATTCCGGCCACAATCCCAGTTTTCCGGCAAGCCAAAATTTCCAGAATTTTCTATGGACTTCTCTCATGGGTGTGAAGACTTGGGCTAGGAATTGGATGGAGAATTGGACTCAAATTTGGAAAGAGAAGGTGTAAGAGTTGAGAAAAGCTTGGAATTGGAAATTGAATTGCAAAAGGAAAAGGATTCTACTCCTTAGAAGATTTGGAGAATATTGAAGCTTATAAATAGAGAAGTTTTCTACAACTTCTACACACCTCTCTACACACACATCACTTGTGTTTTTGCTTGCTTTTCTAAGATTTTTCTTCTTAACTACTTGTGTGAATTTGAAAATTCTTCTTTTAATTATTATTATTGGTGTGAATTTCAAAAGCATGAGTAGCTAATTTTCTTATTGATTGAGGATGAATTCCTAGTTCTTAACATATGATTTAAGTTTTTGTTTTCAATTCTATCTTGAAGTTTTTCACATAATTATCGTTTGTTTTTACTAATAGGAGTGATCTTAAAGACATTCATGATTGATTGATAGATTGTTTGGAGTGCACGCTAAATTGATTTGTTAATTTGATCTAAAGCTAGTGAAAGTTAGGAGATAAGTAATCGTTTCTTGACTCTTTACATAAGTAGCAAACACGAGACCTTGCGGAGGGATTAGTGGAGCAATTGTGTGTAGAAACAACGTTAGCAAGTAGACCTTGATCTAAGAGTCTAACTACTAATTTAACCTAATAAGTTCATAAATCTTAATGCGTTTATTTAAATTACATCTAGAGTGAGCTACTACTAGGTGGTTTGGTAAATAGAATCCCGGTGAGTCGAGAACTTCCGTGTCCGGTGATACAAGGGATTTAGGGGTTTAGCAATCGAGCTAACTGCTTTACCTACGGTTGGTGATAATTTGTGACTAATAACAAGTAGAATAGAACATAACTTGATTCATTGTTTCGTAACGAAGAAGGATTCCTTGATCTTATCTCTCTTATTGCTTTCAACTTTACCTTTTTAATTGCTTTGTTTATTTTCTTTTGCTTTTTACACCCCCCTTTCGTGACAACTTTTACAACTAAGATCTCTTGCTCCTCGTGGGAACGAACTTGACTTCCATTATATTATTTTTAATTGAGTGGAAACATTGATTAATTTGATTGCACCTACGACACGCATCAATGAGATTGGTATGGTTTTCAAGATTCACAGAGATAACCCATTTTTTAAAGAAACTATTGCTGCCATGGAGGCAAAGTTTGTTAAGTATTGGGGCACCACTCCGATATTATTTGGACTAGGGTCTATTTTGGATCCTCGTCTTTAGGGGTGTAAATTTTGCCCGGCAGCCCATGGCCCAGTACCAACCGCCCTGTCCCATGGCAGCCCATGGTTGACCATGGCCCTTTACAGGCTAGCCCGTCCTATCCCAGTTAAATAACAGGACGGGCAAAGGCCATGAGTTAAAATGTCTTTCCCGGCTCTTTACCCGTCCCGTTATCCCATCAAAGTTACCCGGCCTGTTTGCTACCCGTGTACCCGACCTAATTTTCCCTTTCCTCTTTCATTCCATTTTATGATATACTCTGATACATCAATCTCTCCCGGATTTCTTTCTTCATATAATTCATTTCTCTAATTATAGTGAAAAAATATAGGGTTTCCTCCCAAAAGATGATCCAATCTTGGAATAATTATAGGAAATTTTGTTTTATTTTTGTTAAATTAGGTTACAATCTAAGCAATCTTGTTCTCATATTCATTTTCTATATAAGGGTTTGGAAGAACCACCAACGGGAGCTTGATTTCGAAGTTACTGATACGCGGCTAACCCTAAGGTATGTGTTTCAGTGGTTTCATTTTCACTTGTTTTCTGTTTTTGTTTCAATTGATTTTTCCATTTTTGTTGTTGAATTGATCTTTTGGTTTTGCTTTTGATCGTTTCAAATGATTATACATTACTTTTGTCTGATGCATGTGTTGGTGAGTGAGAGTACTAAGTTGGGTATTCATTTGTTTCAATTGATTTGGCCATTTTTGTTGCTGATTGGTATTTTAGTTTTGGTTTTGTTGGTTAAAATGATTACAAATTGTTTGATGCATATTTTAATAATTGATAGATTTTTCATGGGTGTGAACGAAATGGATTGAGATATTTCCAATTTGTAAATGAAATTAGACTCTTTTAGTGCTTAATTAAGATGTTAGTTGTGACGGATCAGGGAATCTGGACTTCCAAGGAACCGGGTTTCGGCCCGCTTGGCAAGCTTTGACTCTCCGATACGCCAGTCAAGAAAACGGACCTTCAAATTCTTCTGAGAAACTCGAATTCGAAATTTTCCAAACTGCATTATAAGAAAACACACACAACATTTATTCTCCAATTATTAGAGACGACCAATTTCCAAAGATGGGAGATGGCCAGGTGCCAACTCTAATGATTTCCATGGCCAGTTGCCACTCCTGATATTTCCGTGGCCAGTTGCCACTCCTAACATGCCACTCCTAACATTTCCGTGGCCAGTTGCCACTCCTAAAATTTCCGTGGCCAGTTGCCACTTCCGATATTTCCGTGGCCAGTTGCCACTCCTAAAACTTCCGTGCGATATTTGGCGGTTGCCACTCCCTAACATTTCCGTCCGATATTTCCGTGGTGTTGCCGTCCGTGGCCAGTTGCCACTCCTAATATTTCCGTGGCCAGTTGCCACTTCCGATATTTCCGTGGCCAGTTGCCACTCCTAACATTTCCGTGGCCAGTTGCCACTCCTAAAATTTCCGTGGCCAGTTGCCACTTCCGATATTTCCGTGGCCAGTTGCCACTCCTAAAACTTCCGTGGCCAGTTGCCACTTCCGATATTTCCGTGGCCAGTTGCCACTCCTAATATTTCCGTGGCCAGTTGCCACTCCTAAAATTTCCGTGGCCAGTTGCCACTTCCGATATTTCCGTGGCCAGTTGCCACTGGTGAAGGATTGCAATCATCTCCGAATATGTGGTATGAACTTCCAAAGAAGCAACCAGCGCTTTCAGATGATATGAACAACCTTACAGGTTTGTGCTGAACCGCATAGCGGCTGCCTACGTACCCTCTCTGTTGCTCGAAGGGATCAAGCACGACCGTAGTTCGCCATTTAGATAATATGAACTACCCTTGTTAGTAGCAATTATCTCTTATCAGTTGATATGAACTACTTGTTTAAGGTAGCAATCAACTCACACTTTAGATAGTATGAACTGCTTATCGTAATAAAGAACTATTTCCATCTTAGCAGTAATTATTTTCGCATTAGATAGTATGGATAATATGAGTTGCGTAGCAACAACTATACCTAGCAGTAAAAACTATTCCATTGATGACAAGATATCAGCATATATCCATACATGTACCACTAAAGGTCAACAACAAACTCCAACTATGTTGTATATCTAATCTATGCCTAATTGAGTATTTACCATTTACTTAATAATCAAAGTACATACATTTAGAAGTAAAATTAATCCAAGCAATTCACTATACTAGACTAATGTGCAGAAGCTGCCACGAGTAATATAAGATTGCACAACCAATCATTAGCATTATTTACTGAACTCGTTATATTATATATAGTTCAGTCCAATGGGTACTAAGCCTAGTAGTGATAGAGACCAAACGTATAAAACTATGAGGCCAATGTAAAATGGGCAGGCCATTATGTCGGATGACTACACATTTCCTTGAATCCTCTAATCATAAGAACAATAGACAGTACATAATTTTCATCTCAAATTTTACTACTGTTTTGCATCATAAATGATACCGCCACCTCAATATCAACTATTTGCTTCACATATACTATCTTCGCTTTCCAAAACTCCCCTTATGAGAATTTCATGTTAATTCTTGAACACAATTCATAAGGACCACATATATATTCATTTGAGAACCCTGGCATCCTAAAGCCTAATGTAAATTTGTTCCCCATTAAAAGAACAAGCACCATTTAAAGATATTTTCACTGCATACAAGCATCACTTTCTACCGCATACACAAATGCTAATTACCATCGTGGTCATAGTCAACTAACTACATGAATATAAGAGGGATACCAAACTACTGATAACCAATAGCATTTAAGTTTCCCTACAAGAAAAAGGATTAAGCACCCGAAATTCAAAATATCCACATCATATAACCCGCAGAATGATTATCAGCACAACAATATCAATAAACATTCTTTGTGTATGTCGTAACTGCACACATACGTCACTTGTATAGTAACAGGATAGTTAACTCCTTTATGATAGGTACCGACCCTTCGACCTCAGCATAATCAATTATACAAGGGATATAACTATATTCAAGGGGATAGGAAATCATTTCATTGAACGCGGTAGACTTAAGAAGGATTTGGATTTCCATGACAAACATAATTGAAACATGTGTTTCATATAAAGGAATAACCAGATATGAAAACAGAATTTACCCACCAGTAGCTAAGGTCCCGTTGCTCGAAGAATGCTAATGAACACTATTATAAACACATAAAACAAACTATGAAAGTTTCATCTCAATCCAATGATAACCTAAATAGATAATGAATGACGGTGGGGCTGCAGAAGATTTTCGTTGTATAGAAAGCAGTCCCAGTATATTCAACATTTTCAGTAGCTAATGTTATCGGATCGTTCTGAAATTTTTACAGTGGCCTTATAACTCAGGTAACCACAACATAATCAAAAATAAGCACATTCTAACGGTTGATCAAAAAGATAAACGCAATACAACATGGCTGCCTTCAGTATCAGCCCATAGAATTCAGTCACGGTTCTGACACACTTTGGGGTACCTAAAGTGGTCAGAAATTTATGAAAATTTTACAGTAAGTTATATACATAGTACTAAATAACATATCAAAAATTCAGCTTTATCCGATATACGGATTATGAGAAACACTAAGATCAGTCAGCTGTTCAATATTCAAAATCTGTAGAATGCAGTCATAGATTATATGACCTTTGCAGTAGTAACCAGAACCTGATCTTCATGAAATTTTTATGGTATCTCTATGACATAATGAATCACAACATACTAAAATTTTATCATATTCCAACGGCTGAATGTTAAGATATAATTAAAACTAAAACAGAGTTTCCAAGGTTCACAAGGTTGAATCAAATCACGAAATTTCTCACCAAGAGCTTGTAAAACACAAATTAAGCAAGAAATTAAAGGACCCAATTCATATATTTGCAGAAGAACATGATTTGTAATGAAACCCCTAAAATTACATGAAGAACCCTAATTTCAAAATACTTGAATCAAAACATCTACACATGAGATTGATGTTCATTATAATTTACCCAAAGTTCTAGATCAAGTAAAACACCAAAATTAGTATTCAATTTCTTTAAAACAGTGTAGAATATCATTTGGATGAAAATCAACTTGATACCATCAAGAGAAGATGATCCCTACCTTTAATTCCGCTCCCACAATAATTCAAATGACCAAATTGAAATAACTTCTTTACTTTCATGAACGAATTTTCTAATGTTCTTCCTAAAGGATTTTAGTAAGAAAAGAGGAGAAGAAGAATGATGAAAAAAAAGAAAAAAAAACCCTCCTCTAAAAGAGAAATCGTCTCCTGCTTAAATTAAGTTAGGAATACAAAAGACTAAAATGCCCAAACCAGTTTTTGTCTAAACACTTGTCAGGCATGCTCAATTCTTTTGTTTCCAAAGGAGGTACTAGTCATGCACACAAATACTACTAAGGGATAACCAATTCAGTACACATATCAGGTTTAGTTAAACCCGAGAAAATGGTTCGTACTGTTACATTAGTTGTTAAAATCAAATTTTGTTTTGAATCACTAGATACCCAGCACGTAAGTGGAAGGAATGAATGTTAAATTTTGTATCTTTTATCATCCCGTTCAGATAATAATCAATTTAAATAACTATAGTTAGCTTGTTTGTGTTCTGGGTATGATTTTTCTTTCATGTCTTACTTTATTCTCATTTAGATGGTTAGTTCATTGAAATAGTGATGGGAGTTATGCACCTCTAGGCTTGTTTATATGGAACTAGAGTACTAACAGGCTTTATAAGTAAGGAGTGACCTTTATTACAGTATGCTAGTCTGATGAGTGAACTTAATCATTCTTATATACCTGTATGACTCATTCATTTGATGATATTCTACACAGGAATTTTCACAATGGATCTTAGTCAAGGAGGCGAAAATCCTTCACAAGCAGAATCTGAGATTATCAACAATTCTGATGTTAATGGAACTCCAACTTCAAAAGAAGCAACTGTCACAAAGCCAAAAAGAAAGCTAACATCTGATGTGTGGGCTGATTTTGATCAAGTAGAAGAGGCCGATCCAGAAAATCCTGGGATGACTATAAAGTGGGATGTTTGCAAACTCTGTGACGAAAAGAAAAAATCAGGTGGCAGTGCAGGAACCTCCCACCTAAGAAGGCATACAAATAGCTGTTTGAAGAGACGCAAGATCGCAAATTCACAGACCACACTAGCTGTAAATGGTCAAGGTAAATTCACCACCTTTAAATTTAATCAAGCTAGGGCTAGGAGAAATATCCTCAAGTTAATTATCTTAAGGGAGCTCCCTTTTCAATTTGTGGAAGATCCTATTTTCCAGTGGTGCATCAATGAGAGTTTTCACCCCGGTTTTGTTAAGTTTTCTCGTAATACTTTAAGAACTGATTTATACAAGTGTTATCAAGAGGGAAAGCAACAGTTGAAGAATATGCTCCTTGAGATTCCTGGTAAAATTTCGCTAACATCTGATATATGGCTTTCAAAACAGAGATTGAGCTACTTGGGAATTACTGCTCACTTCATAGATAGAAATTGGATGATGCAGAAAAGAATCATAACTTATGCTTTAATTGATACATCTCATACCGGTGAAAATATAGCTGATTTCATTTTTCGAAAACTTGCTAATGATTGGGGTATCTCAGAAAAATTATTTTCCTTAGCTATGGATAATGCTAGTGCCAACACAGTCTCAGTTGAAAGATTGAAAAAGCTATTGCCTAACCTTCCGTCTAAGGGAGATTTGTTTCATGTTAGATGTTGTTGCCATATTCTAAACTTGGTTGTCCAGGATGGTTTAAAAGTTAAGGGTTTCACCGATATGCTTGATCATATGAAGAGTAGCTTGAAACATATTTTTATGTCTGGTACAAGGTGTACTCAGTTTCGATTATTGTGTGCTCACATGGGTATGAACCCTAAGAAATTGCAGCTTGATGTAAAACATAGGTGGAACTCCACATATCTTATGTTAAAAGATGCAATTCCTTACCAGCAAGTGTTGTCGGCCTTTATCAATGATCTGGCATATGCTCATGCTATTACTCGATGCCGATTGGGAACATCTTTGAATTGTTATGTGCATTTTTGAAGCCTTTTTATGATGCCACTAACGTTTTTTCCGGTGTTCAAGTATGTGACTAGTAATTCGGTTCTTCAATATTTGTATGAGATTGGTATGGTCTTCAAGATTCTGAGAGATAACCCATTTTTAAAGAAACTATTGCTACCATGGAGGCAAAGTTTGTTAAGTATTGGGGCACCACTCCGATATTATTTGGACTAGGGTCTATTTTGGATCCTCGTCTTAATCTTAAAGGTGTGGAAAGTACTCTTTCTGATATTGAAGATTGTTTTGGTACTTCTGCATACTCAATCCGGTGTCACGGCGACCAAAGTAGGTTAATGGATGCCAAACTGAAAAGTCTGTTCGCGGAGTACTCCAATATTTTGCATGATAAACAGGTAAACACTAGTTCCAATGGTCCTTCAACTTCCATGGGTACTGTAGGTGCATATGTGGGTCCAATACATTATGGATCTTTAGCTGAAGGTTCTTCCACATCATCCGGAGGCGGATTTTGGGCAGCTCGCAGATTGCAGAAAAGAGACCCTCTCGCTACGTCGTCGGAAGAACTAAATAGATATTATGCGGAGCCTGAACCTGCTTTGACTGATTTGGAAGATTTTGATGTGCTAGATTGGTGGAAAAACAATGAAAAGAGGTATCCAGTACTTTCTTGTATCGCGCGTGATGTTTTAGCAGTGCAAGCATCTACAGTTGCCTCGGAGTCTGCCTTCTCTTCTGGAAAACGTATATTAGGTGATTACCGGAGCAATTTAACCCCGGATATGTTAGAGTATTCAGTAATTCTGAAAGATTGGTGGAAGGCTGAGATGAAAGAAATTTATAAGCCTTTTGATCCTTTGAATGACGACATTACACCGGTAGATGAAGTTGAACTGTTGGCCACTTAATCTCGTTGGTAGCTGCTTCCCCAAGGTAAACATACCTCTTTATATCCATTTTTTTTTTGGGTTATATACTTCTATTTAGATGTTGGTTTGAATTGAGTGCGTGTTTTGATAATTCTAATGTTATTTGATTATTACATTTTATGTCAGACATTACCTTTTGATAGTTCTGCAGTAAAGAATTGATATGCAACTTTATGTCAAACATTACACTTGTTGCACTTTGGTACTGTTCTTGATTGCTAATGTTAATCTTTATCTTTTTGTGCAGCAGGTGAATGACTTGAAGCTCTTTCCTTTAGCATTTTGAGAATAAAGTTGCATGGACAACCACACAAGTAGAAGAAGACAGGGGCATGCATATCAATTTTTTGAATCACTATGAGACATTTTCTTTTAAATTTTATTGCTTTGGTTTTGATTTAGACTATTTGGATATTGAACATCATTTTATTGGCTCTGTCAGGAGGTATTTATTTATTTAGGTTTTAAATATTGAGTAAAATTTGTTGCATTTTTTTTTCTGGTTTAAAAATATTACTATATATTCAAGGCCCGACCGGCCCTGCCCGCCCTAGCCCAAATTATTTAACAGGCTTGGGCAGGTCATGGGTAGTTTATTTTGTAGTATAGCCCTGCCCGCCCGGCCTTTTTAATTTGATGGGTAAGCGAAGTTGGTGCCCGCCCTGTCCCGTCCCATTTAATAATTAGGCCGGGCTGCCCGGCCCGGCCCAATTTACACCCCTACTTGCACATAATATCAAAATTGTGCCCGATCTCGAAAGCATGAACCACAGTAAAATGGGCATTCACAAGGTATATATTTTAAACGAGTATCTAGAGTGTGATGGTGGTAAGAGTATGTCAAATTAGTGATGGCTTTGAGAATCGCTTAAAGGATTAAGCCTGTTAATCACAGTGGACATGTCTGATAGTTTGTTTCTGATGCACGATAATCTTTACATGTGTTGGAGTACGGTATTGAAGCTAATTCTTCATTTCTGGGTTAGAATTCAATATGTTTTTAGCTTACTAGTTAGGTGGAGCTAGCGGTGATTCTTCTAGATGGTTCTCATGGTGATCAATGGTGGAGTATGTGCAAGGATTCATTGATGTTGATTGAAGTTTTTTATGGTTGTTAGAGCACTATTCGGTCGAACTCGCAAGCATTGCTATCTCAAGCTTGTTTGTCAAGTTTAGTTGCCAAAAATATAAGTCTTGATTTCTAGTCTTCTTATAGCTAAGTCTCAGACTAGGATAGAAAGTGTAGTTGAGCTCTAGACTCCACGACGTTCATCATGCAAATACGAACAACTACTCAAGGAACTGGTGGAACTTCATCGACAAAAAGGTATATGGAGACTTGAACTTATCTATCACTCAAAAGACTATCTACTCTATCTAGAATCTTTAGACAAAAGTCGTATTGCTATATAGACTTCGATTATACACATTTGCTGTTTCGAGCCGATTTTATCTCACTTATCTATTTCTCGAAATATGTGTTGGTAAGCTTTTCGCTTTGGCCAAGTTCATCTTTACTAGTGACGAAAGTCATGATGATTATTTCAATTACTTGAAAATCGTTTTGATGAAAAATAGTTTGTGAATAACAACTATATAACATCCTCTAAGAATGTTTCAATGATTGAAATGAGAGTTTAGAATATATAACCATGTTTGGATATAAACATTGTATGTGAATTCATACTTGTGTAAGTCCAAAATCCTTGAACCAAAGTATGCGTACTTTGCTGCTCAGGATGACCGGAGCTAAGTCCACGTACTTGTACGCGTACTGTCGGAATTTCACATCCCATGAATTTCTACTGGAGTTTGTGAACTGAAAACAAGCTCAGTTCGGGTACTTAAGTATGCGTACTTAAGTGGGTTATTTTCTAAAAACAGTTTAATTCGTGAACTAAGACATTTATAAATTAAGGAATCCAATCTTTGCAAACCGTGGCTATAATGTTCATGAATCGATTCGAGTGAATCAAAACTGTTTTTGCTTCGATTGTGTCTTGTATACTTCTATGAGATCCAAACAATTGAATAACTCTCTAACTAGTGATAGGTGTAGAATACACCGTATTTACTATATAGAGTTTATGCTTTCTTTGCTATTTTTCTTGTGAATTATGTACTTTACGCGTGCTTTTGGATTTTATAGATACTCTGGAGTCGCGCGGAGCAAAAGAAGAAGAAATCATTCATTTTGAGCAAGGAACGGAATCTGGTCATTTCATATGCGGGTGATACTCGGAGTCGGCTAAGAATATACGCAACAAGGAAGTAAATAGGCAGTCGGTTCCGCAAAACTGACAAGCCAAGTATCACTATGGTGGCTTTTATCTAAAGAATGGGTGCCTATAGTCATCTGCATACCCCTACCCATTTCACCTAAGTGGGTAAAACCATACCCAAATCCAGCCCTAATACCCTAAATTGAGAATTTATTTCTCAATCATTTCTTTATGTTTTGCCTGAAAATGAGAAAAGAAAATGGCTGCTGCCTTCTGCAAATGTGAAATCGATGGGAGCTATTTGAATCAAAGGATGCAGATCGAATTCGAAGAGAATACAGGGAAGATGAAGGTGGTATTGTGATCAGGACGGAAGTGTTCATGAGTTTACAGGCTTGATTGAGTCGATGGAGTTGAAGTGGGATGAATCTCGTGGTTGCCGAACCGAAATTCGAGAGAAGTGAAGAAACAGACCACGGCTGTTGAAGATCGAAGAACACAGAGAGATCGAGAAACTGAGTTAGGATTCTGAGTCGAGGATTGAAGTGATTTTGAGCTCATGGTTAAATCACAGTAGCAGGAATGGAGAAGGTGATGGAAACTGGTGATGCTTGAGCTGCAAGATGAAGAGATGGGTCTGATCTGTGAGAGGAGTACCAGTCTAGGGTTTATTTGGTGAATGTTTTATGAGCTCGTGGTGAAGAATTTGAGATGAATTTCTACATCTCAGAAGATGAAAAACAAATGGGTTTTGGTCCGATTTTACGGTATTGATGGTGGTGCCCTGGCTGAGGAAAATGAGATGCCTAGGTCAATGCTGTGCTACTATGGAGATGCTGCCATTGTGAGCTACAGTTTAGCGTGAGAGCAAGGGAAATGGAGCTGTTGGTACAGGGCATGGTTGAGCTGTTGGTTCTTGGCAATAGGGGATTAGATGAATGATGGGAGCTGGTGGTTAGGCTGAAGGAGTTTGCTGGCAAGATGTCATGACTGTGGAGCTGCAAGTTGCAATGCAGGGCTCTAACACAGGAGATGATTGTACTTGGCATGAGCTGGGATGTGGCAGTGAGCATGAGGTTGGAATTGGTTCTAAAGCTGCATTTGGCAGGGAATGGTGCTATGGAGTAATGTGGAAGGTTGAGTTGGAATCATTGCAGTGATAAAAGAAATTGAATTCAGGGAAGCTAGGAATGGCAGGTTGGAGGTAATGAGCTGTTTCAGTTGATACTCAGGTGGAGATAGCATGGCATGGCAAGAAGATGGCTGCCTGGGTTGGCCCGAGAGACAGTGGCTCAAATGGCCTTGCTGTTGCAGCAGCTGGGTTTGTAAATGAGCCAGGGACTTAGGATTTGAGGCAATAGTCGGTGCCGGCTGTGCAAGATGGATTGGCGGTGCGGCTCGAGAAGATGTTGCGAGGGGAAGTAGGAAGGTGAAGTTGTTGGTGGTAGTGGCGGGTGCATGCTAAGTTGGTTGCAAGTTTGCACTGGCTTGAGTGTGTCCGCACTGGTGGCCTGAGCTGGTGCAGGTTGATGTTGCCAGTGTGAAGCTGGTGAAGATGTGGCATTATTAACAAGGGTTTGGGGATGAGATGCTGTGGATTTCAGGTGAAGCTGTTGATGTTAAAGAAGGAATGGATTTGAGATGCGGGCAATGCAATGAGCTACAGGTGATGGCCTGAGGAGATGGAGTTGCGGTGAGCTGGAGCAAGCAATGGTGCTGTGTTGAGCTGCAACAGATGGAGGGCAGGCTAATGGAAATGGAGACTGAAAGGCTGTGGCTCGAGGCAAGCCGGGTGATCTTTATACGGTGCAGTGCAAGGCGTGAAGACACTACAGGCATGAGAAAAGAATGAAGAAATGGCAGAGAAGGAATGATGCACTATCTTTGTGCACCACAGTATTGGCTTGTGCAAAGACCTGGCCTGGCCTGGCCAATCACCACTCACCTCGATCCAGTCCGACTCGGTCCGACTCACCCCCGACCAGGTCTGACTCCGGTTTGACTCATCCGATCCAACCCGGTTTGACCCCGACCGATCCGACTCGTTGACCCGGTGACCGGGCGGACTTTGCCGGTCACCGGAACCGATTTCCATCGGCTTTCCGGCCGATTTCCGGCCACAATCCCAGACTTCCGGCGACCGATTTTGGGGCGTATTTTCTACACGGGTTTCTCATCCTTGTGGGCTTGGTGGACTCTCACCTAATGGACTTTGAAGACTAGACCTAATTTTGGAAGGAGAGAAAGGCTATAAAAGGGAGGTTTTCTACAACACATAGGATATCTTTTTCTGGGAATTCTTTTGGAGAGCCACTTTTGTTTACGCTTCTAGGGTTTGGTTTTGTTCTTCTTCTTCCTTGTTTTATTATTGAATATTGATGATGATGAACTCCATAGCTATGAGTAGCTAAACTTATTATTGGTTATGGGAAAAAAGTTGATTTCTCAACATGCTTTTGATTCAATGAATTAGTTTTGTCTCGTAATTATTGTTTGTGATTCACAATTAATAGTGTTATAAGATTTGAAAACTTGTTAGGTTGAGTCCGGAATCAATCCGATTTGTGTTCATCTCTAGAGCTATATTAGGGTTTTCAATACGAAAAAGTTGTTTATCCCTGATTCTAAGTAGCATAATTGTGGTTAGTGCTTGTAGTGATACATCCTACTAGTCACAAGTGAATCATAACTTTTGTTAAAACGTCTGGTGCTTTTACACATTCGTTTGCATTGATGAGTCTTATTCCATAAAACTTAATGCTCTTAGGGAGTTAAACTTAATTGTGCTTTTACACTTTAGGTTGCTTTCGACGAAGAATTCACATATGCATCTTTTAATGTGGTTGTGATGAAAACAGGGAATTAACGGGTTATACTTGCGATCAAGATATCCTAGGACTTTTAGTAAATACGAGATTAAAATACCAATTCTAATCATTGATGAAAATACATGTTTGTGAATGATACTATCCCTTGACCAATGTCTTCTCCTTATTGATTTCTCAAACTATTTACTTCGCTTTCAACTACTTTTATTTCTTAAACAACAAACATACCTTGGGTTACTTTAGAAACTGAAAATTACTTAACAACAATTGCCTCTCTGTGGATACGAACTCTTCCTTACCTTGTGCTTCATTTAAATTTAGTGCGTAAGAAAGTGAAATTATTTTTGACGGATTGACACACGATCAAATTTTGGCGCCGTTGCCGGGGAGGCACACGGCTTGTTATTGAGTTTTTAGTTTCTTTTTACAATTTCTGCTTTTATCTTTGCTTTTCGATTCTTGTCTTGTTTCTCACTTGTTTGCGAGAATTGTTTGCAGTGCATAATCTCTCTGGCTTCTAAGGATTGGAATTATCCAAGGTGCGGGATAGCTACTAGACGTGGCACAATACTCCAACCAAGTAAAGACACAACGGACGAGCACGAGGAGGAAGTAGGAGAAGAGATTTTCCGACAACGAGAAGAAGAAGAAGAAATGGGTGATGCAAATCGTTCACTCAAGGACTTAGCTTCTCATAGGCTTGATACACAACAGGGGTGTATTCAAACGAACTCTACTTTTGAGATAAAGCCGGGGTTGCTTAGAGAATTACCAAAATTCCATGGCATGGTGAATGAAGATCCTAACAAACATCTTTTGGACTTCCACACCATTGTCACGGCTATGCTTCCAAAGAAATGTTGAGGCGGATGGTGCAATGTTGAAGGTTTTCCGTTTCTCTTTAATGGATAGTGCTAAGGATTGGTTGTACTATTTACCTCCCGGAAGTGTCACAACATGGAATGGGTTGAAGAAACTCTTTTTGGAGAGATATTTTCCTGCATCCAAGGCTACTCAAATTCGCAAAGAAATTTGTGGGATGAAGCAAAACGTGGGAGAATCCTTATATGAATGTTGGGAAAGGTACAAGAGATTGGTTGCAAGCTGCCCTCACCACCAATTTAGTGACGCTATGATCATCAAATACTTCTATGAAGGACTCCAATCAAGTGATAGGAATCTTATTGACGCTGCGGGTGGTGGTGCACTAGTTAGCAAGACGGTGACACAAGCTAGGGAGTTGATTGAAAACATGGCAGCGAACTCACAACAATTCTTGAGTCGTGGTTCGGATGTGATTTTAAGAAGGGTGAGTGAAGTGAGCGAGGTGGAGGAACTTCGTCAACAAATGGGTAACATGACAGCAATGTTGCAACAAGTGGCATCCGCGGTTATACCAACTTCTCCTCAATCTTATGAAGACGAGCAAGCTAATGCGATCTTTCCGAATCAACCAAGACGATATGATCCCTACTCCAACACTTACAATCCGGGATGGAGAGATCACCCCAATTTTAGCTATGCCAACAAACAAGGAGCGGTTCAACAACCTACTTTCAACTCTTCAAGTGGATTTCAACCTCAACAACAACAATTCCAGCCGAGGCAACAATTTCAGCAACCTCAAGCACAACAATCGATGCAAAATCAAGGTTCGGATATTGATGCAAAGCTTCAAACTATTATGCAAGGTATTTCCACCATGTTCAAGGAGAGTCAACAAGAGACTAAGAGTGCTATTAAGGAGTTGCAAACACAAATGGGCTCCATGGCGGTTGATATCAACAATTTGAAGGCACAAAATAGTGGGAGACTTCCTTCTCAACCTATTAACCCAAAAGAGGGTGTCAATGCTATTACATTGAGAAGCGGTACACAACTCGTGCAACCCGAAATTACTGATTCGGGCAAGGTGGAGACACCAAAGGAACCTGTTTTGGAGGAGAATAATGAGGATTCTCCCCAAACTTCTGAGGTACCTATTCCTAACTCTAAAACTCCGGTTTCTACTTATGTTCCTCCTCTACCTTTTCCTCGCAGATTTGCAAGTTCTAAGAAGGCGGAACTAGAAAAGGAGATTTTAGACGTTCTTAAAAAGATCCATGTGAACATACCACTCATTGATGCTATCAAGCAAGTTCCAAAGTATGCAAAGGTGTTGAAGGACTTGTGTACCAACAAACAAAGGCTCAAAGGTAATGAAGTGCTTAGTGTGGGGGAGAATGCCTCGGCAATCTTACAACACAAACTCCCACTTAAGTGCAAGGATCCGGGTAGTTTTGATATTCCCGTCAAAATTGGTAACACAACTTTTAACAAAGCTATGTTGGACTTAGGTGCTTCCGTTAATGTTATGCCTGCGTCAATGTATAATTCACTTGATCTTGGTCCTCTTAAAAAGGCTGAAATTGTATTGCAATTAGCCGATCGCTCTAATGTCTACCCAATGGGTATTGTTGAGGATGTTCTTGTGCAGGTTAATCAACTTGTATTTCCAGCGGACTTTTGTGTGTTAGAGATGGATGAAGGTGCACCGGACTCATCTCTTCCATTGCTTCTTGGGCGTCCTTTCATGAAAACGGCGAAAACTATAATTGATGTGGATAAGGGAACGCTAACTATGGAGTTCGATGGAGAAATAATACGTTTCAACATTTTCGAGACGATGCGATATCCTAGCGATGTCCACTCTTGTTTCTCCATTGATGTGATGGATACATTGGCACAACAAATGTTTGAATTAAACGGTGATGATGCTTTGGAAACCGTGTTAACTACACCCATGGATAATGGTGTAGAGTGTGGTAATGAAGTCAAGGAAGCTCTTGGTGATCTCAATTCACTACAAGAATGCCCGAAAACTCATAATATCTCTTTTATTTCTTTACCATGCAGTGATGAAAAGCTTGTACCTTCAATTATTAAATCTCCGATTTTAGAATTGAAACCTCTTCCCGACCACCTTAAGTACTTGTACTTGGGTGATAATGAAGAGTTACCGGTGATTGTTTCTAACAAGCTTAGTGATTTACAGGAGCAAAAACTTCTAAGGGTGCTACGGAAGTACAAGACGGCCATAGGATGGACAATTGCCGATATCAAGGGTATTAGCCCTGCCGTATGTATGCACAAAATTCGTTTGGAGGATGATGCAAAGCCTAAAAGGGACGCGCAACGTCGATTGAATCCTCCCATGATGGAAGTTGTGAAAAAGGAGATACTCAAGCTTTTGGAAGTGGGTGTTATCTACCCCATATCCGATAGCAAGTGGGTAAGCCCGGTGCAAGTTGTACCAAAGAAATCTGGTGTGACGGTGGTGGAGAATGATAAGAATGAACTTGTCCCAACTCGTGTGCAAACCGGTTGGAGGGTTTGTATTGATTATAGAAAATTGAATGCCACCACTAGAAAAGATCACTTTCCTTTACCTTTTATTGATCAAATGCTTGAATGTTTAGCTGGACATTCTTACTATTGCTTTCTTGATGGCTATTCGGGTTATAATCAGATTGTGATAGCAGGAGGACCAAGAGAAAACCACTTTCACTTGTCCTTTCGGTACTTTTGCTTATAAAAGATGCCTTTTGGCCTATGCAATGCTCCGGCTACTTTTCAAAGGTGTATGGTGAGTATCTTTTCGGAATATGTTGAAAACATAATCGAAGTGTTCATGGATGACTTTAGTGTCTTTGGTGATTCATTTGACCTTTGCTTGAACAACTTGTCTCTAATCCTTGAACGATGTGTTGAAACAAATCTTGTGCTAAATTGGGAGAAGTGCCATTTCATGGTAACTCATGGCATAGTTTTAGGCCATATAATATCTTCTAAAGGCTTGGAAGTCGATAAATCTAAGATAGACCTTATTCGTGCTCTAACCCCTCCCACTACGGTGAGGGAGATTCGTTCTTTTCTTGGTCATGCAGGTTTTTATCGTAGGTTCATCAAGGACTTTTCCAAGATAGCATCACCACTTTGTAACTTATTGCAAAAAGATGTGGTTTTTGACTTTGATGAGAAATGTATGGCGGCATTCAATCGTTTGAAAGAACTTTTGATTTCAGCCCCTATCATTAAACCACCGGATTGGAGTAAGCCGTTTGAACTCATGTGTGATGCTAGTGATTATGCGGTTGGTGCGGTGCTTGGGCAGCGTGTGGGGAGGCTTCCTCATGCTATCTATTATGCTTCTAGAACGTTAAATGAGGCTCAGCAAAACTACACAACCACTGAAAAGGAGTTATTAGCCATTGTTTTTGCTTTAGAAAAGTTTCGCTCTTATCTAATTGGTACAAAAGTTGTTGTTTTTTCTGATCATGCAGCGCTTAAGTACTTGCTTACAAAGAAAGAGGCGAAACCGAGGCTCATACGATGGATATTACTCTTGCAAGAGTTTGATATTGAAATCAAAGACAAGAAATGAATTGAGAACACCGTTGCGGATCATTTGAGCCGACTTGCTGTGGACAAGGAGATTATCCCGTTGCGTGAAAGTTTCCCGGATGAGCAACTTTTCTCGATTGCCTTTGGAGAACCATGGTATGCCGATATTGTCAATTACTTAGTTTCTAAACAAATCCCACAGAACTTGTCTCGTGCTGAGAGGGACAAACTTAAGAGGTTAGGGAACCAATACATATGGGATGATCCATACTTATGGAAACATGGTAGTGACCAAGTAATACGAAGGTGCGTGCCCGAATCAATTTAACTCTATCTTGTCTTTTTGTCACTCTTATGCTTGCGGAGGACATTTTGGGAGTAAGAGAACCGCGCACAAGGTACTTGAAAGTGGTTTTTATTGGCCAACTTTGTTTAAGGATGCACATATATTTTGTACCACTTGTGATAGGTGTCAAAGAACCGGCAATCTAGGTGTCCGAAATCAAATGCCACAAACTTTTATTCAATTTATTGAAGTTTTTGATGTATGGGGTATTGATTTTATGGGGCCTTTTGTCAACTCCCATGGAAATTTTTATATCTTACTTGCGGTTGATTATGTCTCGAAATGGGTGGAAGCTAAAGCCACCCCAACTAATGATTCTAAAGTTGTTTCAGATTTCGTGCAAGCTAATATTTTTGCAAGGTTTGGAATTCCAAGGGCGATAATAAGCGATGGGGGTTCTCACTTCAAAAACAGGTTCTTGCAAAGCTTGTTAAGGAAGTACAATGTGTCGCATAAGATTGCAACACCTTATCATCCCCAAACCAATGGACAAGCCGAGGTGTCGAACCGTGAGGTGAAATCAATTCTAGAAAAGACGGTGAATCCAACGAGGAAAGATTGGAGCATGCGACTCAATGATGCTTTGTGGGCGTATAGAACCGCATATAAAACACCTATTGGAATGTCTCCTTTTAGGCTTGTGTATGGTAAACCTTGTCACTTGCCCGTGGAAATTGAGCATAAGGCGTTTTGGGCTATTAAACAATGCAACATGGAGATGGATGGGGCTGGAAAGCAAAGGAAGTTACAACTTCAAGAGTTAGAGGAACTTCGCAATGATGCATTTGAGAGCTCACGGATTTACAAAGAAAAGACGAAAGCATTCCATGATAACATGATTTCTAGGAAACAATTTTGCATTGGGCAGAGAAAGTGCTTTTGTTTAATTCTCGCTTGCAATTATTTCGGGTAAACTAAGGTCACGATGGATCGGACCTTTTATTGTTACTAATGTGTTTTCTCATGGTGCGGTGGAAATTCGTAGCATAGCTACGGGAAAGAACTTAAAGTTAATGGGCACCGGTTGAAACCATATTATGAGAACTTCACTTCGAAGTGGTGGAAGGAGTTAACTTTGTGGATGTACTCCCTCTGGAGGAGTCATAGAAAGCAAGGAGATAGTCGGGCTGACGACTTTAAACCAAGCGCTAATTGGGAGGCAACCCAACGGATGAGTATTTCTTGTCTTGTATTTATTTCTTTTCTTGTTTTTAGTTTTTCTTGTTTTTGTTTTCTTTGTTTTTGTTGATTTCTGGCTAGGATTTCCCACCTTGACTTACTTTGGATGATTCAATTTACATTGAGGTACATTGAGGACAATGTAAAGTTTAAGTGTGGGGGAGCATTTATATGTTTTAGTTTGTTTTATATATAAAAAAAAATAGAAAAATAGAAAAATCAGAAAAATTTGTGCTTTTTGAACTCCGAAATCTAGAAACTTGTGCCTTTAGGATGACACCATTAGTGGATGGAACCATTTTGAATGCAGGAGTTGAGGAACCAATTAACTAAAAGGGACGAACATAGCTCAGAAATCACGAATTATATGATAGTTGTTACCATATCTCGGAATATCACCATATCACATTCTATTTTTTTTTATTTTTCCATATTTATCTATTGTTCTCTAAGTGCTTTGGTGGGTCACTAAACATCGACGTGTTATTACTGCTAGGATGAAATAGAGTGATTGAGTTACTAGTAAAAAAAAAAAAAAAAAAAAAAAAAAAAAAAAAAAAAGAAAATTGAAAAAAAAAAAAAAAGACCGACCAATTAGACCAAAACGGAATAAAAAGACACTTGGGAATAGCAGTATGTGTGAAACGTAGTCCCTGTCTCCGTCGCCTAAACAAGCGTGGAATGCAGGATCCAAGGAAACTATCATGTACTTGCCGACAAGAAGCATGCGCTTGGATCTAAAAGATCTAATCATGCCGTCTAAAAAAAAGAGAAATTGGATCCAGTTTGATCCAATCATATAAAAAAAAAGAAAAAAAATTATTATTGTGTTGAATAAAGTCACTCTTGGTTCCCTTGTATATGCCAATTGATTTGATGTAGCATTCAGCACAAAGTAGCTCAATCTAATAGGATTAGGTTCATCTTAGCAAATGACCTTCAGATGAGATATGGGAAACATCGAACACTTGTGAATATTCGCCAACATCTACATCTTTATCCATCTTCTTAATCTTTTCATTGTGATTGTGGTTTGTTAGTTTCGAGTATTGTGGCTTGTTCAACTATCTAATTAGAGTTTATTTACTAATATTTGAATTGAATTTGCAAGGTATCTCCTCCTGTAGTCATTTTGGCTTCGTTCATTGATTTGTCACGAATAGACGGAGTTTGAAATATAGGTTTTGTGGGTATATCTCTAGTAAACCCTCACGAGACTATAACTCGTCCACTAGGGACACCTAGGGGTTTAAAGGCTTGTTATTTATGCTAAAAGTGACCGTAGCCTCGACGACACGGAGTTGTTGTATTTTATTGTTTTGTTTGATTTGCTCGAGGACTAGCAAAGTCTAAGTGTGGGGGAATCTGATAGGTGTAGAATACACCGTATTTACTATATAGAGTTTATGCTTTCTTTGCTATTTTTCTTGTGAATTATGTACTTTACGCGTGCTTTTGGATTTTATAGATACTCTGGAGTCGCGCGGAGCAAAAGAAGAAGAAATCATTCATTTTGAGCAAGGAACGGAATCTGGTCATTTCATATGCGGGTGATACTCGGAGTCGGCTAAGAATATACGCAACAAGGAAGTAAATAGGCAGTCGGTTCCGCAAAACTGACAAGCCAAGTATCACTATGGTGGCTTTTATCTAAAGAATGGGTGCCTATAGTCATCTGCATACCCCTACCCATTTCACCTAAGTGGGTAAAACCATACCCAAATCCAGCCCTAATACCCTAAATTGAGAATTTATTTCTCAATCATTTCTTTCTGTTTTGCCTGAAAATGAGAAAAGAAAATGGCTGCTGCCTTCTGCAAATGTGAAATCGATGGGAGCTATTTGAATCAAAGGATGCAGATTGAATTCGAAGAGAATACAGGGAAGATGAAGGTGGTATTGTGATCAGGACGGAAGTGTTCATGAGTTTACAGGCTTGATTGAGTCGATGGAGTTGAAGTGGGATGAATCTGTGGTTGCCGAACTGAAATTCAGAGAGAAGTGAAGAACAGCTTGTGGTGTTGAAGATCGAAGAACACAGAGAGATCGAGAAACTGAGTTAGGATTCTGAGTCGAGAATTGAAGTGATTTTGAGCTCATGGTTAAATCACAGTAGCAGGAATGGAGAAGGTGATGGAAACTGGTGATGCTTGAGCTGCAAGATGAAGAGATGGGTCTGATCTGTGAGAGGAGTACCAGTCTAGGGTTTATTTGGTGAATGTTTTATGAGCTCGTGGTGAAGAATTTGAGATGAATTTCTACATCTCAGAAGATGAAAAACAAATGGGTTTTGGTCTGATTTTCTGGTATTGATGGTGGTGCCCTGGCTGAGGAAAATGAGATGCCTAGGTCAATGCTGTGCTACTATGGAGATGCTGCCATTGTGAGCTACAGTTTAGCGTGAGAGCAAGGGAAATGGAGCTGTTGGTACAGGGCATGGTTGAGCTGTTGGTTCTTGGCAATAGGGGATTAGATGAATGATGGGAGCTGGTGGTTAGGTCAAGGAGTTTTTGGCAAGATGTCATGACTGTGGAGTCGCAAGTTGCAATGCGGGGGCTCTAACAGGAGATGATTGTACTTGGCATGAGCTGGGATGTGGCAGTGAGCATGAGGTTGGAATTGGTTCTAAAGCTGCATTTGGCAGGGAATGGTGCTATGGAGTAATGTGGAAGGCTGAGTTGGAATCATTGCAGTGATAAAAGAAATTGAATTCAGGGAAGCTAGGAATGGCAGGTTGGAGGTAATGAGCTGTTTCGGTTGATACTCAGGTGGAGATAGCATGGCATGGCAAGAAGATGGCTGCCTGGTTGGCATGGGAGATACAGTGGCTCAAATGGCCTTGCTGTTGCAGCAGCTGGGTTTGTAAATGAGCCAGGGACTTAGGATTTGAGGCAATAGCTGGTGCTGGCCTGTGGCAGTGGATTGGCAGTGCAGCTCAGAAGATGTTGCAGGGAAGTAGGAAGGTGAAGCTGTTGGTGGTAGTGGCAGGTGCATGCTAAGTTGGTTGCAGGTTGCAGCCTGGCTTGAGTTGTGCTGCACTGGTGGCCTGAGCTGGTGCAGGTTGATGTTGCCAGTGTGAAGCTGGTGAAGATGTGGCATTATTAACAAGGGTTTGGGGATGAGATGCTGTGGATTTCAGGTGAAGCTGTTGATGTTAAAGAAGGAATGGATTTGAGATGCGGGCAATGCAATGAGCTACAGGTGATGGCCTGAGGAGATGGAGTTGCGGTGAGCTGGAGCAAGCAATGGTGCTGTGTTGAGCTGCAACAGATGGAGGGCAGGCTAATGGAAATGGAGACTGAAAGGCTGTGGCTCAGGGCAAGCTGGTGATGTCACATAAGTGCGAGGTGCAAGACTCCGTGAAGACACTAAGTGAGGCATGAGAAAAGAATGAAGAAATGGCAGAGAAGGAATGATGCACTATCTTTGTGCACCACAGTATTGGCTTGTGCAAAGACCTGGCCTGGCCTGGCCAATCAGCTCACTCAGCTGATCCAGGTCTGACTCTGGTCTGACTCACCCTGACCAGGTCTGACTCCGGTTTGACTCATCCGATCCAACCCGGTTTGACCCCGACCGATCCGACCCGTTGACCCGGTGACCGGGCGGACTTTGCCGGTCACCGAAACCGATTTCCATCGGCTTTCCGGCCGATTTCCGGCCACAATCCCAGACTTCCGGCGACCGATTTTGGGGCGTATTTTCTACACGGGTTTCTCATCCTTGTGGGCTTGGTGGACTCTCACCTAATGGACTTTGAAGACTAGACCTAATTTTGGAAGGAGAGAAAGGCTATAAAAGGGAGGTTTTCTACAACACATAGGATATCTTTTTTGGGAATTCTTTTGGAGAGCCACTTTTGTTTACGCTTCTAGGGTTTGGTTTTGTTCTTCTTCTTCCTTGTTTTATTATTGAATATTGATGATGATGAACTCCATAGCTATGAGTAGCTAAACTTATTATTGGTTATGGGATAAAAGTTGATTTCTCAACATGCTTTTGATTCAATGAATTAGTTTTGTCTCAGTAATTATTGTTTGTGATTCACAATTAATAGTGTTATAAGATTTGAAAACTTGTTAGGTTGAGTCCGGAATCAATCCGATTTGTGTTCATCTCTAGAGCTATATTAGGTTTTCAATACGAAAAAGTTGTTTATCCTCGATTCTAAGTAGCATAATTGTGGTTAGTGCTTGTAGTGATACATCCTACTAGTCACAAGTGAATCATAACTTTTGTTAAAACGTCTAGTGCTTTTACACATTCGTTTGCATTGATGAGTCTTATTCCATAAAACTTAATGCTCTTAGGGAGTTAAACTTAATTGTGCTTTTACACTTTAGGTTGCTTTACGAAGAATTCACATATGCATCTTTTAATGTGGTTGTGATGAAAACAGGAATTAACGGGTTATACTTGCGATCAAGATATCCTAGGACTTTTAGTAAATACGAGATTAAAATACCAATTCTAATCATTGATGAAAATACATGTTTGTGAATGATACTATCCCTTGACCAATGTCTTCTCCTTATTGATTTCTCAAACTATTTACTTCGCTTTCAACTACTTTTATTTCTTAAACAACAAACATACCTTGGGTTACTTTAGAAACTGAAAATTACTTAACAACAATTGCCTCTCTGTGGATACGAACTCTTCCTTACCTTGTGCTTCATTTAAATTTAGTGCGTAAGAAAGTGAAATTATTTTTGACGGATTGACAACCGATCAACTAGTTCTTTTGAGTCATTTGAACTAGTGATGGTGAAGATGAATACAGTTGATATGAAAAGTGCTCATATGGCTAACCATTGGTTAACTACTGTTGAACCAGTGACTTTTACACGTTTAGGTACGGTTACTCAAACCTAAATGAAGTTACATTTCATGTGTGCAAGCTAAGTTCGATCTAACTGTTGAAAGATATTAGCTTGAATCTAATCAGGTTTTCAAATAATAGTAAATATTGAATGCTTTGTTACCAAGATAACTTAGATCGCAAACCCTTATTTGGAGACTATATAAAGGAGAAATCTAGCAACTGGGAAACCTAATCCCCACACCTCCTGTGTGATACTAGTTGTGTAAGCTTGAGTCGATTCTCCTTTAACCTTAGGTTTCTATCGAGACCCTGTAGGTTAACGACTTAAAGACTTCATTGGGATTGTGAATCCAGACCCAACTATTTTCTCTGTAGTTGTATGATCTGATCTTGTTGTATCTATCGTTTGAGTACAATCGTAAAATTGGCTTGATATTAATTTCTGCGATAGGCAAGATAGAAAAGTAGTCACAAACATCTTGGTCTCATCGTTTGTGATTCCACAATATCTTGTTTTGCTTGTCGATTAAGGTTATTGTGAGGTGACTGATATTTAAGACTGTTCTTCGGGAATATAAGTCCGGTATATCAATTGGTTCCAGTTTACCTTGATTTATCAAAAGATGGAAAAAAACTCGTAGGTATTGATGTGGGAGACAGATTTATCTATTCCTGTAGACTTTTCTGTGTGATACATATTTGTTTATTAAAGTCTTCGACTTTGAGTCGTAGCAAATGTTAGTTTTGGGTGAGATCAGCTAAGGGAATCAAGTGCGTAGTATCCTGCTGGGATCAGGGATGTAAGGACCGCAACTGTACCTTCGATCAGTGTGAGATTGATTGGGGTTCAACTACAGTCCAGACCGAAGTTAGTTTGTAGTAGGCTAGAGTTTGTAGAGGCTTAATACAGTGTGTGTGTTCAATCTGGACTAGGTCCCGGGGTTTTTCTGTATTTGCGGTTTCCTCGTTAACAAAATTTCTGGTGTCTGTGTTATTTATTTTCCGCATTATATTTTGTTATATAATTTAAATATCACAGGTTGTGCGTTGAATCGGTCAATTGGTAAATCCAACCTTTGGTTGTTGATTGAAATTGATTGATCCTTGAGCATTGGTCTTTGGTACCGTTCAAGTTATTTCTCTTGTATTCAATCAGGCTCGCAGATTTCTATTTGTTTGAGTAAGGATTGAATCGAGAAATTGAGATATAACTCTTTGATATACTTTTTATTAAGATTGAGCCTGACTGTCTAGTTGATTCTCTTAAAAGTATATTGGAGTTAGTCCATACAGATTGCTAAGCGAAATATTGGGTGAGGTTGTTGTACCCCCACTTTTTCAATTGGTATCAGAGCAGGCAAACACGTTTAAAAACATTATAAGTCTGTGTTTGTAGCAATTTGACTCTGTGGATGAAAGTTCATCTCTTGTATTTTCGCAAAATGTCTTCCAAAGCTTTTAGTTATGCCAAGTGTCTTGGGATTGCCTCAAAAGATAAATCCTTAGTTGATTCTTCAGAATCCCAAGGTAGAAAGATTGTTTCATCAAATATTGATAACATTCCCTAAAATGAGACATTTGACACTCTGTCAAAAGCTGAAATGGAACTCACCATAATTTCAAAAAATTCTACTAAGGTTACTGATTTTCAAATCATGCTCAGCTCATTGATGAATTTGAAAAGTCTTTTGGTCGAGAACGGGAACTCTACAGAATCATTGAGTCTTTCTCCAACAATATTGAAAAACTAATTCAAGAAACTACCCTACAGCGTGAAAAGATTAGTGTTCTTGAGAATATTGTTAAAAAAGACTCAATTAGAGAAAAACGTTTGATCGAGACGCATTCATCTGATCTAAACAGACTTCGTGTTGAAAAAGAGAAACTGGGTGCATCTCTTATTCTATCTCAAGAACAGTGCAAATCCTTGAAAAAGGAAAACTCTATTTTAATGAGGAATTCTTCTGTACCGATTATTTATTCTCAGACAGAATTACAATACATGAAGAAATGTTCTCCGAATGAGGTTCCTGCCAAGAAATGTTTTCATAACTTGCTAACTTCTAATAGGGCTATGAATTTAAAACAGGTTCCTTCCAATGTTTATCTTCCACGAACCTGTTCCTTCTGTGGGAAAAAGAATCACTATGTTCATCATTGTTTTGCTAGAAAGAAACAGATTTCTTATCTTCAAAATCTACTTCTTTTCACTGCCAACAGAGTAAACTCTCTAATGAACACTACAATGTATTTCATCCCAAAAAAACATGATTCTCATAAAATGGATTTCAATGGTCTCTCGTCTCGAAATCACCACAGGAATCGTGTTCCTCCGAATGGTGCAAATTCTTACACCACAAAAATACATGTTCCCAGTATTTATGAGAATAAGTCTGGAAAATCTAAGTCTAGATGGTGGAGACATGTCTCTTCTAATCCTCTGGAACCAATTTCTAGAGGTCCTAGACTTAATCCTCAGAAAGATATTTCTGATGGATCACCTGACAAGGTTATGTTGAATTCCTATGGAATAAAAAATAACCGAAGGAAGGTAAGGAATACCAGGTTCAAACCTTCAAATGGAATCTACAACTCATCTCTCCATACTCATAGTGGGATTACATCTCACTTGATTTCCTAATCGTAGGCATTTTTATTCTTGTATCTAACTTGAGAGATGCAAGAATGGCTTTTGGGAGATACTCAAGTCTACAATAGTTTTCCATTTGTATTATGTTTGACTATGCAGTTTTTGTGACATATATAAAAATAGAGGTATTTTATCTCTTCTTTTCTGTTATTTTCAAATAGCCCACGAACGTCCGAGTCTCTCTTGGGAGTTTAGGGTTTCCACAACAAGGGTGTTACTCTCTTTCTTAAAAACACACACATATATATATATATTATATTATTTTGCCTTCCCTAATAAAAAAAAAGGTATGAAAAACTCCTCAAGACCTCAAGAAGTTGTGAATCTTGAGATGGAAGAAGACTCTAAAGGATGCGATTCTATTCAAGAACTTGTTTTGAAAAGGATGATTGAAAGGAAAGAGTACAACACATGGGTTGGAGAATCTGTCAAGGATTTAATCCTTTTTCAGAATGACTCTAGGGCCGAGTTTCCAAATCTTCAACTGCAAATAAATCAGCTTATTGATGGTCATGCCAAAATCATTGATAATCAAAACACCTTGATCAGGAATCAGAAGAAGCTTATCATGGACTGTGTCAAATCTAGAAATCTTGCCTGCACTGTTGATCGAAAAGTTAATGTTCTCACTCATGAACATGGGGTCTCTACGGTCAAAAGAATCAAGGGCATCATAGATACCTTCTATGATGGACCTTTTCAAATGTATGATGTTATTAAAGAAACTTGATTCTTAGATGTCTAGGAAAACTTCTTATGAGAATTTTATTCTTGTGTTTTTAAGAAGGATAACTAGGGTTTGGAATATCCATTATTATGAGTACACATAGCTATGTCCAACGATTTTCATCTTCAATGTTTTTAGATTTATTTGTTTAAATTCTAAAGTTTATTTGGATGATGATTTTGCAGTATTAATCTTTATGATTTCATATATTGCAACTTGTTATGGGATATGTGTGTTTGCGTCCGTGAACTATGAGTGTCCCATACGTGTCCAAAAAGTTAAGTATTTCATATGTTGATAAGCATGTATTGATAAAAGATTGAATGAAATTTTGACAAACAAAAGATAAGCCTTTTATGTCATTATGCAAATATTGATAAAACAAAGGATGAGCTTTTGTTTACGAAGATTAAGTCTGTTATGTCATTGTGCAAATGGTGATAAAAAAATAGAATGAATCTTTGTTTATTCCGCAAAGTATTGATCTTCCTCGATCCATATTTTTATGTAAATACTGTGCGGCTCCATAAGTTCTCTTATGTGAGCATTTTCGATTGAATTAATCATGTGTTCTCTTGTGGTTAATTCAATTGAGATTTTTGGATACAAATTCATATTCTTATGTGATTTGTTGATGTCCAAAGAAATCCTTATTTCCTTGTGAAAGTAAGGTCGCTCTTGTTGTTCTTTCGGGAATGACATTTTATGAGGTAGAGTTCTTAATTTCACTTGTGCTTAATTGCCAAATATTTGTGGGAGTGCGGCTGTGGAATATTATAGGGGTTATCTTGTATCTTTATAAACTCCTTGATGAATGCATTTAGTTTCGACTATACGATTGCATCTAAAAAGTTGATATGTACTTCCTTTTGGTAATGAAGTGTCTCTATGGAAATTTCATTAGGATCCCACTAGTTTTCGTACCTTTTCCAATTTTATTGACAAAAAGGGGGAGAATTAATGTGTAGTTCACACTACAAATACATATGGTTTTTGGATCATTATGTAAGGGGGAGT
Source organism: Papaver armeniacum (assembly GCA_023531295.1). Lineage (NCBI taxonomy): Eukaryota > Viridiplantae > Streptophyta > Magnoliopsida > Ranunculales > Papaveraceae > Papaver > Papaver armeniacum. The sequence continues at coordinate 143,772 of JAJJWW010004375.1, forward strand.
GGTTTTCATATGAGATGAAGTATTGACTAAGGGGGAGTGATACATATCACCATAGTATTGTTGTCGAAGTTGTGATACAATTGAACTTTAATGATGTGTAATAATACTATGACACTGTGTAACAATGATTGAGAACTATTGTTTTCTCATTGTTATGGCTACAGATCTTCAACAACGATGATGCTGCATTGAATATCTTTGGAATCATTGGAGTACTTGGAAGTGACGAAGATTTCGAGTAATGTTGTAGAACCAAGGTGAAAAGACGAGGGTACCCAAATATACCTCAATCTAAAACTTTTCCACCTATAAGTCCTTTCTCCGAAAGTGATTGTCTATGGATTGAGTCGAGACAATACAACTAATTGGTTCACACTTCGTGTGATCGTCTATGGATACGAGATCGAGATAATACAACAACGAAGTATGTTTACTTGTGTAGATGGGGCAAAACGAGTTGCTGGTATTTAAGGAATTGAAGAGACGACCGTGCGGAGGAAACTCCTCGAACCGAGCGAACTGTCTAACAACACACAAATGCACTGCAAAAAGGGAGTGCTTTGAATTCGAGAGATCAATCTGTAGGACTCCGGCCTAAACCAAGACAATGGCCGTTCCAGAGTCAATTCGGTCACAAGAGAGGATGGATCGATATTTAGGAGGGAAGCTGAGAAATGTGTGATATCAATGGTGATTGAAATTGTAGGGGTGTTGTGTATTTCAACGTGAAGAAATAAGATAAGCTCTGATTGATTGAATTTTGCTCTGTTGAGAGTAATTTCTCAGACGTCGAGTTTTTAATCTCTTGTTGTCTGTTTGACGAAAGATTATCTTGTTTTTCAATCATGATTCAGAGACTTATTTATATTGCAAGAATTGTAGACACCTTGATCCCATGAAGTGTGACAGTTGCTGGAGTCAAAGAGTGGGGAAGTGGAAATCGTGTCAAAACCAGTTGCTCATCGTGCAGAGATTTGGTTAATTTTCCACCCACTACTTTACTAACTCCTCCAACTGCTTGCACGACTTGCTCACATTCTCATCGTGTGTATCAACACACGTGCGACCGCCAGACCAAAACCCTAGTTGATATCCCCCATGTGACACGATTGATGTCTCGTGATTGTGGAGTCTACAAGGCAGACGTGTATTTAGTTAGTCAGTTGCTGACTTTATGGGACGATGAGTCCTTGTATTGCTGAGTCGAACGTGATTTGTAAATGTTCTAAGACTCGTGAATTGAACGTGTCTGTTGAGACATAGGTATAATTGTCGAATAAATATTTGATAGTCAAGGTGAACAAATATTGTTCATTTGATGAATTATTGAATATTGATAGTTGAATCAATATTCCTTAGTCTGAGCAAATGTTGCTCCCAGTTCGTCGTCTCATGCAGGGCAGTGTAAAATCTCTTCAGACGAGCTTGTCGTGAAACGTGTTTTTATGTCTTTCACGTTATTTTCTCATGTATGATAAAGAACTTAAATGATATTAGTTCACTTACATGCTAGATTTTATGACTTCCTTTGGTTTTATGCTTGGATGGCTCTAATCTCATGTAATCTTTGTATTTAGGCGCCAAATACCGAAGTTGAGAATGAAGGAACCAATAATGATGACTCGAGCAACCCTGGGGTTATTGATGAAGAAACGTCCATCTCTGCACTTTAAAGGTGAGGGAGTTGTTGTTAAAGAGACCGAGACTTCAATTATTGTTACTTCAGTGACGGGAGAAACCGAACCACGAGTAGAAGAGACTGAAGAAACTGTTGCCATGACTGTGGAAGTTGCTCCGATAATTGAAAATCGTATTGTGGTGCATGAATATCCAAGTGCAGGAGTTGCTTTTGATCCTCCATTTTGTGCATCACTCAAATATCACGAACTAGTTGGCGGATTCAACGTTCCTACTGGATATGCAGGATTGTGCGAGAAGATATGGAGGAAGTTTGGTCACACCATCCTTGACAGAGACCCCAAGCATGCTTATTCTTTAACAATGCAAGTAGGTGTTATCTTGCTTGTTATAAATGATATATGCACCAGAGTTAGAAATACTGTTACTCCATATGTACTCTTTGATTGGGAGTTCAATTTGGAGAATTTTGAGAGACTTGGATTCAACGTGAAGTGGCTTCGTAAGAAGATAAATGCTATCAAGGACTCTTGCGAGAATAACATACCCTTTCCAAATGATGTTGTGATGGAGAAGGAAGACAAGATTGCTAGGCTGACCGAAGAACTGAATATGGAGAAGGCGGCCTTACAAGTCTTGAAGGATGCGGAGGAGCGAAAATCCTTCTTTACTGGTTTTATTTGATTTCCCTTCCATAATCTCTTGAACTTCTGAACTTCTAAGAGATGTGAGGTTTTATTTCTGGTTTTGATTGTTTTTGATAAGTAGATGATTGAGGATTTTCTTTAGATTTGATAGAGATTTTCGTAAGTAAACCGAATTTTGATAAATTTCTGGATTTGAATTACTGAATGCAAGTATTGCAAACATTTTGGAGGAATTCAAATAAAATGAAAGAAAATCCTAAATTCCAAATTCAGATATTTTGGGCGTTCGTGCCTTGAACAACCAACACCTCAAATGTCTAACACTTTAGGCCTTGAGCCAATTATCGTGTATTACGGCCACACTCTCCTTGCAGTCCATGTTGATTAATTTGTAGTATCCACCAGAAACAAACTTAGAGATCATAAAAGGTATTTCCCGGTTGGAGTTCTTTGTAGAATGAAAGTTACGCTTAGTTGCTTTGAGAACTAAATCTCTTCCTGGAACTTGTTAGACTTGATTGTCCGTGCCCTGAGTATCTTCTGTTGGTTTTGAATTCTTCGTGCAGTGGAATTCCATGTTGTTCAAGCCTTCCAATTTTACAGTGTACATATGGACATTCGCGGAGGGAGAGTAAATAGGATACCGCTTGTCTTATGCAGCCATTATTTCGGCAATGACTGTATTAGTGAGGTGCTCGATTCGGAGAGGTTATCGTCCAACCACTTAGTGAAATATTCTTTGAGGTGAGGTTATCCATTCATAACATTTTGCAATAGCTAAGTTTTTGGTGGAGTAAAGCCCTTGAACCAAAGCAGCATGTTTGAAAACTGATAATATGGACACATGAGGAGGAATAAAACTTGCCTGAGTGCGAAACCTTTTGATGAAAGCATTTGCATTTTCTTCAGGCTTTTGTGTCAGCTCTGTTAAGGCTTTGACTTCCTTTAGATACTCAAACGATGGAGTATCCTATTTCTCTTCTTCCGAATCAGAGGTTTCTTCAACAGAAATGTGCAATTGAAGGTATCGGGTTACCTTTCCATCATGAATCCACGTACGTCCAAGGATCATATCATATCCCTGGATCTTCCGGATTATGTAAAATTTTGTTTTTGTCCAAGCTGAATTTATGTTCACCTTGAGAGTAATGTGGCCATAAGCATCTGCAGGCGTCCCTTCATGATTGATCTTGGAGAATGAATGACTTCTTGTCGTGTGATACCGGCAGATATGAGAGTTTTCAGAGGATAACATTGACAGCAGTGCCAACATCAATCAATGCTCGTTTGAACTCGTTTCCTTTGAGATGGACTGTGGTGAGAAGTCCCTAGTCGTACATTTCTTTGTCTATTGCTGAAGGCTCAAGAAGTGTCTCCTGAATCAATAAACGCTTCCCTGACACGATATGATTCAATGCAACAGACATGTCTTTCCTTTGAGCCTTTGATAAGTACAGCAATTCGCAGACATGCTCGATTAAGGATTGGACTGCTTCCTTGATGGGTGGTTCATAGAGAGTGAAGGTTCTGACCAGGAGAGGATCTCTGTGTACTCCTTCAATCCCAAGTTAAGTTCTCCTGATTCGACCTTTTCTTGGAATATGCGCTTCAAGATTCTGCAGTCTTTTGTTGGATGACTGGCGAATCTGTGAAAGCGACAGTAACGAGGATTTTCCATGTCTTCTTTAGTTGGTTCTTTGTTGACATATGGTAACTTGATTGCACCGTCTTGACCCCAGACATCTAATAATTCAATCACCTCTTCGATGGGAAAAGGGAAATCGGGTACTTCTTGACCAGCCCCTGCGTGTTGGGTAGGAGCTTGTGCATCTCGAGTTTGGTTATCCTTTCTTTGTGCTTTTGAAGGGGTCGGAGAAGTATGCTTGTGCTGCAGCTCGGCTTTTTGTTTGCTCCCTTCTACAACAAAATTTGTGGAAGGTTGGAAGTTGTACTATTTGTTGATTGAACGTCTTCACCTCGAGTTTCAGTGGTTCTTCATCCTTTGTAGTCTTAGCTCTCTCCAATAAAGCAAAGTGCGGTAGTTGCTGATCTCTTAGCCGCTTCATGAAGTTTAAGAAAGTCTGGAACCTGAGATTTTTCAATAAAGCCTTGTAGACTGGAATCATTCCATTGATGCCCAAGTCCACGAGTTGCTGTTATGTGACATTTGGATCATGACAGTCCAAAGCTTGAACTCTGAACCTTTCACATAATCATTAGGATGTTCATTGCTTCCAAGATCAGAGAGTGTGATTTGCTCTGAAACGAAGAAACATTTTATGTAGAAAGCATTAACCATTTTCCCCCAACTTGCGATAATTCCTGGTGCGATGTTGTTGTACCAAGTATATGCCCTGCCTTTCAAATATTTTGAAAATTCTTTCAGACGAACAACATGGTTGTGCTCATGTTCACCCAATGCTTCTAGAAATCGAGAAACATGTTCTCGAGCATTGCATGTTCCATCATAAAGGGTGAATGTTGGAGAGGTATAAACTTTTGGCAGAGGAATCCTTTGCGTAGCAGCAGGGTATGTAGGTTGGTGACGGTGGACATAGGGCGTCTTGTCTTTTCCACCATCCTCCAAAAGGCGCTCCAGGTCTTCACGAGTGATGAAACCGGACGGTTCTTTTGTCGAATGGATTGTATGCATCCTTATGAACTTCCTCACCGTCTACTACATGGAGTGGAGTGACTTCCAGGATCAACGTCGAAGATGTTTCTTTAGCTTTTCCTTTCTCATGAGTTTTTTCGACATCTTGTCTGTAAGAGTCTTGAAATATTTTCATAATTCTTTCTGAGTGGCAGCTATTCAGTCTGATTCTTGGCAAGTGTCTCTTGCACTTTCATGAGATCACCTATGGTAGGCGGATTTTCTCTGATTTCTTCAGGAGACCGACCGAAGAGAGGATTGTTGATGATGCCAGTACCGTCGTTTGCAGGGGTGATCACTGGAGCACCAGTAATTGGAGGAGTAGTAGTGGTAGGTTTGCGCTGGAGGAGTGGTATTGGCGGTACCACTAGAGCTTGCGATATTAGGGTCGGGTGTTGAACCCGAATTAGTAACTAACCAAGTCCTAAGACCGGCTATCTTTGTGAGAGTTGAGATTGCAACCGAGAGAATGATCTCCCACTGTGGTCGCCAATCTTTAGATGGGGCAAAACGAGTTGCTGGTTTTTAAGGAATTGAAAAGACGATCGTGCGGAGTAAACTCCTCGAACTGAGCGAACTGTCTAACCTCACACGGATGCACCGCAAAAGGGAGTGCTTTGAATTCGAGAGATCAATCTGTGGAGACTCCGGCCTAAACCAAGACAATTGCCGTTTCAGAGTCGATTCGGTCATAAGAGAGGATGGGTCGATCTGTAAGAGGGAAGCTGAGAAATGTTTGAGATCAATGGTGATCAAAATTGTAGGTGTGTTGTGTATACTGCGTGAAGATATAAGATAAGCTCTGATTGATTGAATTTTGCTCTGTTGAGAGTAATTTGTCAGACGTCGAGTTTTTAATCTCTTATTGTCTGTTTGACAAAATATTGTCTTGTTTTTCAATCATGATTCAGAGACTTATTTATATTACAATAATTGTAGACACCTTGATCCCATGAAGTGTGAGTTCTTTTGGAGTCAAAGAGTGGGAAGTGGAAATCGTGTCAAAACCAGTTTCTCATCGTGCGAAGACTTGGTTAATTTTCCACCCACTACTTTGCTACTCCTCCAACCGCTTACACGACTTTCTCACATTCTCATCGTGTGTATGAACACACATGCCGTAGACCGCCAGACCAAAACCCTAGTTGATATCCCCCATGTGACACGATTGATGTCTCGTGATTGTGGAGTCTGCAAGGCAGACGTGTATTTAGTTAGTCAGTTGCTAACTTTATGGGACGATGAGTCCTTGTATTGCTGAGTCGAACGTGATTTGCAAATGTTCTAAGACTCATGAATTGAACGTGTCTGTTGAGACATATGTATAATTGTCGAATAAATGTTTGATAGTCAAGGTGAACAAATATTGTTCATTTGATGAATTATTGAATATTAATAGTTGAACCAATATTCCTTAGTCTGAGCAAATATTGCTCATCTGAGTAAATGTTGCTTGTTTGATGAATTATTGGTAGTAGGACCAAATAAAATGTTAATTTAAAATACTGGCAACTGAACCGAGTATAATCAATTAAAATGTTGATCATGGGATCAACATAAAATTATTAGCGTTTGAATCTGGTTCAATATACTTTTAAGAGAATCAACTAGACAATCAGACTCAATCTTAATAAAAAGTATATCAAAGAGTTATATATCAATTTCTCGATTCAATCCTTACTCAAACAAATAGAAATATGCGAACCTGATTGAATACAAGAGAAATAGCTTGAGCGATACCAAAGACCAATGTTCAAGGATCAATCAATTTCAATCAGCAACCAAAGGTTGGATTTACCCATTTCTCGATTAAACGCACAACCTGCGATATTTCAATTATATAACAAAATATAATGAGAAAAAGAAATAACACAGACACCAGCAGTTTTGTTAACGAGGAAACCGCAAATGCAAAAAAACCCCAAGACCTAGTCCAGATTGAACACACATTGTATTAAGCCGCTACAGACACTAGCCTACTACAAACTTACTTCGGTCTGGACTGTAGTTGAACCCCAATCAATCTCACACTGATCCAAGGTACAGTTGCGCTCCTTACGTCTCTGATCCAAGAAGGATACTACGCACTTGATTCCCTTAGCTGATCTCACCCACATCTAAGAGTTGCTACGACCCAAAATTGAAGAATTTAATAAACAAATCAGTATCACACAGAAAAATCTATAGGAATAGATAAATCCGTCTCCCACAGAAATACCTGCGAGTTTTGTTCCGTATTTTGATAAATCAATGTGAACAAGATCCAATTGATATACCGGACTTATATTCCCGAAGAACAACCTAGAAATATCAATCACCTCACAATAATCTTAATAGATTAGCGAAACAAGATATTGTGGAATCACAAACGATGAGACGAAGATGCTTGTGACTACTTTTCTATCTTGCCTATCGGAGAAATTAATCTCAAGCCAATCTTACGATTGTACTCAAATGATAGAAACAACAAGATCAGATTACACAACTACAGAGAAAATAGTTGGGTCTGGCTTCATAATCTAATGAAGTCTTTAAGTCGTTAACCTACAGGGCATCGATAGAAACCTAAGGTTAAAGGAGAATCGACTCTAGCTTACACAACTGGTATCACACAAGTGTGGGGATTAGGTTTCTCATTTGCTAGATTTTTCCTTTATATAGTCTCCAAATCAAGGTTTGCAATATAAGTTACCTTGGTAACAAAGCATTCAATATTCACCGTTAGATGAAAACATGATTAGATTCAAGCTAATATCTTTCAACCGTTAGATCGAACTTGGATTGTTATACACACATGAAATGTAACTTCATTTAGGTTTGAGTAATCGTACCTAAACATGTACAAGTTATTGGTTCAACAATAATTAACCAATGGTTAGCCATATGAACACTTTTCATATCAACCTTATTCATCTTCACCATAACTAGTTCAAATGACTCAAAAGAACTAGTTAGAGAGTTGTTCAATTGCTTAGATCTCATAGAAGTATACAAGACACAATCAAAGCAAAAACAGTTTTGATTCACTCGAATCGATTCATGAACATTATAGCCACGGTTTGCAAAGATTGCATTCCTTAATTTATAAATTTCTTAGTTCACGAATTAAACTGTTTTTAGAAAATAACCCACTTAAGTACCCAGACTGAGCTTGTTTTCAGTTCAAAAACTCTAGTAAAAATTCACGGGATGTGAACTTCCGAAAGTACACGTACAGGTACGCGGACTTAGCTCCGGTCATCGAGCAGCAAAGTATGCATACTTTGGTTCAAGGATTTTGGACTTACACAAGTATGAATTCACATACAATGTTTATATCCAAACATGGTTATATATTCTAAACTCTCATTACAATCATTGAAACATTCTTAGAGGATTTTATATAGTTTTTATGCACAAACTATTTTTCATCAAAGCGATTTTCAAGTAATTGAAATAATCATCATGACTTTCGTCACTAGTAAAGATGAACTTGGCCAAAGCGAAAAGATTACTAACACATATTTCGAGAAATAGATAAATGAGATAAACTCGGCTCGAAATAGCAAATGTGTATAATCGAAGTCTATATAGCAAAACGACTTTTGTCTCAAGATAGGAGATAGAGTAATAGAATTTTGAGTGATAGATAAGTTCAAGTCTCCACATACCTTTTTGTCGATGAAGTTCCACCAGTTCCTTGAGTAGTTCTTCGTCTTTGCATGATGAACATCGTGGATTCTAGAGCTCAACTATACTTTCTATACTAGTTCGAGACTTAGCTATAAGTAGACTAGAATCAAGACTTGTAGTTTTGGCAACTAAACTTGAAAAACAATCTTGAGATAGCAACGCTTGCGAGCTCGACCGAGCAGTGCTCTAACAATCTCCCCCTTTGTCAATTTTAGTGACAAAACTATCAATACATATGGAATACAAAATAAATAAACTTTGCAGCTTCTAATCCACATGTTTGATTTCCTTATGTTAGAGCATTAGCTCGGTTGAACCCACCAAGCATTGGTATGTCAAGTTTGGTTGTCATATTTTAGTGAACCGAAACTCATTTAAAGATTCACTTGATTATGTACTAGAGTCAACTTCGTATAGGTTAGCTTGAAAGTATTAGGATATGAGACACTACAAGTATTACATGAAGACTTGAAGAATGTGAAGAAGTAAGGAGCTACAACGACGACATCATCCTTCCACTTGAGGTTAGTAATATTTGACTTGAATTGTTTCATTACCTAACGTATATTTCAAGTCGTGCATATTGAAAAAATAACTACAAAGCTATGAATGATTATACTCTGGTTAGACGTAGTGTTAAGATAAACAATACGAAGTATAACGCTTATCTTTTGAACTTCGTATATAAGACATCTATAATCATACTGAATTCTATTGTGATTATGTATGGGTATGAGGTGAAGATTTCATCCTAGGAAACAATGTTTTACATTCTTTTAAAGGAAGTACATTCATAAACTTGTTTTGTGAATCGAAAGGGAAATAGCTAGGCTTATTGGTATTATTATTCATTGCATATCTTTTGAACTACCAATATTAGTATAGCCGCTCATGACTTGCTTATGTTCTTGGTAAAACTATTCACAAGTCCTGACTTTTGTATTGGTATGACTTTTATTAGTGAAACTGATCTTAAGTAATCACCTGAGATGGTATGATCGATTTATTGTAATTGGTATGACCAACTCTAGTCATTGGGGAACCGATCCTAGTAAGAGGTGCAACCAATCACAAAAGGGGAATCGATCCTTGTAAGAGGTACATCAAGTTTCTAGTTATTGGGAGCCGATCCTATGAACATGTGCAACATTTTTTTAGTTATTGGGAACCGATCCTATGGACATGTGCAACAAATACAAGTTAGATACCATATATATGTGGGAACCGATCCTAGTAACTAGTCAACCAAGTTTTGGTAACTAGCGTGACTAATTCTAGTACCCATATGGAGGTAGAACCGAAACTTGTTTTGGTAGAACCGTGGAACCCATGTTTGGTGATTTGATAGGTTAATCAATCACATAGTTCTTGGAAGTCAGGTGAACTAATTCTAAACTCATTTTGGAAGTGTGGCAAATCGATTCCAAGATAGTAAATATGAAATATGATTTACTAAGTTAAGATGTTGACATACTTTGAACATGTGCAATAACGCTTATCTTTTATTGTTCAAAGATATTCCTTAATTTCTAAAGGAGAATCCCGGATCGAAATAAATTGAGAATCTTTTAATTAAGGTTTTTAGTTTTATATGCTTTTAATTTCCATCAATTAAAATGCATATATTTAGAAAATAAAATTTGGTAATGTGCATTTACTAATTGGAGATTTTCTAATGAGATTTTCGGTCAATATTTGGACAAAGCATTTCCAGGAATTATTGAAACCAAATTTGGTAATATATTGCATATCTTGAAAATATTTTCGGTTTTGGAAATTCCTTGGTGTCCAAACTTCCTTGGTCTATAAATATTGAAGTTTTGCATTTCGAGCAAACTAATCCTCATAGCCAGCAAAACTACCTAGTTTTGACAGGTATCTTTAGACTGTTTGTACATCTAAAGACGTCTTGTGATAATCCATTATTAACAGACTCCGTTCTATGCGTGATTGATCACAAGAGATTCAAGTTGTTGTGTGCAGGCGTTTATTGAAGATCTAAGAAGATTTGAAGACAAAGAAGATATTGAAGATTTCTAATTTGGGGTTCATAATCTTTGGTGTGCATAATACTTGTTTCGGTATAGAGGATCCAACTATAATCGGTTTATCCTTGTGGTAGATTAGATTGATTAGTTGTGTAGATCGGCATCAATACAATTCCTTGTGATTAAAAGTATTGATTGCCAAATCTTAACAATTACCTTTGGTAGTTGAGAATAAGATATATCTAAGAACCTGACGAAGGAGTTTATTGAGATAAACAAAAGAGCCTTTGTCGAACTCACATCACTTGGTTGAAGAGAGTTTCTACCAAACATATTTGTTGTTCCTTTACTGTTTAGAATACGAACTAAAGGAATTGTTCCAAGTACGTGACTTATTCATAAGTTGGAGGCGTGGGAATACGAGATAGAACTAGGTGAAATTTAGGTTTAGTTGCTTGGTCTTAACTATACGAAGTTGGTTTGATTTTGTGTAGCGGCTTAATCCTTAGAGTATTCAATTCTGGACAAGGTCCCGGGATTTTTCTGCATTTGCGGTTTCCTCGCTAACAAAACCCTTCTGTGTCATTTACTTTTATTTTCCGCATTATAATTAAAGTAAATTACATAAACGTTAATTCCTATTTACTTGATAAGTAATCCTATTTTGTTTGGTTAAGTCCGAAACTTTTTATCAAGTAAACATACTTCGTTGTTGTATTGTCTCGATCTCGTATCCATAGACGATCACACGAAGTGTGAACCGATTAGTTGTATTGTCTCGACTCAGTCCATAAACAATCACTTTCGGAGAAAGAACTTATAGGTAGGAAAAGTTTTAGCTTGAGGTATATTTGGGTACCCTCGCATTTTCAATTGGTATCAGAGCAGGCAAACACGAAAAGATCTAACAATATGTGTTTAATGTGATCCAACCTATAAGAATGAACTCGAGTTCTCATGAATCGACTTCAATTAACGTACCTCCAAGATTTGACGGAACAAAGTATCTATAGTGGAAATATGCTATGAGATTTTTCTTCAATCACGAGACTTTAATACTTGACTATTAGTCGTCGATGGTTATATTCGTCCAAAGATAGAAAATTCGTAAAGCGAATTTAAACGCTTAGTAGATTTTTCAAACTAAGAAAAGGCCCTTGCAAAGAAGAATTTAGATAGTTTTAATGCTATAATACATGTTGTAAGTCGTGATCTACAACATCATGTATCAACATGTAAAACTTCGAAAAAAGCTTGGGATAATCTTCAAATCGTATTCGAAGGAAACACTTCAGAGAAAGAAGCTATATTTCAAACTCTTACGTCTGATTGGGAAAACCTTCGAATGGATGACAACGAAACTTTTGAAGAGTTTCATCTTAAACTCTCTGAGATAATTAATTCCTCTTTCTCTCTTGGAAAGACTATCTCTGAAAAGGATATAGTGTGCAAAATTCTCAGATCGTTGCCACCAAGATACGATTCTAAGAAGCATGCAATCATAGAAGAAAATGATCTCTCAACTCTATCACGAAGCACACTCGTTGGAATCACAGTCTATTCAAAGCAAAGGAATCGCTTTTAAAGCTGCAAAAATTCCGAAAGCTCCAATGAAGAGGAATAGACAGATGGATGATTCAGATAAACAAATTGCATAAAATACTGATGATGAAATTGAAAAATTATTATCATTGATTACTAGACAGTTTAGAGATCTCTTAAAGAAGCGAAATAAGAGATTCATTAAGGATATTCATCGATCTTCTCGCCCACATGATCGAGTTCCTGTCAAAAAGGAGCATGAAGAAGATGATGAATATCAGCCGCAGTGCTTTAAGTGTAAAGGGTTTGGTCATATTGCTAAATACTGTCCCAATCTTAAGAAATACACTGGAAGCAAGGCTTTGGATGTAACTCTAGGTGAGACCTCTGATTCATACGATTCTGAAGAAGAGGAAACAACTAATATCGCAATAGTTGTCAATCTTATTTCTTCATCCTCCATTAGTGATTTACCCATTTTAAAAATGGACATGTCTTCCGAGGTTATTGAATCATCTAATGGTAAAGGGAAAATTAAGACAAGATGCAAAAACAGAATTGCCAAAAGTTGCATAGGCAACCCAAGTCAATCTCAAGATACTTCGCTAGGTCGAAGTAACAAGAAGAGAATTTCTTATACGATACTAAATCAAGGACACTCTTTTTTGTTTTGCTCAATCAATTGCCATTTTATTACTCATTATGGAAAAAAATTACAGGTACTCAAAGATTAAAAGAAAAAAATACATTCCTAACTAAAGGGAATTTAAACAGAAACCCACAAAACAACTACCAAAGCCCAATGAAGCCCAATAAGCTAAATGTGGGTTTTAACAAAATCTATAATAAACATGCTCTTGGAGATTCCAAAGCTAAAGGAGAGGAAACATGGTCGTGATCTTGTACAATTTAATTGGGTAGAAATTGTAAGTTATTTGAGAAGTAACTTTATTCGTTGATCAAGGACACTCTGTCAATCTCAAGTTGTTCGAAATCCCATAATGAGAGAAAATCTCATACTAATACCACATGATCGGTATTATAATTCTTTTCTCACCTTGTGTGCCGAATTGTGTGAAGAAGAAGGAAAATCAAGGCACTTATGTGTAGATTATGGGAATAAAATCTAGTATTTGAAAATATTTGATATATTCGTATTTATAGGAATATTATATATTTTCGGAAGTATGAAAATTATAAAAAGATCCTTCTCCATCCAACATCTTCTTATGGAAAGATGCTAGATTAGAAAGATCAACTTAAGATTAAGTCTGGATCTTCTCTTGAAGTAAAATCAAAAAGGGAGATTGGATTAGCAATAAGGAAAGAGAGAATACGCTGAGAAAAGACCAGTGTATTGAAGCATTGACACACTTATGTGGATAATACTGTCATGCTTGGAAATGGATATGAACTGGCCTCTAGATGTTGCATCGGTATGAAAGATCAAGATAGTATGAAACATCTCCTGGGAATGTCAATTCAGCATTAAAATCTGGACATGGGTGTGTGCTGTATTTTCTACTAAACAACCAAAATCATTTGATGATATATGGGCTAATGCAAGAAACAAAAGTCCAATTTTTAGAGAAGCTTGGATCACAGCAGCTTGTTCTGTAGTCAGAGAGCTATGGTTGCAGAAGAATAATTTTTTTTTTGAAGAAATCAAGCCTAATGAACTTCAATTTAAAAACAGAATAAAAAAGCTGGTGTATGAAGGTGGATATATGACGAAAGGGAATAAGTGGAATTAAGAATATGATGGACAGGTAATAGCTTTTTTTTAATCTGGGAGTTAGATACAACAAATTTCACTGCATCAAAACTTGTTACTGGTCTCCCCCGCCAATTGATACGCCATGTTTTGCTGTGATGGATTTTTTTTTTTGTAATCCTGGAGCAGTAGGTTTTGGATTGGTGATTAGAAATCATTTGTGCCAGGTGATTGGAGCATTATCAGGAGGCATAGGCATCACAACCAATTTTGTTGCAGAAAATTATGCAGTACTTTGTGCAGTGGAGTTGGCAGGTGAATGGGAGTTACAGAATATCATCATATGTTCAGATTCAAAAACTATTATAGATGGCTTTATCAAAGGGCAGACTCCATGGTTTATAAGGATGAGATGGCAAAAAGCTGTGAGTAAAGTATCTTCCATTATGTTCCAACATTGTATCAGAGAAATCAATTTCTCTGCTGATGGAGATGCAAAAAGGGGGCCTAGATTGGGAGCAGGTGAAAGACAAGTAATCTTTGGAAGACAAAATTTTTTGATAAGAGTGGAGATGCCAAATGTGGAATACTTTAGGTTCAGCTAATTAATGGGCTTTTTATTTTTTGTTTAATCGTATTGGGCCTATGTAGTTGGCCTATTTTCGCTTTTCTAGTTTGGGTTGTATCTTTAAAACTCAATTTTTCAATTAATAATAAATGAGATTCAGAAAAAAAAAAAAAAAAAAGCATTGACACACTTTTGTGTTCAATCAAAGACAAAAATACATGCTTTTGCAGAATCTTTCACGAAAATTTCTCACCTGCAAGAAGTTCTGGTCAAGCAACAAGGTTTTCTACTTGAAGAAATTCACAAGCTGAAGACTGAAAGTAGTAATCCGCCTTCATTTAGCACTGATATGAAGGAATGAGTTGCAAAAGGAAATAAACATCAATTTTTGATTTTTTTCAATGATTATGTTAGGTTTTTTATGAATAAAATTATTTGATTTATAATTTTTCTTGTGATAGTTTTTGATTTACATAGCCTGTGTTTGATGCTTTATGATTATTTCTATGTATGTTTATGGGATGTTTGATTTCGGTTTTATTACCTTGATATTCGATCTCATAATGTTGTGAACACTTATGGTTTGGGTGACTTTTTGATTTAGCGGGATTAAGTTCTAGCCCATGTTGGTAGGCTTTATCAAAGGATCATGAGGGGTTCTGATAGAAATAGTATGTGAAAAAGTCACAATATGTTCAATCGGTTTTGGTTTAGCATAAAAGCATATGTGTTTCGGGGTTTTCAACTTTGACTTGCAATAGTTAAAAACCGGTTTTCAAACTTTCTATGGTAAAGGTTGGTTGTTTTTATTCTTTTGTTTTGCATAAGGATGACAACATAGTGATATTTCGATATCAATTCTCCCTGGAAGAAGATGCAAACATATTGGAGAAGAGGATGCGAAATTTGAGGTAACAATGTTGTTAGTTAAATGTTTTCTGTTTAAGAAAAGCTTGATTTTATTGAGTATATTTATTGCTTTTGCTTAACAAAATTTCGGTACAATTGATGTTTTATTCCGTTATGTGTGTATGGATTTGTGTGTGATTCAATTGGTTAGGTTAAGAAAAACTATTGTTATCTTGCTTTATTCGTGGTATCAATCGTTTAGGCTTACAAAATTTGGTGCAATTGCGGTGTTGTAATGTCTATGTTGTTTCAATTGCTTAGGTTGAGGTGAATAATTATGCAAGTTGATTTATTTTGGTTTGTATGAATTGTTTATGGCTTAACGAAAGAAAGGTTTATGGGATGAATTATTTAGTCCAATTCGATTCGGATAAGAGAAACTAAGTTAATTCTGATCTTAGTTAGACTTATCAAAGTGGAGGTTTCGGTTATTCAAGTCTAATCGAATTCCTTAACAAGAAATGCTAGTTAACTAACCTAGTACTTGTCTTGTTTAAAACTTAAAGGTCTAAGTTATATGGATAATTAGAACATGATGAGAAAAATATAGTTATCTTTATTTTGGTCTTATCGAACAAGCGATTGTATTTGTACAATCGGTTTAGCAAAGGGACTAAGGTGCTTAGTTGTTTTTTGGTTTGCTAAACTATTAGAGAAAATTGCTTCGGGCAATTGTTTCCTTGATAACATATCAAAACATAATTACTTTGTAGTTTCGGTTTTGATATTGGTTATCAAAAATGGTGTGTGGAACCCTCTTGCTTAACTCTATAGGTTGCAAGTCTATTTTGAGATTTGTAAGATTCTTTTCGGTTTGTCCTTTATTTTTTTGTTTCTTTGTCATTTTGTGACAAAAAGGGGGAGAAATATATGGAGTAAACAAGTGATACTTGGCATTGATTTTATATTGATTGGTATCACTAAGAAAAGAACATTGGTGCTTAAACATTTATCTAACGAAAGAGTGAAAGCATAGACTAAGGGGGAGTAACATATCATTACAAAGGAATAACAAAGATGTGCAGATTGATAAAATCTACCTAACTTACCTTTAGGAGAGTAATATTCTTTGTTATCATAATGTCAATATCGACATTTAAGGATTGAATGTATACTGAGTTATTGTGATGTTGAATTCGAGAATCAAGCGTATGTGTAATGAATTCTTGTAATTTGTTTATCCATATGATGTAAGAGTTTTGTCACTAAAATTGACAAATAGGGAGATTGTTAGAGCATAGCTCGGTTGAACCCACCAAGCGTTGGTATGTCAAGTTTGGTTGTCATATTTTAGTGAATCAAAACTCATTTAAAGAGTCGCTTGATTATGTACTAGAGTCAACTTCGTATAGGTTAACTTGAAAGTATTAGGATATGAGACATTACAAGTATTGAAAAGACTTGAAGAAGTGAAGAAGAAGAAGCTACAACGACAACATCATCCTTCCACTTGAGGTTAGTGATATTTGACTTGAACTGTTTCATTCCCTAACGTATCTTTCAAGTCGTGCATATTGAAAACAAAACTATGAAGCATGAACACTCTAGATAGACATAGTATTGAGGAATACAATACGAGGTTTATTGCTCAACCATTAAACTTTTTAGATAAGACATCGACATAATCGTTTAAATGCTATTGTGATTATGTATGGGTATGAGGTGAGGATTTCATCCTAGGAAACAATGTTTTACATGTGTTTTAAGGAAGTAAATTCATGAACTTGTTTTGTGAAAAAGGAAATCGCCAAGCATTATTGGTATTGTTATTCATTGCATATCTTTTGAACTACCAATATGTGTGATTAGTATAACCGCTCATGACTTGTTTGTGTTCTTGGTAAAACTATTCACAAAGGCCTGACTTTTGTATTGGTATGACTTTTATTAGTGAAACAGATCTTAAATAATCACCTGAGATGGTATGATCGAGTTTGTGATTTTGTGTATGACCAACTCTGGGTAAAGGGGAACCGATCCTAGTAAGAGGTGCAACACATCAAAAATGGGAATCGATCCTTGTATGAGGTGCATCATGTTTTAGCAGAAAGGGGAACCGATCCTATGGACAAGTGCAACACATTTTTAGGCAAAGGGGAACCGATCCTATGGACATGTGCAACACATTCAAGTTAGATACCATATATATGTGGGGAACCGATCCTAGTACCTAGTCAAAAGAATTTTGGAAAGCTAGTGTGACTATGCACAGTACTCACATGGAGGTAGAACCGAAACTTGTTTTGGTAAAACTGTTAAACCCATGATTGGTGATTGAGTGTTCTTGATCAATCACATAGTTATTGAAAGTCAGATGAACCAATTCTCAACTTGTTTGGAAGTGTGGAAAATTAGTGTCAATATTGTAAGTATGAAAGAGGACTTACAGAGTAAGGATGTCGACATACTTTGAACATGTGCTGAAACGCTTATCTTTAATTGTTCATAGTTATTCCTTAATAGTTAAAGGAAGAGAATCCAAGGATCAAAACATAAATAAGTTAAGAATCTTTTATTTAAGGTTTTTAATTTTATTTTAGGAAAATGAGAATTAGTAATGTGCATTTACTAGTTAAAGATTTTCCAAAGAGATTTTCGGTCATTATTTTGGACAGAGCATTTCCAGGAATTATGGAAACCGAATTTGGAATATATTGCATATCTTGAGAATATTTTCGGTTTTGGAAATTCCTTGTCTATAAATACTTGAAGTTTGCATTTCTAGCAAACTAATCCTTCGTGACAGCAAACTTCCTCGGTTGTGTTGTTACTGGTGAAGTCGCCTATTCAGAGAGGAGAGTAACCTAATTAGGAGAAATCTCTAACGGCCGCTCAGTTTAAATTCTTCTTTGGGATTGAGAAGACCTATTAGTACCGTTGGTAGGAAACTAGATAATTGTGGTTTATATTGTGTTTTCGATTGACTAAAGGTGGTTGAACTTTGATTGCACCTAGTTTGTTTATGCTTAAGAATCTTCTCTTCTAATATAAGATTTACTCAAACTAGATCAAAGTTTTGACAGGGATCTTTAGATTGTTTGTATATCTAAAGACGTCTTGTGATAATCTATTGTTAACAGACCCTGTTCTGTGCATGATTGATCACAAGAGATTCAAGTTGTTGTGTGCAGGCGTTTATTGAAGATCTAAGAAGATTTGAAGACATATAAGATATTGAAGATTTCTGATTTGGGGTTCATAATGTGCAAAATACTTGTTTCGGTATAGAGGATTCAACTATAATCGGTTTATCTTTGTGGTGGATTAGATTGATTAGTTGTGTAGATCGGCATCAATACAATTCTTTGTGATTAAAAGTATTGATTGCAAAATCTTAACAATTACCTTTGGTAGTTGAGAATAAGATAGATCTAAGAACCTGGCGAAGGAGTTTATTGAGATAAACAGAAGAGCCTTTGTCGAAATCATATCACTTGGTTGAAGAGAGTTGCTACCAAACAGATTTGTTGTTCCTTTACTGTTTGGAATACGAACCAAAGTAATTGTTCTAAGCATGTGACTTATTCATAATTTGGAGGCGTGTGAATACAGACGGAACTACGTGAACTATAGGTTTAGTTGCTTGGTCTCAAATATACGAAGTTGGTTTGATTTTGTATAGCGGCTTCATCATGAGAGTATTCAATTCTGGACAATGTCCCGGGGTTGTTCTGCATTTGCGATTTCCTCGTTAACAAAATCTTGTTGTGTCATTTACTATTATTTTCTGCATTATAATTGTTTTATTATAGTTAAAGAAATTACACAAACGTTAATTCCTATTTACTTGATAAGTAATCCTATTTTGTTTGGTTAAGTCCGAACCTTTTTATCAAGTAAACATACTTCGTTGTTATATTGTCTCGATCTCGTATCCATAGAATATCACACGAAGTGTGAACTGATTAGTTGTATTGTCTCGACTCAGTCTATAGACAATCACTTTCGGAGAAATGACTTATAGGTAGGAAAAGTTTTAGCTTGAGGTATATTTGGGTACCCTCGCTTTTCAACAATTGTCCCTCGGATGAAGCTAGAAATAATATGACAAATTTTTTAATTGAGTATCTTAGGCTTCTTAAGCTAGAAGAGACTTACTGGAAACAGAAATCTAGAGTATGATGGCTTAAACAAGGTGACCTTAATACTAAGTTTTTCCATACTTCTATTTTGGTTAAAAGGAAAAGAAACTCTATTGTTATGTTAAAAAATGAGAGGGGTGAGTGGATTAATACTGATAAGGATATTGAATCTCTTATTGTGAATCATTTTTCTGATCTTTTTTTTTCATCTAATTCAGTTGTTCTTGATAGTGAAATTAACTCTCTTTTTATTCCCACTATCACTGCGGATGATAATGCTCAACTTACTAGAGTTGTTGATATTAATGAAATCAAGAGGGCTATTCGCCAAATGGGTTCTCTTAAATCCCCAAGGCCAGATAGTTTGCAAGGTATTTTTTATACTAAGTACTGGTAGTATGTAGGAAACAGTGTCATTGAAATGGTTAAAGACTTCTTTGCCAATGTAAACCTTGATGCTAGATTCAATAAGACATACATTGCTCTGATCCCGAAGGTGAGTAATCCTAACTGCATAAAAGAGTACATGCCTATTAGTTTATGCAATTTTAGTATGAAGATTATTACTAAAATCATCACTAATATACTGAGACAGGTGATTGGTAAGGTTGTTTCACATAATCAACATGCTTTTATTCCTGGTAGGTCGCTCTTTGATTCCGCTGCCATACGTAATGAGATCATTCATTCTTTCAAAACTAAGAAAGGTGAGAAAGGTTGGATGGACTTAAAATTAGATTTTGATAAAGCATACGATAGAATTAGATGGGATTTTATTGAGAAAGTTTTACTTTGTAATGGGTTTGACCATAATTTTGTTAGCTGGATCATGAAGTGTGTTTCTTCTGTTTCCTTTCAAGTGCTTATTAATGGGTCGCCTAGCTCTAGTTTCAGCCCTTCTAATGGTTTACTCTGATGTGGGGACCCTTTGTCCCCCTTTCTTTTTATCCTTTGTTTGGAGACTTTGACTAGACTTATTAATGTTGGTATCGAGAATAAAACCCTCTCCAGGTTTATCACTCTTTATTTGTTGATGACAATATCATTTTCTTGAAGGCGAGCTACAAAAATGCACTAAATCTGAGGTCTTTGTTGGACAAGTTTTGTTCCTGGACAGGCCAAAGAATAAATGTCAACAAATCCACTCTTCTAAATTCATCCAATCTGGGAAGGAGCTTTACTAGAGGTATTGCTAATGCTCTCTAGGTTCAAGTTGCGACTAATCCTTGTAAGTACTTAGGTATTCCACTACAGTGGGGAAGGATAAATGAGAAAAAAATTATCGATATTGTTGAAAAAATGAGTAACAGAATGCAGGGTTGGAAATATAGGAACCTTAACTTAGCTGGTAGATCTACTTTGTTAAGTGCTTCTATTGATCCTATTTCTAGTCATGTTATGTCTGTGATTAGACTCCCAAAAACCCTTTTGAACAAACTTGACAAGGTTAGAAGGAATTTTTTTTGGGGCGGTGACAAGGTAGTCAATATCGGTTGTACCTATACATAGACGGAACGATATTATCGGTTGTACATGCTGGTACAGACCGATATATCGGTTTTACTTGTACACCGATAATATCGGTTTCGTGAATAAATTTTTCATCAACATGCATCTAATCTTTACAGACAAGTACAATGTCAATTGGAGAATGTAAAAAACGCTAATATAATTATAATATAAAATCAATTACTATATGGTAGGATATAAGATGAAAACCATATTTCGATTGCATGGCAGGGAAATATAAAAGATAAATATGAAGGATAATAAAAAAGATTTACCGGCATAATGGATAACAATCACAACGCTGGATAATAAACCACCTTGTATTTTGGAAAATTGAGATATGTTTATGATTCTTATTATTTTTAATTATGGTTTTATAATTATTTGAAATTATATATTAAATGATGTATCACCGATAAAAACCGATATTATCTTTTGTATAGGTGTATCGGACCCAATTGATACGAGACCGTACGCGATATTAACTACCTTGGGCGGTGATAAGCATAGGAGGAATATGCATAATGTGAATTGGACCACTGTGTGTAAAACCAAAGATTTAGGATGTGTGAATGTTAGGGACTTAGAGCTTAGCAATTTGTCTTTCCTTGCAAAAATGGATTGGAAGATCTTTTCTGAGCCAAATAACATTATGACTAGGCTGTTAAAAGCTAAGTACTATAATTCTCAAGATTTCGAGTGCTGAAGTTAAGGCTAGACCTTCTAGAAGTTAGACTAGTATTATTGGCGCAAGAGATTCTATTAGGGACTGCCTTAGGTGGACTATTGGAGACGAGACAAATGTTGATTTTTGGAGAGATAAATGGCTTGGTGAATCCTCCATTGCTTCTTTGTCTGACTTTGATGTATCTAATTTTCCATATGAGAATGTTAGTTCCTTTATTGATCCCATTTCCAAGGATTGGGATTCTGCTAAGATTGAGGAGTGTGTTAGTCCATACATAACTGACTATTAAATCCATCCCGGTTTGTTTAGCCCCTGATATTAAAGATAGAACCATTTGGTCTGCCAGTAACACTAGTTGTGTCACAGTCAAGGATGCTTATAGGTTTCTGCAAATGAAGAAGGTTGGTGATCTTATTCCTAATAGGGATTGGAGATTCCTGTGGAATCTCAAATTCCCTTTCAAATATAAATTTTTTTGTAGCAGTTATGTCACAATAAGTTGAGTGTGAATGAGTCCCTCTATCGTAAAAAAGTTAGTGATCATCCAAGCTGTCTTCTTTGTAATAAAGATTTTGAAACTTGTATTCATATGTTTTCTGGGTGTGAGATGGTTGGGACAATCCGGAAAACGATTAGTGACTGGACAGGTTTGCATATTTCTCTTGAGACAATTTATCCTAGTTTTCTTAAGAAATTATGTTCTTTTGATGCTTATGTTGGTGGTTTAAGATGGTAGGATGTTTGTCCCTTTATTCATTGGGCATTTGGATTCACATGAACAAATTTGTTATGAGAAGGTTAAATTCCATGGCCTTTGGGTGTTGGCTAAAGCTAAACGAATGGCAAGAGAGTATCGACTTGTTAATTATAATAAGGATGGTCGAACTGGAACAAACATGAAATCTTCTTAGCAGACTCCTATAAATGGCTTCAATAAAATTAATACTGACGGTTCCTCTATTGATGGTGGTTATGCAGGAATTTAAGGGATCATTAGGGACGCTTCTGGAGCCTTTATTGCTTGTTTTGGCAAACACATTTTCAAGAAAAACAACAATGTTGCGGAAGTCTGGGCAATCAGAGATGGTTTGTGCTTGGCTGCTAAGTTGGGCCTACATTGTGTTGAAGTGGAAAGCGATTCTAGTTATGCTATTCAGTTGTGTCAAGATGAAACCCAGACTCATTGGGATACTTATGGTCTCCTCAAAGAAATTGGTCGTCTCAAGAACCAATTTAATCAAGTGATATTTTCTCAAAGATACAGGGAGGCCAACTTTATTGCTGACAAGTTGGCTAAAGCTAGTGCTTCAAAGGAATATGAAGGAGTGTGGATTGGAAATCTTCCAAGTTTTTTAGTTTATTTACTTCAAAATGATGTAAGAGGTGTTACTACACCAAGACTTGTTATTTCTAGGCCCTCTTAGTTGTTGTTGAGAGGCCTACTTATAAAAAAAAAAGTGTGAAGATTAAAAGGAAAAGAAATAGGGGATACCTGGTTGAAATGATTTAGTTTTTATTAGGGTAAATGGCGGTATTGACATTTTATCACAAAAAATACCTCTTAGCAAATATTCAGGCCCATGTAACCAAGACTATACCCCAATTTTTATGAGTATCCCCCAAAAATTCAGCCCCATGTAACCGAGAGTATACCCCAATATATTGGTGATCTTCTCTGCTATATCTTTAGAGTTGTTAGTGTTTTTAGTTGTCATGTGTCTCTCCATTATCTCTATGATTTCAGTTACTCACATTATATTTGTAGGTTCTGTTGCTCTCGTTATTCGTAACGGTTTTGGTAAACTATCCGGTAAGGTGTTCTTCACCTTCAGTTTTTTCTTATAAAATGAAGGGTTTTTTTATAAAGTACCCCTACACTTCACTTTACACTGAAAAAGTATCCCCATTTTTTAGAAATTTGTTAAAGTACCCCGTTTTATTCAAAAGGCAAATTCCATCCGGTTAAGTGCTAGGTGGCAGTTATCTTTCCAATTAAAAGTCCTATTTACCCCTGAACTACATCTCCTTGGAGGGGAGGGTAAATGATCCGACGATCCTGAAAACGGTGTAACGATCCTGAACCGGGCTCGACGAACCTGAAAGCGTTGTCATGATCCTGAACCAGGCTCGACGAACCTAAAAAAATGTCGTAGAAGGTCGATTTTCTTCCAACCAAAAAACCCAAAACACTTGAAATGATGAACCCTTTTTGAGGAATGATGTAACGAACCTGAAAGCGGTGTAACAATCCTGAACCGGACTCGACGAACATGAAAAATGATGTATAAAATCAATGTGGGAATAAGTAAAGGGCAAATATGTAAAGTAAATTAATCTTAAGTAACACTAGATGGAAAAACTAACGTGAGGGTACTTTAACAAATTGTTAAAAAACGGGGGCAGTTTTTTAATGTGTATTTTTGTATGAGAATACTTTTTCAAAATTCCCAAAAATGAAAGACTCAAATAAATAAAATTATACTGTTAGCAATTTATTGATCATTTCATTATTGTTATTATAAACGAAAATAGAAATACAATTTGAGTTGTTGAGATGATGATCCAGAACTATTACTACTCCATCGATCTTTATGCCCCAAAAATTAGATTCTTTTCTCCACTTCTTTTATCAACCAAAAAGCCACGTCAAGGTTGTTACTGCACGAACTCGTAAGATATTGAACAAAGACACATTAATTCATTCTTAATGAGCTTCCTTGTTGTTTGTTCTTTTGTTTTTAATAATAATAAGATTGTGATGTCGGTCTGTTATGACTATTTTATGTTTTGATAATAATAAGATTGTGATGCCTGTTGACATTTTTTCTACTTCTTGTACCTTACCTATTCCTTCTTCATTTTATAGGACTTCCCGCGTTTGATTTTGAGATTTGCCTTTCTTGATGACCAAGCATGCATATAATATTCAAAACATGCATGACTCCTTCGTTTCTTAATAGGAAGAATATTTAACTGATCACATATTGTAAGTGGGGGATCCTACACGTACGGAGGAATATTAATTAACTTCCAACGACCAAGTCTGTGAAATTGTAGATGAAGTCTCTATGTATTTCTTCAAAGGAAAGAGCCAAATATATGAAAAAGTTTAAGACGTTGCTGGTTCACACTGGGTAGGCTCACCCATTATATACTAAACACAAAATGACGCATCTGATTAAAACTAACAAAATGTCAAATAAATGTTACAAATCATAAAATAAAAGAAACATATTTACATACAGAAAATAAAAGAAACATATTTACATAAATTATGTAAACGTATAAGCAGCCCGTGGTGAACAAACATGACCACACCAAAACAAATGAACCTAGGCCGGGGCTGATCATCCCACCACTATGCGCCATTAGATGCTCAGTCCCCACTTAACAAACACAAGAATGACAACTGAAGCTTTTCCATCTATCTGTCTTCCTCTAGGATTCAAGATGATGAAACAAGAGACTCGATGAGCAAAACAGTTGCAGATGTCGGATCACCTAAGATCGCTGATACAATCATCCCCATTACAAGTTTGGCTATCCTCCAAAATTTCTTGAACCCATCTTGCATACGCGTACGAGTAACCATACGACGCTCCGTATTTCCTACAATAGTGCGCTCCAGTGTTGAACTCCCCCCAAACTCAATTCGAGGAGAATTAACACAGTTAAAGTGACTTCTCTCACAATTCTTGACCAGACTTTCCATCACACAGTTAACATGAAACTGAAAATCACCACATGTAGAGACGTAAGACCAGCCCGTAAATTTCTTCTCCAGTACTTTTTTACCACACCATGAACAGTTAGAAGTTAACTTCTTCTGAAGATATAACTTCACACCTTCAGCTTCAATCTGGATTGGTAGTTTGCTACAACATGGATGCAAATCAAGACCGGAATCA
This sequence comes from Papaver armeniacum, assembly GCA_023531295.1. Taxonomy (NCBI): domain Eukaryota; kingdom Viridiplantae; phylum Streptophyta; class Magnoliopsida; order Ranunculales; family Papaveraceae; genus Papaver; species Papaver armeniacum. The sequence goes on from JAJJWW010004375.1 coordinate 169,290, forward strand.
CCGGATTGATCACAGTGGTAAGAAAAACCTTTTATATCTCCTCCACAGGCGTCACAAAAGCGTTCAAGTTTATCTACTGGAACATCGTAGAACTTGAAGTTGGAATTTTTATAAAACTGGTGGCACATCGAAGAGCTTGCGGAAAAACAGTCTTGGTGTAGATCATAGTTGCATTTTTCGCAACTAAAGCTTAAACCCAAACCTGTTTGATTGCATCCATCACATGTATATGGGGTTGTTTGGTGGTTTTTCATGTGTAGCTCACATGATGGGTGGCTGTGATGGCGTCTCTCAGTGTATTTCATGTTCAATAAGCTGGTTAGTTTGGAAAACGGGAATCAGTCGGAGAAAGAGATAGAAAGGGGAATTCAGGCTAATAATCTGATTATGGGATGAGAAATGGTTGTTTGAAATACCTTCCCTTTGACTTTGATTTTTTAACAGGAAGAGGAAAAATCAAGATAAAAACTAGCGTGTAGAATATACAGGAACTACGATTTGGGTTCAGCTACTACTCGAAAGAACAGGATTTGAGTTCAGCTACTACTGGAGAGAAAGAGGTGTAGAGACTTGTTGAGGAGGAAGACCACCATGTGGTGTATTTATAATTTAAATTTTTTGGGGCAAAATTGTAAATTAGATAGTGAAGTATAAACTGTTTAACGCGTTTTCGATTACTTGCAGTAGTAGTTTCTGATTGCTGTTGGAATTTTAGTCGTTATTCATGATGTAATGACAATGATCGAATCAAGTTTCAGAGAGATGATGATAGTAAAATTCCTGCTATATATATGTTGTTCATAATTGCTAAAAGGCTATCGCATTTCCATATGTTTGACCAGTATTACAGTTATAAAATGCAGACTGTTTTTATAATGTTGTATCTAGCTAGTAGTTGATACGAATGCAATAATTTTATAATAAATACATGAGGTCATTTGATTTCTGTTTATAATTAATACATGAGGTCATTTGATTTATGTTGGGTGTAATAATCAAAAACAACGAAAAGCCAAATAAATAAAAGTTGTTGATATTTAGCTTCTTTGTAACGGAAGTGTTGGATTTGACGAAACGAGTGAGTCCCGAAATCTCCACAACAGTGTTGGATTTGACGAAACAAGTGAGTCCCGAAATCTCCGCAACAGTAACACGGTAAAATCGTGAACGCTTAAGAAAACAATATAAAAATATTTTCCCTTAAGGGTCTCTCTAAAATATAGAGAAACCCCCTTCCCATGGTTTTTATAAAACCTGGCTAGTTTGGGGCCTAGTATAAGAAATGATAAGGGTGTCTAAATTTGCTGAAACTACCAATTTACCCTCTAAAAAATATTAATACTACCAATTTACCCCATTAACTCTTAATAATAAAGCCTAAAACCAAAATCAATTTCATTTCCATCCCCCTTATAAACCGATTCTTCTATTCTTTTCTTATCCCTCTTTTTTATTTTCTTTTGAAATTAAAACATCGTTGATCATCGGCGATCCATTAATCGCTTTTTCTTCTTCTATATAATTTCGAAACCAATGCGAGCGAAGTATGCTACTAACAGGAAATTTCCTAGTGAGATTAATCCCGGAATTGTTGAAGCGATTCGAAACAAAACGAAGAACACAACGGTTGAGGAGGAAGAACCATCTTTGATAGCACAACAAGAGGAGGAAATGGGTCGAATTAGGTACTTTTCTAGCAACCCAATCCTCTAAACTAGGTTTTAGTGACATGCAATCGCTCAAAAATCGAAAATTTTGAAATAAGTTTTTTTGGTACCAGAATCGGATTATGTCAATGTACTTGTGAACCGATTGCTTTTAGAAACAATTGATGTTCTTGCCCGCAAAAACCGATTATGCTGCATGTGTTTTCAGGTTCGAGAAAATTGAACCAGAATAAGACAATGTTAATGTCTACACTCCACATAGACCGATTCAGTTACTTTAGGGATAACCGTTTTTCTGTAACTTTTTTTTCGTTAGAATCGGATTACATATGTGTCCACAAAAACTGATTAAGTAGCCTTTGGTTTCATCACTGCTTAGCCCATAATCAGATTTTATGAGCATTTATAAACACCGATTTTTGACATGTGTAAAGTTAGAATTGGATTTTATATGTGTATCGATTAAATCGATTGTTGTAAGAAAAAATGCCCAATTTTTCTGTATCTTTTTTTTTTGTTGTTAGAAAAGGATTATATGAGCATTTATATAAACCGATTGTTCATGTGTTATATTAGGAATCAGATTTTAAATGTGTATCGAGTAAATCGATTGTGTACCTAGAATTCAAAAATATGAATTGAATTACAATGTTGTTTGTCGGTTATCTCCGTATTCTAGAGGCCAAACAAGGGCAAGCAACCATGGCAAGCCGAAAATAAATATAAGAGGAAAAATGACTTTGATTCTCCTCAGAGTTTGGGACCTCGTCGAGAGGGTAGTAAAAATTTGAATGCTTCCCACCGAAGGGGCTCGGAGAGTAAAGCCAAAGGGATCCGCATCAATGACCCACCGTCTCAAGCGGAGCAACCAACACAAGAAGAATCTGATTCTTCTACACCTACTGAATAAGGAGGTGGTGATAGAGAAGTTGTTGAAGGAGAAAGTGAGGAGGTCAATGATGAAAAAAGTGGTGGTAACGAGGTCAATGAAGAAGAAAGTGGTGGCAAGGAAGTTGATAAAGAAGAAAATGAGAATGAAGGTGATGAAGAAGAAAGTGAGAATTAAGGTGATGAAGAAGAAAGTGAAAATGAAGTTTTTGAAGAGATCGGAGAAGTTCAAGAACGAGTCCAAGGAGGAGAAGTCCAACAACAAGTTCAAGGAGTAAACGCTCAAGAAAAAGGTAAGAATGATGGTCCAAAGAAGAAGAAAGGGGACCACATGCCCGACCCGCTGAAGATGTTTCCTCGCGGATCTAATGATACCATTTACGGGTTACCCGATGATGGAGGAAAACTTTTATGGGGGTATAAAGAAAGTTAGGTCGCTGTCGTCTACCATACCATAATAACTACCTAAACCTTATGCTATGTAACATAAAACTTATTATCCGTGTAGTGTTTTGATTATTGTCCATCGGATTTTTTATTTTATAGGATCACAAGGATGTTGTTCGTTGTTTGAAGCCAGGAACGTCAGTGAGTATGATAAATAATTGGCCACTGGAAAACTAGAGTCAACCGTTGGAGAAGTTGAGGAAGTAATCGAGCTAGTCAAATCTAAAGGGTTATTGCCTGTGGTCGATAATTTGATTCTTGGTTACGACAAACCTCTTTGTTCCGCTTTTGCCTAGAGATTTTACGTGGGAAACGGATACGTTGCATCTTCCATTTGGCGAAATAACGATAACTCCAAATTAATGATGCGTAGTTCATTACCGGGCTAATCATAGAAGGTAAGGCCGTGAAGCACAAAGACTACGCCCAAGAGCTTGATTGGGACAAGATTTACGAGTTCACCAAGAATGTGTTCCAATAGGATGAGGAGAATACCAAGTCAGTGATGCTGGTAGGTCAATCAAAGCAGAGGATATTCAGTCTCGCATGCTGATGTAGTTTTACAAGTGGAAGTACAGATTCGTTGCTCGGACTCTTTTTAAAGATTTGGTTTTTGATTATTAAAATAAAATACTAAGATCAACTAATTAAAATTGATTTTTATTACCAAGGAGAGATGAGTCTAGGGATTTGGATTCCACTACTTCTAATAATGACTCAATAATTAAAACTTTGACATAATACTCCGATTTTACTCAAAACAGTTTCGAACCCAATCTCATGCTTTGGAAAATATAACGTTACATGCTTTTTTTTTTATGACTCTCGTCACTATTCTAAGGCCTAATCCTCCTTCGCTTATAAAAGAAACCAGAGAAACTACCCAAAACAATTATTACGAAGCATGTAAAGAAGAGAGAATTTTTAGACAAATTAAAACACAATTTTGGAGTAAATATGCCAAAGAAATTAATTACTAAATATTACCCATCAAAAATAGTTTCCTCCAAAACCCTAGAAAATAGATTTAGCTACTCATAGAACCAAAATTGAAGAAAATTTCATTAAACATTGTATTAAAAATAATAATAAAAGTGCTTACAATGATTTCCATTAATAAACGACTGTCTATGAGGGTCCTTGTCTGTCTACTGTTGAAGAACGATAGAGGATTGACTTTGTCGTTGTATTTAAGACCGCTTCTGCGACCGCTTTTTAATGTTGTTGTTCTTCGTGTTCTTGATGTTCTTGAGTTTTTTTGCAGCAGCAGGTAAACTTTTCTGTTACTTGTGATTTCTCGATTCTAAGCTCTCTATTCTTCCCCAAAGTCTCCGTCCCCTTTTTGGACTCCAACCACTCCTATATATACTTGACAAGGCGTTTAAATCCCGAGAAATCTTCTCTTTATTTCTTCGTTCTTTTCTTCCACGGCATGAGATTTCTTTCTTTTAAAACTCTTGATTCGATCCCATTTTTATCTCCCAAAACACGTCGACTACCTTGTTTTGAACCAATAATCTAAATCCAAGTGAATATCTCCTCTCAATTCACGTAACTCCCATATATAACTCGGAAAATATATCCCGAGTACTCTCCGGACCTGTTTTGCTCTACTTGTCGTTCTAGCCAGCTAATCGGTTCTAATGGACATACAAATTCTGTTTAACCCAAAGGGTCCAATCCAATAAAGTTTGCGATCGAATCTCCTCAAAACTTGCCGAAAAATCGAACCCTAAATCTGTTCATGAATAACATATTTCTCGCCAAAACCGTGAACATTGATTCACCTTTTAGGATTTCCTAGCCACTCTCGATCACTACGCACCATTACTACTGTTTAGACCAAATGAAGATACCCATTTAGTTTCAACCATTAAATCTCAAATAGAACACCTTCAAATCCTCAACCCCACTCGGGGTTCTCTTTTCATGCCAAAATTCAAAATTTGAATGGAGAAGATGACCTTCCCCTTATCCAACAGAGGTGTCCCTTTAGCAATTTGGGCTACATTTCGCAATTCTTGGGGTTGCGAATAGCAATTTGTGGGGTACAAAGATGATTTTTGGGTTGTATATAGTGAAAAACTCCTGGGTGACTTTATCAACTCTTCCGGACATTTCTGGGGGTGCCTTTAACACTTTTCTCGGGGTGCTTTTAGTAGTTTCTCGATGTACCATCTCATATTCACTTCTTTCTTCAATTTCATCACTAAGGTTGCCATGCTTTTCAGATACAAAACTTTCATCACTAAAGCCGACATGCCTTTGAGATAAAGAAGAAATAAAAGCAAATAATGAGAGATAATTCGCCTCCATTAGTAGTTGCATGAAATGACACTTTAGCCCTTTTAAGCGACGTTTCCTCTTCTTTTGATCCAGTACCTAAAACTCAAAATCAAACAAAAGATACATAATTTACAAGAAAACATAACAAAGAAAGCATAAACAATAGATAAATATCAAGGTGTTTTAGACACCTATCAAATTCCCCACACTTAGACTTTGCTAGTCCTCGAGCAAATCAATCAAACTAAAATAATTTTTTTTTAATACATACAACTCCATCTCGTCGAGGATACGGTCACACTTAGCACGTATAACAAGCCTTTAAACCCCTAGGTGGCCCTAGTGGCCGAGTTATAGTCTCAGGAGGGTTTACAAGAGATATACCCACAAAACCTTTACTCCTAGCTATTTGCGTAACCTTGGAAGGCACTAAAGAATCTCCTTGGTTGGCGTACTTATTGACTACACAGGAGGAAGTACCCTGATGCGGAAATTCCAATTGTTGTACACGAGTTTGCACTCAAGCATACTAAAATTCATATATAAGTGATGTAGCTCTACTCGAGATAGTTGCACTATGGACATCAATATCCGGAATCAACAAATCACATGGATAGATTAAGAGATGGATATAGAAAAACGTAGATGGTTTTGATGTTGACTAGGTGAACGGTGTTTCTCATATCTGTCTGAAGGCCACTGCCAAAATAAACCTATCCTAATGGATTAAGATACTGGTCTGGACTAATATCAACACACTGGCATATACAAGGGTACCAGTGGTCGATAATCCTAACTCTAGGTCAACACAACTGGCATATACAAGGGTTCCAGTGGTCGACTTTATTGAATTTATTCCGTTTGGTCTGATGGTCTGGTCTCAATTTCTCTCTTTTTTTTTTCTTTTTTTTTGGTATCTCAATCACTCTATTTCACCCTAGCAGTGGTAACAACTTGAATCGTGAGCCCCACCTAATAACTTAGAGAAACATATTTTAAAGAAAACAAAATAAAAATAGAAGTGAAAAGGATTCAACGAGATATGGTGAAACTACCATGTTACTTCTAACACCTGAGCTCTGTGCTTTTATGAATAGACTCTTTATATGTTTCCATCTAATCAGATTGGTTCCTCAACTCCTACAACCAAATGCTTCCATCCACTTAGATTGGTTAGTGCCATCCTTAATAAACATAAATTTTTTGGCTCTGTTTTTTTTTTTTTTTTTTTTTTTTTTTTTTTGAACTAACTTAAAGTTTTTCCTCACCCCCACACTTAAACCTAACATTGTCCTCAATGTTTCAAAATAAAGTGCATTACCAAAAATATAAGTAACAAGAGGAATAAAGAGGTAAGTCAAAAAGATAGTATCTGGATGAAGCGTAGCAATCCTTCTATGGGAGCAAGAAAGAAAGAAAATAAAACAAAACTAATGTACAACAAATAGTGGTCCTCCGAGAGGACCTTAACATCACCATGTATGGGTTGCCTCCCAATAAGCGCTAAGTTTAGTGTCTTCAAATGACGTTGTGACCCGTCCAAATTAATCCTGGTAGATGTGATCTCTCGCCTCCGATTCTTCTATTGCATGACTCCGGGTAACTCCAAGAATGGTTTCAACCGCTGACCGGTTAACCTTGAAAGTTTCTCCGTTCTTCGGATTTTCAACTTCAATCGCACCATGAGGAAAAACAATTTTGACAAAATATGGTCCGACCACCGAGACCTCAATTTACAGTGTGGAAAAGATGTAGACGAGAATTGTAAAGGAGAACTTTCGACCGGGTTCAAATGTCTTTCGAATAATCGATTTATCATGAAATATTTTTGTTTTCTCCTTGTAAATTTTTGCACTGTAAGAATCATTAAGAATTTCTTTTAACTCATTGAGTTGCGGTCACGGTTATCACCTGCAGTTGGTAGGTCAAAGTTTAGCCGTTTAATGGCCCCATAAGCTCGGTGTTCTAATTCCACGTGCAAATGGCGGTGCTTTACCGAAGACAAGTCTATACGGAGACATCCCAAGTGGAGTCTTAAAAGCTGGTTGGTAAGCCCACAAAGATTCTACTAAGCGCAAAGACCAATCTTTTTCGGGTAGGGTTTAGGTCTTTTCTAAAATCCGTTTAATTTGCCTATTAGACACTTCAACTTGGCCACAAGTTTGTGGGTGATAAGGTGTAGAAACCTTATGGTTAATGGAGTATTTCTTCATGAGAGTCTCAAAAGACCGGTTACAAAAATGGGAACCTCCATCACTAATGATTGCTCTAGGCATACCAAATCGAGAGAAAATAATAAACTTGATCACAACATGGCGATCATTTGTCTTGGTAGCTATTGCTTCAACCCAGTTAGATACATAGTCAACAGCTAGTAAGATGTAATAGTTGTCATAGGAATTGACAAAAGGACCCATAAAGTCTATACCCCACATATCAAATATTTCTATTATTAGTATAGGATTAAGTGGCATCATATTACGTCGGGTCAACTTTCCTAACTTTTGACATCTATCACAACTTTGACAAAAGAAGTGGGAGTCCTTAAACAGAGTTGGCCAATAAAGACCGGATTGCAAAACCTTCGCAACTGTTTTCTTAGAACTAAAGTGACCCCCACAAGCTCCAGAATGACAAAAAGTCAAGACACTGGAGATTTCGTTGTCAGGAATACAAAGACGGATGATCGATCGGGGCAATATTTGAATAAGTACGGATCATCCCGGAAAAAAGTATTTTACCTCTTTACAAGAATTTAGCTCATCCGTTTAGACCAATGGTCGCATTTGAATTGATTACCAAATAATTGACAATGTTTACAAACCAGGGGTAACAAAGAGATGGAAAATAATTGTTCATCGGGGAACGTGTCAAGGATCGGTTTCTCATCATCTCTAGTCTCATCAAGGAGACGGATAAATGGTCAAAGAACTACATTTTCGGACCCTTTCTTATCACGAATATCTAAAATAAATTCTTGGAACAATAACACCCATCTAATCAGTAGAGGTTTGGAGTCCTTCTTGGAAAGGAGGTATTTGAGTGCGGCATGATCGAGAATAGAATATGACCTTAGACCTGTGGAGATATGATCTAAATTTCTCCAAAGCAAAAACGATGGCTAACATTTCTTGCTCAGTGGTTGTGTAGTTCAACTGGGCATCGTTTAGGGTCCTACTAGCATAATAAATCACACTAGGTGCTTTATCACGTCGTTGGCCAAGGAAAGCACCAACTGCATAATCGGACGCATCACACATAAGTTCAAATGGGAGGTTCCAATCGGGTGGTTGGATGATAGGGAAGAAGTCAACAATGATTTTAGCTTCTCAAAAGCCGCACACAAGCTTCATCAAATACAAAGGCAGATATCTTTAGCAAGTAGGTTCGACGAGAGGTAAGGCAATCTTGCTAAAGTCTTTGATGAAACGACGATAAAATCCAAAGATGTCCAAGGAAAGATCTAACATCATTACATTCTTAGTGGTCTTAATTTGAAATTAGTTCAACCTTGGCTTTATCAACTTCTATTCCCTTAGAGGACACCACATGTCCTAACACTATTCCAGATTTAACCATAAAATGACACTTTTCCCAATTAAGGACTAAATTATTTTCTTTGCAACGTTCTAGAACTAGTGTAAGGTGGTGCAAGCATTCATCGAAAGAAAATCCAAAAACCGAAAAATCATCCATAAAGACCTCGAGAAATCGCTCAACCATGTCCGAAAAGATACTTAGCATGCAACGTCGGAATGTTGCGGGTGCATTACACAACCCAAAAGCATACGCTTTGTAAGCAAAAGTACCAAATGGACATGTGAAGGTTGTTTTATCCAGGTCCTCCGGTGCTATAGGGATTTGGTTATAACCAGAGTATCCATCTAGGAAACAATAATGGCTGTGGCCAGCTAATATTTCTAACATCTGGTCGATGAATGGTAGAGGAAAGTGGTCTCAATCCTCTATCGTTCTTCAACAGTAGACAGACAAGGACCCTCATAGACAGTCGTTTATTACTGGAAATCATTGTAAGCACTTTTATTATTATTTTTAATACAATGATTAATGAAATTTTCTTCAATTTTGGTTCTATGAGTAGCTAAATCTATTTTCTAGGGTTTTGGAGGAAACTATTTTTGATGGGTAATATTTTGTAATTAATTTCTTTTGTATATTTACTCCAAAATTGTGTTTTAATTTGTCTAAAAATTCTCTCTTCTTTACATGCTTCGTAATAATTGTTTTGGGTAGTTTCTACCGTTTTTTTATAAGCGAAGGAGGATTAGGCCTTAGAATAGTGACGAGAGTCATAAAAAAAAGCATGTAACGTTATATTTTCCGAAGCATGAGATTGGGTTCGAAACTGTTTTGAGTAAAATCGGAGTATTATGTCAAAGTTTTAATTATTGAGTTTATCATTATTAGAAGTAGTGGAATCCAAATCCCTAGACTCATCTCTCCTTGGTAATAAAAATCAATTTTAATTAGTTGATCTTAGTATTTTCTTTTAATAATCAAAACCAAATCTTTAAAAAGAGTTAAGCAACGAATCTGTACTTCCACTTGTAAAACTACATCGAGTTTTGGGCGCGCTGACTTGGACTTGCCTTTAGGTTAGGTTTTAGATTTTTTTTTATTATTATTTTTTTTTTTAATTTAGTTTTTGTTTAATTTAATTTAATTTAATTTCTTTGATTTTACTTGGGTATTGTCTTGTTTTTATTGTGCAGGTAATATTCTATATTTATTGTGGAATTGCCTACCAAAAGAGGTAAGTAACAAAAGTCAAAATTTTATTAATTTTTTTTAGGTTTTATTTCCTTTTTGTGTATATTTATTTCTTTTTTATTATTAAAAAAAATAAAAAAATACACGTTGCACACACCAATTGCATCGTCAGACTACCGAATTTAGGAAACCTGTTGAAAAGTACGCTGAACCCGTGCCTTGGTCCATTTGGGAGTTACCAGCCAAAATTCCACAAGCCTCATCCTTGTACCTTAGGGTATATTTTGCTAAGGTAGCCCAAGCTCACCTAATTTAGTAAACCTTGCATTTGCATGTGCACGATTTTGTTGCTTCACTAGTATTCTTGCTTGTGTATGCGACGTTGGAAGCGGTAGGAGATAGACTTGAGGAGAACGACCTTTATAATTTTACACCAACTCGCTTTACGAGATATAGGTGATACTTCGATTTTGCCAAGATGGTTAATGAAAATGATGGGGTGAAGTCCCGCCAACCAAAACTCTTAGGGACCGGTTAAACCCATCTAGAGTGATACGTGAACTCAGGGTTGTTTTTAGCCACTATCGTTAAGTTTGATATTAAACCCGGGACATTTGGCATGCTACGTAAGTTTAGGGAATAGAGAATGAAAACCCATATACCCATATCCGTGACTTTGAGATGATTTGTGACACCATGAGTTATCCGAATGTCGCAAAGATGATGTTAGGTTGCGTTTGTTTCCCTTTTCCCTAGAAGAGAGAGCGGGGTGAGTGGTATCATATCATTCCTTCAAAAACAATCACTACTCGGGATGGACTTGTAGAGGTTTTCATTAAGAAATTCTACCCACACCATAAGACCGTTGCTGCCGATGATCCTATCCAAACCTTTAAGCTTAAAATTAGGTGAACACCTACACAATTATGTAGAAAGGTTTAATGAATTGTTATACCAATGCCCACATCACGGCTTTGATAAAGCCCACATGGCCCAAATATTATATGAGGGCCTTGATAGTGAAACCCGAATGCAGGTAGAAACAATGAGTGGTGGAGAATTTACCCATCAAGACCCAGATGAATGTTTTGACGAGTTCATAGAGTTAGCTGAAAAGACTCGGCAATGGGCTTCAATGAGGGAGACCGAAATAACTAGGAACCCTATCCATAGGGTCAATAGAGTTGAAAATGGGTCTGATATCCTTAGGCGTCTAGAGGCCATAGAGATGAACCAGGGGTCCAACCAAACTATGAGTTGTAACAGTGAGACCAGAACTTATCCATGTACCATTTGTGGTGACCAAAGTCATACTGGACCGCAATGCCCCTTGTTTTACCAAACTGAAACTACTCGTGACCAGGTTAGTGTCCTACATGGAGGTATGAATACTAGATATGAGGGTCGACCCAAGTTTGATCCATACTCTAATACCTATAACCCTGGTTGGATACATAATCCGAATTTTTCGTGGTCTAAAGGTGCCCATCAAGGTGGCCCATCTAGCAATGCGCCACCAGTTTTTCCTAGGAATCAAACTCAAGAACAAAGTACGATTGATCCTAAGATGATGTCTTTAGAGGAATCTATGAAACTCTTATCCCAAAGTATTGTCCGAGTAACCAAAAAATTCGATGACTTTGTCTTGTTGAGCGTAACCAACAAAACAGTGGACCAGAGCTATTGCCAACTTAGAGACTCAAATAAGTCAACTTTCAAACCGGTTAAATGATAGGGAGAATGGGAGATTTCTTAGCCAACCGACTCCAAATCCGAAAGGATTAAACCAGGTTAATGGGTCGGGTGGTTCTAAACACAATGAACATATCAAAGCATTTATCACCCTTAGGAGTGGTAAAACTCTAGAAAACTCGGTAGAATCACCTAAGGATAGTAATCCAAATTGAAGAGACCGAGGTTAACCAAAATTCGATCTAAAGACCTAATGGGCCTGAATGTGCTAAGAGTCCAAGTGAGGAAGATATCCACGAGAGAGTGTACGTACCACCTGCACCATTTCCTCAAAGACTCGCTAAGAAAAGCCTAGTACGTATCTTTGAAATCCTAGACATCTTTAAGCAAGTTAAGGTCAACCTGCCCTTATTAGATGCAATAAAACATGTACCAGCTATGGCCAAGTTCCTAAAAGAAATGTGCACTGTCAAGAGAGATGCGAGTGTCCATAAAAAGGTATTCTTAACCCAACAAGTTAGTTCCATAATCTCACAAAAGTACCCATCAAATTTAAAGATCCTGGTTGTCCTACTTTGTCACATGTGTCATAGGTACCCAAACGATAAACAATGCTCTATTAGATCTTGGGGCTAGTGTGAATCTTTTACTGGATTCTCGGTATATGAACAACTTGGTCTAGGTGAGATGAAACCAACTAGGATAACACTACGATTAATGATAGGTCTCATCAAAATCCCACGTGGAATTATTGAGGACGTTTTGGTTCAGGTAGAAAACTTTATCTATCCAGTTGACTTTGTAATTTTGGACACCCAACCTGTCTCTAGTCAAGATATCAATATCCAATCATCCTAGGTCGTCCGTTTCTAGCCAATGCAAATGCAGTCATACATTGTCAAACTGTCCTAGTAGAATTCTCCTTTGGGAATCAGAAAATCTCTGTGAACGTTTTTAAGGCGTTACAAGCCCCACCGGACCCTGAACACTATGAGTCTATATGCATGATTGACACTCTAGTTGAGAATACTTTTACCATAAATAGTGTTAGTGATCCTTTAGAGGCATGCTTGGCCCACTTTGGAGCCTACTATGATGAGGATAGTCATTTTGAAGAAGTTAATGCATTGTTAGATTATGCGCCAGTAATGAATTATGGAAAATGGCAGCGTAAACCAGAACCTCTTCCGCCAACCATAAAACAAACCCCTCCCATCATCAGTTAAAGCACCCACCCTTGAATTAAAGCCGCTACCAGATACACTGAAATATGTATTTCTGGGTAATGAGAATACTCTTCCTGCCATAATTGCCTCTGACTTAGAGCCCGATCAGGAAAGTAGACTAGTTAGTGTTCTTCGTAAGCACAGGACTGCGATAGGGTAGACTATAGCGGATTTGAAAGGAATTAGTCCTGCTGATTGTATGCGCCACATCTACCTAGAAGAAGGTGCCAAAACCTCAAGAGAAATGCGAGACGTTTGAATCTAATATGAAGGAAGTTGTCCGACCGAGGTGCTTAAGTTATTAGATGCGGGTGTCATATACCCCATATCTCGATAGTAAATGGGTCATCCTATCCAGGTTGTCCCAAAGAAGTGCGGGATTATCGTTGTTGCGAATGAGAATAATGAATCGATCCCTAGGTGTGTCACTACTTAGGGTGGAGAGTTTGTATAGACTACCGTAAGATGAACTCAACAACTAGGACTCTGTCGTTGTATTTAAGACCGCTTCTGCGACCGCTTTTTAATTCTGTTGTTCTTCATGTTCTTGATGTTCTTGAGTTTTTTTGCACCAGAGGTGAACTTTTCAGTTACTTGTGATTTCTCGATTCTAAGCTCTCTATTCTTCCCCAAAGTCTCCGTCCCCTTTTTGGACTCCAACCACTCCTATATATACTTGACAAGGCGTTTAAATCCCGATAAATCTTCTCTTTATTTCTTCGTTTCTTTTCTTCCACGGCATGAGATTTCTTTCTTTTAAAACTCTTGATTCGATCCCATTTTTATCTCCCAAAACACGTCGACTACCTTGTTTTGAACCAATAATCTAAATCCCGTGAATATCTCCTCTCAATTCCCACGTAACTCCCATATATAACTCGGAAAATATATCCGAGTACTCTCCTACTATTTTGATCTACTTGTCGTTCCAGCCCAAGTTAATCGGGGTTCTTATGGACATACCAGTCCTGTTTAACTCCAAAGGGTCCAATCCAATAAAGTTTGGCGATCGAATCTCCTCAAAACTTGCTGAAAAATCGAACCCTAAATTTGTTCATGAAGAACATATTTTCCCGCCAAAACCGTGAACATTGATTCACCTTTCCGTATTTCCTAACCACTTCTGATCAAAGCACAGACCATTACCAGCCCTGTTTAGCCCAAATGAAGATACCCATTTAGTTTCAGCCATTAAATCTCAGTAGAACACCTTCAAATCCTCAACCCACTAGTTCTCTCTTTTCCGCCAAAATTCAAAATTTGAATGGAGAAGATGACCTTCCCCTTATCCAAAGCAGAGGTGTCCCTTTAGTAAATTTGAGCTACATTTAGCAATTTTTGGGGTTGCGAATAGCAATTTGTGGGGTACAAAGATGATTTTTGGGTTGTATATAGTGAAAAACTCATGGGTGACTTTATCAACTCTTCCGGGACATTTCTGGGGGTGCCTTTAACACTTTTCAGGGTGCTTTTAGTAGTTTCTCGAGCAGCCATCTCATATTCACTTCTTTTCTTCAATTTCATCACTAAGGTTGCCATGCTTTTCAGACAAAACTTTCATCACTAAAGCTGACATGCCTTTCAGACAAGAAGAAATAAAAGCAAATAATGAGAGATAATTCGCCTCCATTAGTAGTTGCACATGAAATGACACTTTAGCCCTTTTAAGCGACGTTTCCTCTTCTTTTGCTCCAAAGTACCTAAAACTCAAAATCAAACAAAAGATACATAATTTACAAGAAAACATAACAAAGAAAGCATAAACAATAGATAAATATCAAGGTGTTTTAGACACCTATCACATGCTTGAGGAGAAACTTCATGGGAGCAAAGAAGCTTCGTTCTGAGAGAAAATACGTGACCAGTGAACGTATCTTCACCACGACCAATGCGTACATCCTGGGAGTTGTTATCTTCCCCGATATTTCCGGTACCCGTGTGAACGCAATATTTATTCATTTGTTGCAACCATTTGACAAGATTCACGAATACTCTTGGGGATCTGTCATCCTTGCACACTCGTTGAACGAGTTGAGAAAGGTTTCTTGGGATCAAAGGAACCAAATCGGAGGGAATATGGCTTTTCTGCAGGCGTGGATATATTTGCACTTCGCAATATTTGCTGAAAGGGCTTTTGTGAAAAAGCAATGGGATAATAACTGTTATGGAGACATGTAAACCTACAACAGTAAGTCGAAGTCCCAAAAAGAGGATTATCTGAAGTTGAGACACCATTTGGACAACTTGATGACGAAAGATGTTATCTTTCACCCTTACAAGAAGGATTTGGCTAGAGGAAAAGGAAAGATGGTTGGGTGCGTCGAGAAAGAACATTATTTTGGGACTTTATTTCACCCCAAGAGGATATGTAATGTACAACCAGACGAGAGTCGCAAGACAATGCGGATACGTACAAAAAATCCCAAAGGAGCACAAAAAGTTTAATATCGATGAGAAAAAAAGTGAGGCATTGGATAATGATATTGAGATTGTTCACCACCCTTTACCATCATGTGAATATTGAGAAGAGATAAGATACAACAGACATGGTATGGATGGTCGATCGAAAACAGATGATGAGGGAATTCTGGGTTACATTTCTTCGTACCTCAATGTTTCACATACTTGAGTGATATGAGTATATGAGAGGACAAAGATACAGCTCTCGAATACCTGGTGCGTGTTGTTACTCAATTACGGTTTTGTTAATAGTTTAGCATTATTTGTTGAATGTTTGTTGTTTAAAATGGAAACAGAGAAGACGAGTCGGGCACTTTAAAACCCAAGCAAGGCTAGATATCAGGGAAGGGAAAAATGTTAAGGCCAATAAAAAGCTGATTGATGAATTGAACAGTCTCGAAGATGTAGAAGCGGGTGCAAAGTTTTGGTAATAAGTGGTGGAGGAGCCAAACAAAAACAAGAGGAAAGTCACTGCAAAAAGGAAGACTCAAGGTGAATCGAGCAGCACCCAACTTGCTAAACGAAGACGAGGTGGTCATGGTGGGGATGTTGGTGGTGATGAAGATGTTGATGAATGAATGGTTTCAAACTTATGCCTTTAAATATGAATAATTATGGAGTCAAAACTTATGTCTTAAACTTATAGTCGAATTATGTTTGGTTATATTCCTAGTTATGAATGACTGAATCTGGTTTCTTTTGAAAATTGTTTTTGTTTTCCTAAGACGCGACAAAAGAACCAACTACAATGTGTGTGCGCAAAATAATGCAGGATCCTGAGTGTTTTTGTTAGAATTGGATTACATTTACCTATATAAAATCCAATACTGACAGTTCTCCAGGGGTACAATTTCATAATCGGGTTTTGTGGGTGCACAACATAGACCGATTATGGAACTTTCATTCACCTAGTTTGTATGTGTTTAGAATCGGTTTATACGGATACTTTTAAAGTCCGATTCTGAGAAAACAAAATAATCCAGTGTTTTGATAACCTTGATAATTGGTCTATGTGGGCATTTCATGTAATCCGGTTCTTGTGAGGAAAAGTGACAATTTTTTTATATTTTTTTTTTGTTATATAAGAATCGGATTATAAGTGAAATATTAAAAATCGATTGTTTAGAGGCAGATTTTTAAAACCTTCATAATCGTTCTATGTGGACATCACATGTAATCCGATTCTTGCAAGGAAAAGTGGCAGTTTTTTCTGTAACTTTTTTTTGCCAAGAATCGGATTACATGTGCAATATTAAAAATCGATCATTGAGAGGCATATTTTATATGATTTTGCAAGGACATATGTGGACATCCCTAAAATCCGATTGTGTGAATCGAATTCGAAAAAAATAGTCGTTGAGTCTTTATCAATATAAGGACAACCTCTTTGAGCTATTCCCACATCATACACTTAGCCTAGACAATGGAATGGGATCCGGAAGAAGATATGCAACTCGTGAAATGGGAACCGTATGAAGATTTTATGTCTCGTTAAATCGTTTTCTAATACGTTCCGTGAACGTCCTAATGAAATCTATTCAATGTTTTGGGAGAGAGTTAAAGAGTTCTTTTACGGGCGTACTGCGAATCCTAATAACCGCAAATGGAGAGACTTGGCATTTCTATTCAACTAAATAAAAAGTGCAATGCGAGAGTATCTTAAAGTTAGAATTATGGTGTACCAAGCTCCTCTTAGGGAAAAAGTGAGTAATCTGATAATATATATACTTATATCATCGTTAAAAGTTCGCATACTAACATTTAACAATTCATTGAATTTCAGCTGAAACGTTTAAATGGTCTACGGAGAATTCGTAATTGGGAAAATAAATGCATTCACCAAAAAGAATATACGACTTTGTACCGACGTACTCGGAGGTTTATTGACGAACATTTGATGTGTCAAATTCTAGAATTCCCATACTGAATCCTATATATGTAATGCGCTAATTTCCTAAACTATGTAATGAATATTTTGTTTTTGAAAGTAAGGTACAATCGGATTATGTGGACATCCATAAACACCAAATTTAACAATCGGTTTATGTGAGTATTGAAAAAACCCAATTATGGTTTTACTTCATCATTTGAAAAACTCAACCCAGAATCGGTTTACAACTTCACTAACATCAACCGATTCTGGTTCGAGTGTTCTTAATTTTTTTTTCCAAGTTTTGGTGATGGATTAATGGTAGTTGATATTAGGGTTAACTTGATTAAATATCATTTAATCACCCAAATTAGCATTAATTAATCAGGGGTAGTTTTTCCATTTAGTAAAATAGTTGGATAAGGGGTTATCCATTTTACTTCAAAATATTCTTTTTTGTCTTGCAGTCATACGTAGGCCCCAAATAATCACACTAGGTGTTAGAGCACTGCTCGGTTGAACTCGCAAGTTTCTATCTCAAGTTTGTTTGTCAAGTTTAATTGCCAAAACTATAAGTCTTTATTTCTAGTGTACTTATAGCTAAGTCTCGGATTAGGATATAAAGTGTAGTTGAGATTTAGACTTCACGGTGTTCATCGATTGAAGACAAAGAACTACTAAGGGGAGCTCGTGGAACTTCATCACCAAAATGTATATGGAGACTTGAACTCATCTATCACTCAAAAGTCTATATACTCTATCTCTTATTTGAGACAAAAGTCGTATAGCTATATAGACTTCAATTATATACATTTGATATTTCAGGCTGAGTTTAACTCGCTTACATATTTCTCGAAATATGTGTTATTAAGATTTCGCTTTAACCAAGTTCTTCTTATATTCTTGACGAAAGTCAAAAGATGATCATGTGAAAATCGACTGGTAACATCTTATATGATTTGTGTGAGACGGTGATTTGGTGTAGACTCAGAATGTTTCGTATTGATCGTTTTTTCACTTGAAAATTCCTTTGAAGCAAATAGTTTGTGTGAGACAGCTATTCCCGTTTTCTAAGAATGTTTCAATGATTGAAATGGGAGTTTAGAACAATATTAACCATTAACTGGATATAACACAGTATGCGTACTTGTATGCTAACTGTTGCAAGTTATTCCAAGTCTGGGACCATAGTATGCATAGCCGTATGCGTACTGGTTGGTTAGTTGAAGTCCAGGAACTTAGTATGCATACCCGTATGTGTACCGGCGTAAGTTCTAGTCCAGAAATTCAACTGAGTTTGGTGGTGTACGACAGTATGCGTACACATTCGTATACTGCCGAACCCAGTCCAAGTCCGGCTAATTAGGTATGCGTACATGTTTTCATACTTGAGTGGGTTATGTTCTAAATCGGTTTGTTCATGAACTAATACATTTATAAATTAAGGAATGCAATCTTTTGCAAACAGTGGATATAATGTTCGTGAATTGATTTGAGTGAATCAAAATCGATTTTACTTCAATTGTGTCTTGTATACTTCTATGAGAATATAAACAATTGAAAATCTCTATAGCTAGTTTCATTTGAGTCATTTGAACTAGTTGTGTTAAGATGAAAAAGGTTGGTATGAAAGTGTTCATATGGCTAACTTCGGTTAACTATTGTTGAGCCAACAATGTGTACACGTTTAGGTACGGTTACTCAAATCTTAATGAAGTCACTTTTCATTTGTGTGTAACAAGCTAAGTTAGATCTAACGGTTGAAAGATATTAGATTGAGTCTAATCAGGTTTTCATCTAACGGTGAATATTGAATGCTTTGTTATCAAGGTAGCATTGATTGAAAAACCTGTTTTGAAGACTATATAAGGGAGAAATTTAGCAACTGGGAAACCTAATGAACTTTTAATTGGGGGATATAAAAAGTAATTGGGGGATATAGATTACTTCTCCCAACCCATGGTGTCTGATAAGGGGTGATTTTTGGGTATGAAAATACTAAAATACCCTTTGGTTAATTAAAAAACATTATGAAAAGACCATACTACCCTTTCTACTAAAACATTAAAATCAAAACCAAATCAAATATCCCCCATTTTCGGTTGTCGATCACTGACCTTTGTTAGGGCTTTAGGTTAGAAAAAAAAATTCAGTGTTCTTCATCGTTCTTCATCGTTCTTCGTCGATTAATCGTCGATTCAAAAATTTCTTCGTCGATTAACCAACCCGAATCATTAACAATGCCTCCACGAAAGAAACCAAATACCCAATCGAACTCAACGTCATCGATTGCTCAACAAAAACAGTAGAAAGAATTTATAAGATTGCTCAAGAGCAAGAGGACGACGAACAACGTTCTCGGACAATCAACTACTCGAAATATGGCTTCCGTGAGAAGGTAAGTGATTTTAAACGACTTTGTAGGTGTTTCAATCGATCTATAGCAATGGGTTTAGGTTAGAATCGTGAAACCCTAACTGGAGCAGATTGAGTTTGAGAAGTACCCGGCACCTTTGAAATTCGTATGAATCTGATCTTAGGTTTAGTGTTCCAGCATTCAATCTATGATGAATACGAGTCTTGGTTTACAACCCAGAATAACCGAGACTGAATTTTCACTACTAGGCATTCAAACTAGGATGAATCTGGTGCAGGTTTTGTAGTACGGCGATGTTTGATAATGATTCGTGTGTGCAGGTAGTGGACTAAAAACATACGGGAGAGTTTAGAATTTTCCAACGATCACGGCATTGTTTTTGGATTCATTCTATCTTAGGTGTTGAGTACTAGGCATGCGTTCTAATATTTGAGCATGCCGGTAGTACTCTTAAAACATACGGGAGAGTTTATGAATTTGTCACCCCGATCAGGCATAGATTTTGGTTTCATTACATATAGGTTTATTTCTGGCATTGTTTTTTAATAATTCGAGAATGCGGTAGTGGACTTAAAACATACGGGAACATTGTCAACAATGCGGCATAGATTTTAGGTTTCATTTGTATGCGGTGAGGTTGTACCGGCACTATCGACATTCAATGTGAACTGTAGGAACATTGTACTTAGGCGTGGTTTAGTTTAAGGTATTCAATGCGGTACTTAAGCTGAAGTTGAGTTGTCTTATATTCATTGCTTTCCGTGTGCTTACGATATAGGTCAAAAAGCAAAGGAAGCCAACAAAAGAAAAAAAATAAAGATGTTGTCATTAAGATAAGAAGGAGGGACGGTCTTGATACTCCTCGGTCTCTGCCTCCTCGAGGGAAAGATGAAGGTCGTAAGATTCGTTTGGGGGCTGGTACAAGAGGGATAATTTGCTTCGGTATTGCTCCATTGCCTCGGTGACCGTAACCACATTGCCTTGACCGGACTGGATGAGATCTTTAAATCTCCCATGAGCGGCCTCAGCTGCACTAGTTGCTTCCGTCTTGAAGTGTCTATCTAGGTTTGTCCATGCACGTACAAATTTTTCCTTGAACTTATCCAACCATTGAGTCCAGACAATACCAGGAGCGGTCGGATAAACTTCGTTCCAATCGGCAATAAACTTCTCCAATCTCTTTTCGTACATAACCTCGGTAAGAGACCAATAAACTTTCTCCCAATCTTTTAGAAATTCCAACCACTTTTTATGATTTTCCGCATGTTCTTTGTCCACTCGCTCCTTTATCTTGCCTCTCTCATCTTCTTCTTCTTGGGGATAGTTTGTTCTTTCGAACATCTTCCTCTAGTTGTACCATCATTCTCTTCTTAATATCCGCCTTTGCGGGTTCAAACAAGGCATGGCAAGTTTTTATCACATTATTACGTATATGATATGTACATAGGAAATTTTGTGCGTCGGGAAGACGTCGGATATTGCTCTCATTAATGCGGCATCGTTATCGATTTCGATGACCCTCGGAAGTTGATTTTCCGGAAGAACAACTTCAATTGTCATAATGCCCAATGATAATTATGGTCCCTCTCGTTTTCCATTAAACACCAAGCCAATGTGAATGTTACCTTGTCCAGAGGTTTGCCCCACGATGTTGAACAACGGCATATTGTATTTGTTTGTATTGTAGGTGCAATCCATCAAAAGAACACCACAACATGTATTTGCCAAGCTGTGAAAGCAACGGATGCGAAATGAATATTTGAAGGGCTTGTTGTCCGGCCCTCTTTTAATGATACGCGTGTAGTTGTGATCCCAAGCTATCTTCTCAAATTCTTGCATAACGGACCTCCCTTCCCATTCCACCCTTCTAATAGTTGCTTGTGCACTATAAATTGTACGTAGAGAAGACACGTTAGTCTCGTCCTTTTCCTTGAAGCCTGCGAGAATTTGTCTCGGTTTGATAAATGCTTTGGTCAATCTCTTTACATCCTCGAACTCGTCGGGTTTTAGCTTCGCAACTAAGGAGTGACCAACAAAATCTTTCGGATCCCGATGGTTATGATTTGCCACACAAAACCTCACGGTCCCAATTGTTAATGTCATTTAAACGGAATACAAGCTTAAAAGGGCAATCATTCTTCCTCGTACGAGTCTTGTATACCCTATTAGTCTTCTTTGGATATACATAATCCTTTCTCTTGTGGCTATTCTTCTCCTTGTATTTCCCACTTCTCTGAAGCCATCTCAAAACGCCTATTCGAACCTTCGGTGTTCCTCACCAACACACACATGTTCTTAAGAGCCGTCTCTTTAGCCCAAGCGATTGCTTCCTTTCGATCAGTTATTGCCGACATAAGAAAAATTTAGCATTCATTGGAAGGTTCACTACTAGCAATCCATTAGTAATGTTCAAGATACTAGGTGAAAAATATTATTTGGTCACATACGGGAGGGATTTTATAGTATTCAGACGTATCCCGATAAAGCGGCTTTGCATTTGTTGGATCAATATATGGCACGAATGAAAATTAGTTAGAAAAACATTAAAACACTATCGCGGAAACCCGTCGGCATGCTCGACAATTGTTAGGCATAGTCTAAGTTTACCAAAACGGAAGACCAAATTTGAAACCTATTCGGCATATGTGTTTCGTAAGACTACAACGCCGGAAGCAAGGATCTTCGGCATTACCGTAACATATTGTTACAAGCGGTACACAATTCCGGCATTGAAAAATAATCGATATTGAATGCGGAATTTAGCTTTGGAAAACATTTATTCTGCATGTTTTTGTAGAATCAGAGGCATTGAAAAGTTGTAACTTAACAACGCCCGGTTCCGTTCTTAGGCATTATCGATAGTGATGGTACCACTAGGTACTAAATTCGACGTTTATGTTTATTAAGTTGCAATGCCGGTTTTGGTTTGGGATGGAATTGTTTCTGTATGTTTTCCTTCAATCTAGGCATTGTAGACGATCAATGAAACCATCTAGGTTGAATATTCCGTAGTATATTCCTTGTTAGGTAAAAAGGTTAATTCGATGCAGGCATAGTTTTACGAGTAGAATTCTATCTTAGGTTGATATTCAAATTGGGGATATAAGTGTACCGCATGGTCGTAGTATGAATACTATGCCGGTACCTTGACTCTGGCATGGTATTCATACAACTACCATGCCGGCACCGAGGTTTTTCAGTTGAAAAAATGGTGGGTTTAAAGAAAAAATTGGATTTTTCGACATCTTAGCAGCTTTACTGTAGGTTTGGGGATGCTAGTATGTTGTGCCAAGCTTACTTTCTTGTGTTGGTTCTTCATGAAACTCTCCATACTCGTCAAAATCATCATTCAAGGGTGTTGGCTCAACAATGAGTTGCAATTGTGAGTTGTTGTCGTTAGCTGAAGATTCAATATATGATCCTTGTTGCAGTTGAGCTAAAGATTCGGCAGCAGCAATCCTCTCTTCACAATCATCCTCCATTTTCCACAAAAAAATTTCTCTCTCAAAATATTTTTCCCTCCTTCTACTCTCACCTCACTCACCCAAAAACAAATAAAACACACACTAATCATTTATAAAAAATCTTAAGATTTTTACTAATTATTATTAAACACTAAACCTGATTAGTGAGGGGTAAATTAGGATTTAAAAAAATACTTAGATAAGGGGTGACCCCGAATTGATATTTGGACTTTTTTTTTGTCCTTTTCCTATATCCCCCAATTACTTTTTGTATCCCCCAATTGCGTGTTCAACCTAATACCCACACCTCATGTGTGATACTAGTTGCGACTATAGTCGATTCTACTTTAACCTAAGTTTTTCTTAAAACCATTATAGGTTAACGACTAAAAGACTTCATTGGGATTGTGAATGAAAATGCGTGGGTACAACAACCACACCCAAGAATTCGTTTGGCAATCTGAGAGGACTTACTCTAATATACTTTCTAGAGAATCAATTAAACAATCAGACTCAATCTAAAGAAAAGTATATACAAGAGTTTATATCTCTATATCTCAATTCAATCTGCAATCAGCAAATAGAAATTTGCGAGTCCGATTGAATATAAGAGTAGTAACATGAACGGTACCAAATACCAATGTTCAAGGATCAATCAATTTCAATCAACAACCAAAGGTTGGATTTCCTAATTGATCGATACAACGCACAACCTGTGATATTTCAATTATATAACAAAATATAATGCGGAAAAGAAATAACACAGATAATAGGAATTTTGTTAACGAGGAAAACCACAAATGCAGAAAAACCCGGGTCCTAGTCCAGCTTTGAACACCACACTGTATTAAGCCGCTACAGACACTAGCCTACTACCAATAAACTTCGGACTGGACTGTAGTTGAACCCTAATCAATCTCACACTAATTCAAGGTACAATTGTGTTCCTTGCGTCTCTGATCCCATCAGGATACTGTGCACTTGATTCCCTTAGATGATCTCACCAACAACTAAGAGTTGTTACGACCCAAAGTCGAAGACTTGAAAAACAAATCTGTCTCATGCAGAAAAGTCAATTGGAATAAATAAATCTGTCTCCCACAAAAATACCAATGAGTTTTTGTTCTGTCTTTTGATAAATCAAGGTTAACTGAACCAATTGATAAACTGGTCTTATATTCCCGAAGAACAGCCTAGTATTATCAATCAACTCACAATAATCTTAATCGATTAACGAAACAAGATATTGTGGAATCACAAACGATGATATGAAGGTGTTTGTGATTAACTTTTATTTTGCCTATCGGAGATAAATCTCAAGCTAATCTTACGATTGCACTCAATCACAATAGAAACAACAAGATCAGATCACGCAACTACAGAGAAAATAGTTGGGACTGGCTTAACAATCCCAGTGAACTCTTTAAGTCGTTAACCTACAGGGACTCGTGAGAAACCAAAGGTTAAGGGAGAATGGACTCTAGCTATGCAACTAGTAACACACAGAAGTGTGGGTATTAGGTTTTCCAGTTGCTAGAGTTCTCCTTTATATAGTTTTCAAATTAGGGTTTACCTTGGTAACAAAGCATTCAATAATCACCGTTAGATGAAAAACCCGATTCAACCAAGATAATATCTTTCAACTGTTAGATCGAACTTAGCTTGTTACACACAAATGAAATGTACCCTCATTTAGGTTTATGTAACCGTACCTAAACGTGTACACCATGTTGGCTCAACAATAGTTAACCGAAATTAGCCATATGAACACTCTCATATCAACATTCTTAACCATAACTAGTTCAAATGACTCAAATGAAACTAGTTAAAGAGTTGTTCAATTGCTATATTCTCATAGAAGTATACAAGAACACAATTGAAGCAAAATCGGTTTGATTCATGATCGCTGTCGTATGCGTCAAAAATAATTTCACTTTCCTAAAGTATATGATAAGAAAGAGTTCGTATCCACAGAGAGGCGATTGTAGTTATTTCGTAATCAATTTCTTAAAGTAACCAATTGGGGGATTTCTGATTTTTATGTAAGCAATAAAAGTAAATAAAAAGCAAAGAAAATTGTATAAAGTAATCAATGGAGAAAGATATTGGTCAAGGAATGCATCTTCAATCTTCGACATGTGCTTGCATATATGATTAGAATTACGATTTAATCTCTTTTGTTATCAAAAGCCTAGAGAATCGAGAGAGCAAGATAATCTATTAATTTCCTAAGTTCATCAACACACACATTAGATCTGCGTATGTGAATTCTACCTAAAGAATAACCTAACGCCTTGCGCTAATCAAGTTCAATTCCTAGGAGCATTAAGTTTCAGAAATAGGCTAATCAATGCAATTGTCATGCGTTGCGCATAACAATTCGGACAATGATCAAACTCTACATACGATTACGAGAGTGTATCACTACAAACCGTAAACATATCATGCTACTTGTATTCAGGGTTATCGCTCGATGAAAAACCCTAAAATAGCTATGGACTAAGATGCAAGTTCAACTAATTGGCCACTTAACTAATCAAACATCATAATCCTATCACAATACTTCAATCATGTGATCATAAAAACAGTAGAGATGTGAACGATAATCAAGAGAGAAAACTAATACATAAAGCAAACACAAGTTTTAGAAATAGGACTACATCCTTAACCAATAATATAAAATTTAGCTACTCATACCTATGGAGTTCATCACAAAAATATAAGTTGAATAAAGAAGAAGATGAACAAAAGAAAACCCTAGTTGCGTAAACAAAAGCGGCTCTCCAAAAATTCCAAGAATAAGATATGTATTTCAAAAGTTGTAGAATTCTTCTTTAATAGCTTTTCCTTTCTTCCAAAATTAGGTCAAGCCCTCAAAGTCCATTAGATGAAAATCCACCAAGCCCACAAGAGAGAGAAACCCATGTAGAAAATATGTCCAAAAATACGTCGGAAAAGCTTGAGTATTGTGACCGGAAAACAGTTCGGTGACGGCTGAAGTCCGCCTTGGCCACCGGTCAGCCAGTCGTGGTCGGGCCGATCCAACTCGGACGATTCAACTTGGTCAAGCACCGAGTCAGAGTATGAGTCAGTCCGGGTCAACATCTTACTCGCCTGGATAATTTGAGTTTCAAAACCATTACCTTCGGCCTAAAGCGTGTTGCACCAAGATTGTGCTTCACCATCTCTTTAGCCACCATCTTGTTTGTTCATTTCAATTCAACAATGACTTAACCATATCTTCAAGACCATCGGTGATCAAACCAAGCGTTACCACCATCTCAGGACAACCAACACCATCTCGGTTTGATACGTGCACAAAGACTTGAGCTTCAATGCCGGCTCACGAGGACCATCTCCATTTCTTGGCCCAGGCCATAGTTGCGGTGCACACAAGCGTTTCTTCATTCTACCAAACACGGGCCATACTCCCTGCATTTCAGCTAACTCACTGCACTACCCCAGTCTGTAGCTGCATAATCCATTCATGCAACCAGCATTGTCGAGCCATTTCTCTGCAACCTAACTCAACCACCGCTAAATGAATTTCAAACACAACCATAATTATCACTGTGACTTCATCTCTACATTATTCTCGACCTTAACAGACCACCAACATCATACATTCACCTGCGAAACATCCATCAAACTCATATCCTTCGTTGCACCAACACCACCTACCATGACACTGTCACACGGCTAATTCAGTCATGACCAATGCTACAACTGCAACAATCCTGAAAGACAACCCATAGCAAAGAACTTTGCATCAATTGAAGTTCACCAAACTTCAACAGGTCCATAATATCACCTGCGAAATGGCCTAACTCCTCTGTTGCAACTCCAAATCTCCTTTCTGTGACACGGCACCACCGAGTCACCATCTCAGCTCAAAACATCAACAGCAGACAGACCTCCATATCTATTGCCTTGCCTACAATTCCGCATCAACCTCCAGCAAGCCTGCACATTCCCTAGCACTCCCTTGGCTACGCACACACCAGCGAAACTGCGGCTGCATCTTTACCACTTAGTTTGTTGCCATCACCGGCTCTACTTCATCCGCACTTCTGACCCAACTTCAACAGCCTGCACTGCGATTCCACCAACACAGAACTAGTAACAATCTTCATCTCTCGCAACCACAGGCAATCATCTCCAGCCTTCACCTAAACAAACATCTAACCATTTCGCAGTCACCAACCTTCGTTGTAATCAACAACATCTGCAACACAGCCAAGCTTCCAACCATTCCCTTTTCTGCATTTGTTTATTGCAACTCAGACAGGCCATCTAGCAACACAACCACCAGTTCCATCTTACTGCCATAGAAGCAACACCTACCAGGCTCAGGCCATCTCTTCCATTAGCTTTTACCATCTTTAATTTAATCAACACCATTCTATGCCAATCCTGCACCATCTTCTTCTATGAAGATTACAGACCCATAACAATCAACATTTTCTAACCCTGATTTCACGAACTTCAGCAATTTCAACTCAAAACCTAATTTCTTCATAAGCTCTCTCCGATTTACAACTTCCAATTCCTGATTTCAGATCAAACCCAACCTTTCTCGGTTGCTTATTATCACTTTGATGTAATTCGAACACCTGCTGATTCAAATCCATGGCACAACACCAATTTCTTCCTTGTAATTCTATCTTTCCTGTTCTTCAAACCCTAACTTTCATTTACAGCAGCAAATTCATCTTCTCTTTTACCAGACCATCAACATCATACATTCAAACCCTAAAATCTATTTCTCCACCAATTCCACCATTCACAGTTGTTGAATCTTCAAAATGACAAAACCCATCTGCAGTTTATCTTTCTCGATCTCCATTTCCTTGTTTGAATCCCTCTCTGTGAACATTGATGAGCTTCATCACCTTCTTTCTGCAGCGCACACTCAAGGCGATATCAATTTTTCACTAGCATTCAGCCGCACTATTTTTCGTTTAACTCAGAGAAAGAGAAATAATGGCTAATGATGAACCAACTGATTTTTATGAATTTTAGGGTTGATGTAGGAATGGGCATGACTATACCCACTTGGGTGAATTGGATAAGGGGTCAACCAATGATGTCTTTAGGCATCCCCTCCTTAGATGCAAGCCACCAAAGATGTCTGCCCTTGCTTCTCTAGACTAAGCTGCAATGTTTGTCCCCTATCTTCGGCTTGGCTCGGTTCCGCTCCCAGTAGTAGTTGCCATGAAATGACAATTTTTCCCTTTTACTCCAGTTAGGATGATTTCCGCTTCTTTTCCTCTGTGCGACTCCAGAGTACCTAATAACTCAAAAACACACGTAAAGTACATAATTCACAAGAAAAATAACAAAGAAAGCGTAGCTACTAGATAGTAAATTAGGTGTTTTAGACACCTATCAGATTCCCCCACACTTAGACTTTGCTAGTCCTCGAGCAAATCAAACAAGATAATTCTAAAGAATACATACAACTCCGTTTCGTCGAGGCTACGATCACTTTTAGCATAAATAACAAGCCTTTAAACCCCTAGGTGTCCCTAGTGGACGAGTTATAGTCTCGTGAGGGTTTACTAGAGATATACCCACAAAACCTATTTTCCCAACTTACTAGTTCTCAGAGTAATGATAGCATCCAATGCGCTAAGAAGACATAGAGATTCTGCACACTAGTCATAAGTAGTTAGACACATAAATGAACACAATCTCATTCTTAAAAGTTGAGAGAGAAATAACCATCCCTTCTCGACAAAAATTCGGGTTCGGAGTGATCGAAAGTCTCGACTGCGCCTCACAAGAAAGGGTTTTATGAAATTGCTCTCAATAATAAAAACTTTTTATGTGTCACACATGTGTCCAGGTAGGAATGAAGAGAGAATCCTGAGACACGTTGAATGGTAGGAAGGCAAAACCCTCCGAATGTTTTGAAAACCCACATCTTTTATAATTTTGAAAATCCATTTTTCTGATGATATCTTCGAAAGGAAATCAACCATTTAATGAAGGTGAGAATATGATTACTTACCTCGTTATCCGTTCGGCGTGCAGCTAGCACCACTCTCACAGCATCCATAGAAACGTCTTCGGTCTTCAATCGGTGTTTTCATCTTCGTCTTCGGTCTTCAACTCTTGATGATAACTCTTGAACTTCGTAGAATCTCGACAACATGATTCTTTCCTCTAATTCCTTGTTGCTTGAAACTTCATTATAGATATTCCTTCTTTCCCTTGGCTTTATTGAAATAATACAAAACTAAAAACAAACTATACAAACCCAAAATTTTTTTTTTTTTTTTTTTAAATAAAAATAAAACAAAATAATAAAAACTATTAACAAACCTAAACATTTTCTCTTGTCTTTTTTTTCTTTTTTTTTTTTTTCTTTCTCTCTTTTTTTTCGTTTTTTTTTTTCTTTTTCTAATTTTCGTTTTTTTTTTTTTTTTTTTTTTTTTTTGAGACAAGAGAAAAATAAATACAAAATAAAATAAAATACAAAGGCCATGGTGTAAGTACTTTACCACTTGATTCTTCACAACTTGTATGTCTTGATATCATAAACTTCTCGAACTCTCATCCTTGATAATTTTCACTCTTGTACAATAGTCTTTAACTTATAAAAATTCTGCTCCTTGTCTTGTTGCTTTACTCAAATTTGAAATCTGCTCATTTCTGTACTGTTGCTTGTAAACCTTGAACGTCTTCAACTTTCCTTCAAATTTGTGATGCTCCTCTTGTTGATGATGATGGTGTTTCTATGGACCTGTTGGTGTAGAGAGAGATAAGGTGGATGGTGCTAACTGCGAACAAGATTACAAGTGGTATGTAAGTTAGCAATTCGATGTCACCAACATGGTTGATAAAAATAGCACTCAAGAGATCAAAATAGTGATTCTATGGTGGGAGGTTGGACAGCTCACCATTTTGCCCGGAATTTACGTATGGTGACACACTCTAAAAGCATAAATTTAGACAGGTACAAAGAATTGAAGGTTGGTGCCTCACATTATGTAACATGGGTAGTCTCCACTATAGGGGATCACTATTCTAATCTAGAATTCGATCGCACCTTATTTGCCAGCGGCATGGTTAAATCCAACTTTAACTCTCATACAATTAAGAAACCCGATCATATTCTCTGTCATCTCTAAGTTCGGTCACTATTATGAGATTCTCGATGTAATCTTAGCGACATGTATACTATGTGACTCTAAACTAACTACAAGTTGGAGTTTTCTTATTCACTAATGTACACAAAAGTTGAAAAATTTGAAAAATTTACAAAGCAAACCACTCCCCACACTTAAACTTTACATTGTCCTCAATGTAAATTGAATCTTCAAAGAAAGTCAAAGTGGGAAATCCTAACGGAAAAGTGACAAAAAATCGAAAAAGTAAAAACATGACAAGAAAAGAAAATAAAAGATAAGAGATACAAAACCGATGGGTTGCCTCCCATTTAGCACTTGGTTTAAAGTCGTCGAGGCCCGAGCTATCTCCTTGCTTTCTATGACTCCTCCGGAGGAGTACTTCCACAAGATTAACTCTTTCCACGACATCCGAAGAGAAGTTCTCATAATATGGTTTCAACCGGTGCCCATTCACTTTAATTTCATTACGTAGCTAAACTACGAATTTCCACTTGCACCATGAGAAAACGCATTAGTCACGATAAAGGTCGATCAACGTGACCTTAATTTACCCGGAAATAATTGCAAGCGAGAATTAAACAAAAGAACTTTCTGTCCAATGCAAAATTGTTTCTTTGTAATCATATTATCATGAAAAGCTTTCGTCTTTTCCTTATAAATCCGTGAGCTTTCGAATGCATCATTGTGAATCTCCTCTAACTCTTGAAGTTGTAACTTCCTTTGCTTTCCAGCACCATCCAACTCCATGTTGCATTGCTTAATAGCCCAAAACGCCTTATGCTCAATTTCCACGGGTAAGTGACAAGGTTTACCATAAACAAGCCTAAAGGGAGACATCCCAATATGTGTTTTATACGCGGTTCTATATGCCCACAAAGAATCATTAAGTCGCGAACTCCAATCTTTCCTTGTTGGATTCACCGTCTTTTCTAGAATGGATTTCACCTCTCGGTTGGAAACTTCGGCTTGTCCATTTGTTTGTGGATGGTAGGGAGTTGCAATCCTATGCGACACATTGTACTTCCTTAACAAGCTTTGCAAGAACCTGTTTTTGAAATGTGAACCTCCATCGCTAATTATAGCCCTTGGAATTCCAAACCTTGCAAATATATTAGCTTGCACAAAATCAAACAACTTTAGAATCATTAGTTGGGGTGGCCTTAGCTTCCACCCATTTCGAGACATAATCCATGCAAGCAAGATATAATAATTCCCACTAGAATTGATAAAAGGGCCCATAAAATCAATTCCCCATACATCAAAAACCTCCACAAATTGAATAATAGTTTGCGGCATTTGATTTCGAGCACCTAGATTGCCGGTTCTTTGGCACCTATCACATGTGATGCAAAATGCATGTGCATCCTTAAACAAAGTTGGACAAAAGAAACCACATTATAGTACCTTGAGAGCGGTTCTATTACTCCCAAAGTGTCCTCCACAAGCATATGAGTGGCAAAAAGACAAGATAGAATTAAATTCGGATTAAAGGGAACACACCTACGTATTACTTGGTCACTACAATGCTTCCATAAGTATGGATCATCCCATATGTATTGGTTTCCTAACTTCTTAAGTTTGTCCCTCTCAAGACGAGACAAGTTCTTTGGGATTTGTTTAGAAACTAAGTAATTAACAATATCGTCGTACCATGGTTCTCAAAGGAAATTGAGAATAGTTGCTCTTAGGAAAACTTTCACGCAACGGGATAGTCTCCTTGTCCATGACAAGACGGCTCAAGTGATCCGCAACGGTATTCTCAATTCCTTTCTTGTCTTTGATTTCAATATCAAACTCTTGCAAGAGTAAAATCCATCGTATGAGCCTCGGTTTCGCCTCTTTCTTTGTAAGCAAGTATCTAAGTCTTGCATGATCGAAAAAGACAACAACTTTTGTACCAATTAGATAAGAAATGAAACTTTTCTAAAGCAAAAGCAATGGCTAATAACTCTTTTCAGTGGTTGTGTAGTTTTGTTGGGCCTCATTTAACGTTCTAGAAGCATAATAAATGGCATGAGGTATCTTCCCCACACGCTGCCCAAGCACCACACCAACCGCATAGTCACTTGCATCACACATGAGCTCAAAAGGCTTGCTCCAATCCGGTGGTTGAATGATAGGGGCTGAAATCAAAAGTTCTTTCAAACGATTGAATGCCGCCACACACTTCTCATCAAAGTTAAAAACCACATCTTTTTGCAATAGGTTACAAAGTGGTGATGCTATCTTGGAAAAGTCCTTGATGAATCTACGATAGAAACCTGCATGACCAAGAAAAGAACGTATCTCCCTTACCATAGTGGGAGGGGTTAGAGCACAAATAAGGTCTATCTTAGATTTATCGACTTCCAAGCCTTTAGAAGATATTATATGGCCTAAAACTATGCCATGAGTTACCATGAAATGGCACTTCTCCCAATTTAGCACAAGATTTGTTTCAACACATTGTTCAAGGATTAGAGACAAATTTTTCAAGCAAAGGTCAAATGAATCACCAAAGACACTAAAATCGTCCATGAACACTTCGATTATGTTTTCAACATATTAGAAAAAGATACTTACCATACACCTTTGAAAGGTAGCTGGAGCATTACATAAGCCAAAAGGCATCCTTCTATAAGCAAAAGTCAGAAAGGACAAGTGAAAGTGGTTTTCTCTTGGTCCTCAGGTGCTATCACAATCGATTATAACCCGAATAGCCATCAAGGAAGCAATAGTAAGAGTGTCCGCTAAACGTTCAAGCATTTGATCAATAAAAGGAAATGGAAAGTGATCTTTTCTAGTAGTGGCATTCAATTTTCTATAATCAATACAAACCCTCCAACCGGTTTGCACACGAGTTGGGACAAGTTCGTTCTTATCATTCTCCACCACCGTCACACCTGATTTCTTTGGTACCACTTGTACCGGGCTTACCCACTTGCTATCGGATATGGGGTAGATAACACCAACGTCCAAGATCTTGAGTATCTCCTTTTTCACAACTTCCATCATGGGAGGATTCAAACGACGTTGCGCTTCCCTTGTAGGCTTTGAATTATCCTCCACACGGATCTTGTGCATACAAACGGCAGGGCTTATACCCTTGATATCGGCGATTGTCCATCCTATGGCCGTCTTGTACGTCCTTAGCACCCTTTAGAAGTTTTTGCTCTGTAATTCATTAAGCTCGTTAGAAACAATCACGGGGAAATCTTCATTGTCACCCAAGTACAAGTACTTTAAGTGACTTGGAAGAGGTTTCAATTCTAAACTTGGAGATTTAACAATAGATGGCACAAGTTTTTCATTATTGCAAGGTAAAAAGACGCATATGAAATATTCTTAATTGCTGATTTTTCCGGTAATGAGTCAAGAGAACCAATGGTTTCTTTAATCTCATCACTATATGCATAACCATTGTCAATAGGTGTAGTGAGCACGGTTTCCAAAGTATCAACACCATTCAACTCAAACATTTGTTACGCCAATGTGTCCATCACATCAATGGAGAAACAAGAGTGGACATCACTAGGATATCTCATCGTCTCGAAAATGTTGAAACGTATTATTTCTCCATCAAACTCCATAGTTAGCGTTCCCTTGTCCACATCAATAATGGTTTTCGCCGTTTTCATGAAGGGACGCCCAAGTAGCAATGGAAGAGACGAGTTCGGTGAACCTTTATCCATCTCTAACACGCAAAAGTCCGCTAGAAATACAAGTTGATTAACCTGCACAAGAACATCCTCAACAATACCCATTGGGTAGACATTAGAACGATCGGCTAATTGCAACACAATTCCAGACTTTTTAAGAGGACCAAGATTAAGTGAATTATACATAGACGCAGGCATAACATTAACGGATGCACCTAAGTCCAACATAGCCTTATTAAATGTGGTGTTACTAATTTTGACGGGAATGTCAAAGCTTCCAGGGTCCTTGCACTTAAGTGGGAGTTTGTGTTGTAAGATTGCTTAGAAGCATTCTCCCCACACTAAGAACTTCATTACCTTTGAGCCTTTGCTTATTGGTACACAAGTCCTTCAACACCTTTGCATACTTTGGAACTTGCTTGATAGCATCTATGAGTGGTATGTTCACATGGATCTTTTTAAGAATGTATAAAACCTCCTTTTCTAGTTCCGCCTTCTTGGAATTTGCAAATCTGCGAGGGAAAGGTAAAGGAGGAACATAAGTAGAAACCGGAGTTTTAGAGTTAGAAATAGGTACCTCAGAAGTTTGGGGAGAATCCTCGACTTTCTCCTCCAAAACAGGTTCCTTTGGTGTTTCCACCGTGCCCGAATCAGTGACTTCGGGTTGCACAAGTTGTGTACCACTTTTCAACGTAATTGCATTGACACCCTATTTTGGGTTGATAGGTTGAGAAGGGAGTTTCCCACCATTTTGTGCCTTCAATTGATTCAACTCCATAGCCATAGAACCAACTTGAGTTTGCAAATCCTTAACCGTACTCTCCGTTCTTCGCATAAAAGATTTCAGCAACTCTTCCATATTGGACCCCATATTTTGAGGTTGTTGTTGTTGTTGAAATTGTTGTCTTGGTTGGAATTGTTGTTGTTGAGGTTTAAATCCACTCGGGTTGTGAAAATTAGGTTGTTGAATCGCTCCTTGCTTATTGGCATAGCTAAAATTGGGGTGATCTCTCCATCCCGGATTGTAAGTGTTGGAGTAGGGATCATACCAGTCTTTGTTGATTTGGAAAGATCGCATTAGCTTGCTCGTCTTCATAAGCTTGAGAGGAACTTGGTATCACCGCGGCTGCAACTTGTTGAAGCATTGCGTTCATGTTACCCATTTGTTGACGAAGTTCCTCAACCTCGCTCACCTCATTCACCCTTCTTAGAATCACATCTGAACCACGACTTAAGAATTGTTGTGAGTTCGCTGCCATGTTTTCAATCAACTCTCTAGCTTGGGCCACCGTCTTGTTCACTAGTGCACCACCACCCGCAGCGTCAAGAAGATTCCTATCACTTGATTGGAGTCCTTCGTAGAAGTATTGGATGATCATAGCGTCAATGAATTGGTGGTGAGGACAGCTTGCCACTAATCTCTTGTATCGTTCCCAACATTCATATAAGGATTCCCCCACATTTTGCTTCATCCCACAAATCTCATGCCGAATTTGAGTAGCCTTTGATGCGGAAAATACCTCTCCAAAAGAGTTTCTTGACCCATTCCATGTTGTGACACTTCCGGACGGTAAATTGTACAACCAATCCTTGGCACTATCCATTAAAGAAAAACAGAACACTTTCAACATTGCACCATCCGCCTCAACCTCCGGTGGAAGCATGGCCATGACAATGGTGTGGAAGTCCATAAGATGCTTGTTTGGGTCTTCATTCACCATTCCATGGAACTTTGGTAACTCTCTAAGCAACCCCGGCTTAATCTCAAAAGTATAGTCCGTTTGAATACACCCCTGTTGTGTATCAAGCTTATGAGAAGCTAACTCCTTGAGTGAACGATTTGCATCACCCATTGCTTCTTCTTCTTGTTGTTGGAAAATCTCTTCTCCTACTTCCAACTCGTGCTCGTCCGTTGTGTTTCGCCTTGGTTGGAGTATTGTGCCTTTTCGAGTAGCTATCCTGCACCTTGGATAATTCCAATCTTTAGAAGCCAGGGATTAGGTACCTGAAAACAATTCTCCCAAACAAGTGAGAAACAAGATGAGAAAACAAGAAGCAAAGATAAAAGCAAAAACAAAAACAAAAATAAGAAACTAAAAACTTAATAACTAGCCGTATGCCTCCCCGGCAACGGCGCCAAAATTTGATCGATGTCGTATGCGTCAAAAATAATTTCACTTTCCTAAAGTATATGATAAGAAAGAGTTCGTTTCCACGGAGAGGCGATTGTAGTTATTTAAGTAATCAATTTCTTAAAGTAACCAATTGGGGGATTTCTGATTTTTATGTAAGCAATAAAAGTAAATAAAAAGCAAAGAAAATTGTATAAATTAATCAATGGAGAAAGATATTGGTCAAGGAATTCATCTTCAATCTTCGACATGTGCTTGCATATATGATTAGAATTACGATTTAATCTCTTGTGTTATCAAAAGCCTAGATAATCGAGAGAGCAAGATAATCTATTAATTTCCTAAGTTCATCAACACACACATTAGAGTCACGTATGTGAATTCTACCTAAAGAATAACCTAACGCCTTGCGCTAATCAAGTTCAATTCCTAGGAGCATTAAGTTTGTAAATAGGCTAATCAATGCAATTGTCATGTGTTGCGCATAACAATTCGGACAATGGTCAAACTCTACATATGATTACGAGAGTGTATCACTACAAACCGTAAACATATCATGCTACTTGTATTCAGGGTTATCGCTCGATGAAAAACCCTAAAATAGCTATGGACTAAGATGAAAGTTCAATTAATTGGCCACTTAACTAATCAAACATCATAATCCTATCACCATACTTCAATCATGTGATCATAAAAACAGTAGAGATGTGAACGATAATCAAGAGAGAAAACTAATACATAAAGCAAACACAAGTTTTAGAAATAGGACTACATCCTTAACCAATAATATAAAATTTAGCTACTCATAGCTATGGAGTTCATCACAAAAATATAAGTTGAATAAAGAAGAAGATGAACAAAAGCAAACCCTAGTTGCGTAAACAAAAGCGGCTCTCCAAAAATTCCAAGAATAAGATATGTATTTCAAAAGTTGTAGAATTCTTCTTGTATAGCTTTTCCTTTCTTCCAAAATTAAGTCAAGCCCTCAAAGTCCATTAGATGAAAATCCACCAAGCCCACAAGAGAGAGAAACCCATGTAGAAAATATGTCCAAAAATACGTCGGAAAGCGGTATTGTGGTAGGAAATCGGGAAAGGTGGCGGAAACGGTTCCGGTGGCCGCGAAGTCCGCCTTGCTACGGGGTCAACCCGGTCGCGGGTCGGGCCGATCCAACTCGGCCGATTCAACTCGGTCAAGCATCGAGTCAGAGTATGAGTCAGTCCGGGTCAGCATCTTACTCAGCTGGATGGGCTGAGTTGCCAAGGCCATTGCACTGGCCTAAACTGTGTTGCACCAAGATTGTGCTTCACCATCTCCTTAGCCAGCCATCTTGGCTGTTCATTTCAATTCAACAACAGCTTAACCATATCTTCAAGACCATCAATTTGATCAAACCAAGCGTTACCACCATCTCCGGACAACCAACACCATCTCAGTTTTGATCTGTGCACAAAGACTTGAGCTTCAATGCCAGCTACAGGACCATCTCCATTTCTTCAGCTCAGGCCATAGTTGCAGTGCACACAAGCGTTTCTTCATTCTACCAAACACAGGCCATACTCCCTGCATTTCAGCTAACTCACTGCACTACCCCAGTCTGTAGCTGCATAATCCATTCCTGCAACAGCATTGTCGAGCCATTTCTCTGCAACCTAACTCAACCCTGCCAATGAATTTCAAGCACAACCATAATTTCATTATCACCTGTGACTTCATCTCTACATTATTCTCGACCTTAACAGACCACCAACATCATACATTCACCTGCGAAACATCCATCAAACCCATATCCTTCCTTGCACCAACACCACCTACCATGACACTGTCACACGGCTAATTAAGTCATGACCAATGTCAGAATCGCAACAATCCCGAAAGACAACCCATAGCAAAGAACTCGCATCAATCGAAGTTCACCAAACTTCAACAGGTCCATAATCTCACCTGCGAAATGGCCTAACTCCTCTAGCTGCAACTCCAAATCTCCTTTCCTGTGACACGGCACCACCAGAGTCACCATCTCAGCTCAAAACATCAACAGCAGATAGACCTCCATATCTATTACCTTGCCTACAATTCTACATCAACCTCCAGCAAGCCTGCACATTCCCTAGCACTCCCTTGGCTACGCACACACCAGCGAAACTGTGACTGCATCTTTACCACTTAGCTGTTGCCATCACCAGCTCTACTTCATCCGCAACTACAGCTGCAACTTCAACAGGCCTGCACCTGCGATTCCACCAACACAGAACTAGTAACAATCTTCATCTCTCGCAACCACAGGCAATCATCTCCAGCCTTCACCTAAACAAACATCTAACCATTTCGCAGTCACCAACCTTCGTTGTAATCAACAACATCTGCAACACAGCCAAGCTGCCAACCATTCCCTTTTCTGCATTTGTTTATTGCAACTCAGACAGGCCATCTAGCAACACAACAACCAGTTCCATCTTACTGCCATAGAAGCAACACCTACCAGGCTCAGGCCATCTCTTCCATTAGCTTTTACCATCTTTAATTCAATCAACACCATTCTATGCCAATCCTGCACCATCTTCTTCTATGAAGATTACAGACCCATAACAATCAACATTTTCTAACCCTGATTTCACGAACTTCAGCAATTTCAACTCAAAACCTAATTTCTTCATAAGCCCTCTCCGATTTACAACTTCCAATTCCTGATTTCAGATCAAACCCAACCTTTCTCGGTTGCTTATTATCACTCTGATGTAATTCGAACACCTAATTGCTGATTCAAATCCATGGAATAACACCAATTTCTTCCTTGTAATTCTATATTTCCTGTTCTTCAAACCCTAACTTTCATTTACAGCAGCAAATTCATCTTCTCTTTTACTAGACCATCAACAGCATACATTCAAACCCTAAAATCTATTTCTCCACCAATTCCACCATTCACAGTTGTTGAATCTTCAAAATGACAAAACCCATCTGCAGTTTATCTTTCTCGATCTTCATTTCCTTGTTTGATCCCTCTCTGTGAACATTGACCGAGCTTCATCACCTTCTTCTCTGCAGCAGCACACTCAAAGCTGATATCAATTTTTCACTAGCATTCAGCTGCACCATTTTTCGTTTAACTCAGAGAAAGAGAAGTAATGGCTAATGATGAACCAACTAATTTTTATGAATTTTAGGGTTGCTGTAGGAATGGGCATGACTATACCCACTTGGGTGAATTGGATAAGGGGTCAACCAATGATGTCTTTAGGCATCCCCTCCTTAGATGCAGGCCACCAAAGATGTCTGCCCTTGCTTCTCTAGACTAAGCTGCAATGTTTGTCCCATATCTTCGGCTTGGCTCGGTTCCGCTCCCAATAGTAATTTCCATGAAATGACAATTTTGCCCTTTTACTCCAGTTGGGATGATTTCCGCTTCTTTTCCTCTGTGCGACTCCAGAGTACCTAATAACTCAAAAACACACGTAAAGTACATAATTCACAAGAAAAATAGCAAAGAAAGCGTATCTACTAGATAGTAAATTAGGTGTTTTAGACACCTATCAATTCACTCGATTCAATCATGAACATTATAGCCACGGTTTGCAAAGATTGCATTCCTTATTATATAAATGTTTAAGTTCATGTACACAACCGATTTTAGAACTTTAACCTTCAAGTATGCAAACGGGTAAACGTATTTCCAATCCCAGCAGAACTATTCGGACATGAACCTTGCGCTAGTACGCAAAACAATGTGCATACTTAGGTTCCCGGATTTCTCAAGCCAACATGTACGCATACGTGTACACATACTATGGTTCCCGGACATGGATTACATATGTGCAAGAGTACACAACATGACATATCCAATAATGGTTAAGTGTTCTAAACTCTTATTTCAATCATTGAAACTTTCTTAGAGGATGACAATAGCCGTTTTCACACACTATTAGCATCAAAGCAATTTTCAAGTTATTGAAATAATCATAACGAACATTCCAAGTCTACACCAAATGATTGTATCACACAAACCATGTAAGATGTTACTCGGCAATTTTTACATCATCTTTTGACTTGCATAAAGAATTTAATATGAACTTGGTCGAAGCGAAAGCTTGCCAACACATATTCCGACAAATATGTAAACTCAACTCGAAATCTCAAATGTGTATAAAAGAAAACTATATTGTAACACGACTTATGTATCAATATAGGAGATAGAGTAGAAATAGACTTTCTAAGTGATATATGAGTTTCAGTATCCACATACCTTTTGTTGATGAAGTTCCACAAGCTCTCCTTAGTAGTTCTTCTTCTTCAAATGATGAACACCTTGAAGTCTAAGGATCAACTACACAATCTATGTCCTAGTCCGGGACATCTATAAGTAGACTAGAAATCAAGACTTATAGTTTTGATCACCAACATTGACAAACATGCTTGAGATAGCAACGCATGCGAGTTCCACCCAGCAGTGCTATAATAATCCCCCCCTTTGTCAATTTTAGTGACAAAACTATCAATACATATGGATTACAAAATAAATAAAACTTTGTAGCTTCTCATCCAAATGCTTTATCTCCTTGGAATCTTCAACACGACTCGAAATCTTCATCACTTCCAAGTACTCCATGATTCTAAACATATTCAACTCAGCATCATGGTTTTTGAAGATCCGTAGCGATAACAATGAAAAAACAAATCCTCCCAATCATTGTTATACAGTGTCATAGTATTATTACACAACATCAAAGTTTAATTGTATCACAACTTTAATAACATTACTATAGTGATATGTATCACTCCCCCTTAGTCAATAATCCATCTCGACCTGAAAACCACTCCCCCTTACATAATGATCCGTAAACCATATGTATTTGTTGTATGAAACTACACATTAATTCTCCCCCTTTTTGTCAATATAAATTGACAAAGGTACGAAAACTAGTGGGATCCTCATGAAATTTTCATAGAGATACTTCATGACCAAAAGAGAATAACATACCAACTTATTTAGATGCAATCATATAGACGAAGCTAAATGCATTCATCAAGGAGTTTATGAAGATACAAGATAACTCCTAAAATATTCCACAGCCGCACTCCCCACAAAGATTTGGCAATTAAGCACAAGTTCAAAAATAACTCTCTCCCATAAAATGTCATTCCCGAAAGAACAAAAAGAGCGACCTTACTTTTACGAGAAAAGAAGGATTTCTTTGGACATAATCAAATCACATG
The DNA here is from genome assembly GCA_023531295.1 of Papaver armeniacum. Classification (NCBI taxonomy): domain Eukaryota; kingdom Viridiplantae; phylum Streptophyta; class Magnoliopsida; order Ranunculales; family Papaveraceae; genus Papaver; species Papaver armeniacum. The sequence continues at coordinate 210,518 of JAJJWW010004375.1, forward strand.
AGAACATGAATTTGTATCCAAGGATCACAATTGAATTATCCACAAAAATGATCAATTCAATTGGCCATGCTCAACATAAGAGAACTTACAGAGCAACACAGTATATGCACAAAGATGTGGATCATGGAAAGACCAATACTGCGGAATAAACAAAGATTCATTCTATTTTTCATCACTATTTTCACAATGACATATAATAGACTTAATCTTTGTAAACAAAAATTTATCCTTTGTTCCATCAATATTTGCATAATGACATAAAAGGCTTAACTTTTGTATTGAAAAGTCCATTCTATCTTTTATCAATACATTCATACCGACATAATAGAGATAACTTTTGAACAAGTATGGGACAGTCAAGGTTCACGGACGTAAACAACATATCCCATAACAATTTGCAATATATGAAATCATAAAGATTAATACTGCAAAAATCATCTTCCAAATAAATTAGAATTTAAATAAATAATTCTAAAAATATTGAAGATGAAATCGTTGGAAATAGCTATGTGTACTCACAATAATGGCTTTTCCAATCCCTAGTTATCCTTCTTAAAAACTAAAGAATAAAATTCTCATAAGAAGTTTCCTAGACATTGAGACCTATGAAAAATTCTTTATCGTCCCCGAACTCCTTGTTGTCAACAGCCACGGGAACATACGGTTCGTGATGATAGGAGTCAATTCCAACAAACCTTCTATGTTGATGATGTCGAATCAGGGCTTTCTGAATTTCAAGAGTTCTCATAACAAAAGCCTTTATTTGTTGAATCTCCTTTTTGTTTCCTTTCAACTCTTCAAGAACATTAGAAAACTTCTGAGAGTTCGAAGGAATAGCTCTTGGCTTCCTCACATTCCTTATTTTTCTTTTCAAAGTTGGAGGTAACGGAGATCTTTGTTTTTCCTTCATGATTGATGGATTAAAAATCATATTAACATCTTTTCCATCAAAAGACATGAAGCTTGGAGTATCCATATGCGTACGGGTTTGTGAGAGGAATTCACAATTTAAACTCAACAAGTAGTCTTAAGATAAAAAGAGTTTCAAAGAAGGAAAAAGAAATATAGGGTTACGAAACCTTTAAACACAGGTTCGTGCATGCACAACTCGAGAAGGGTAGAATTGTCGAGAATAACCCTCTTTTATTGATTGACCAGGGAAGTCCTTTCCAATATCAATTAGTATGGAAGAATTCCAAACTTGCAAAACACAGCAAAGCTAAGAAGAAGAAAAAAAACTAAAAAGAAAAATTTCTCTTTTCCTAAAGCCTGAGGTGTGCACAATCTTGTCTCTTTTGATAAGGCACATGAGACAGGATGCACAAAACAATCCACCATAACCTTTTTGAAAGGAATTTATAAAACCCTGTCTCTCAGAATGTTTAGACCATACTTTCTTATCTAGTGGTCTTGTCTTATTCTTGGAAACTAACTTCTTCTAAGAAGATAAAATCTTACATACCTCAGAGGTTTTTTGAACAAGTTTGAGCTTGTTTGCTAATCGATTCGCTCTTCGTTGAAGTTTGTTGACATACCTCATTTTGTGTTTGTACTTGAAACACTTTGAAAGTTCATGACCTTTGAGTGAACAATAAGAGCATGTCAACCTGGAATATGATTCAGATGCCCGAGATATGCAAGCTGCTAGACACATAGTGGAACCTGAAAAATTAGACAGAGAGTTTCCAACAGAAAAGTTAACTTTTTCTTCCAGATTGGTTGAGTTCTCTTCTGAAAGAATATCAATATTGATGTATGTATTGCTACAATTATCAAAATCAATATTTTCACAAATAAGCGCAACACTTGATTTTTCGTCTTCATTAGAATCATAGTGATCAGACATTTCATCAAGAGTTGGTTAAACTCACAATCGGTTAAACCTAGGTCAAACACTTATTTGCAAAGTGACCAAAACCTTTACACTTAAAGCGTGGGCATATCCTCTTTCTCTCAACATCCTTATTTTTAGGAGGTTCTAGTCTTGAGTATTAGGTTTGTCTCGGGAGAACCGATTGTGAGATCAAAAACCTCACAAATCAATTATCGGGACAACTAATACTCAAGACTAGAACTGGTAAATGAAGAAAACTTATGTTAGGAAAAATCACATTAAGATATTGTATTGATAATCGATTGATTATAATATCTTCAAACAGGTTGTTTTTTCTGGTTGTCACTTGTCAAGTGTCATTAAATACTCCCCTTTCAAAATGTTGTCCTCATGGTAGAAAGTATTGGGATAAAATCTTGTGATTGCACAAGAGAAGTGGCTTAGTTGGTAACGTCCAAAAAGAAGGAGCTTGATGCTTCGGGATCGATTCTCTGCTCAACCATATTTTTGAACTTGGTTGATAGATCGGACTGAGTTGATCTCTGTGAATCGGCGAGTAACTCAGCGAAAATTTTCTTCTCAGATCTTGATTTCAGTGCTTTCTCAGATGAAATCTTAATTTTTTTTCTTGTTTTTTGATTTTCAATGATTGATGGGTATTAATTGATAGTTGGTTGATGGATTCTTGTCCAAAACCACTTCGATTGATCAAAATAAGTCTGAAATGGAAATTTTAGAAAAAGAAAACAATGTTCGAAAAATTCCGTCAATTGAATTACCAGATGATTTGTATGAAAAAAGTTTGGATCCATGAAAGTTTTCTCTTATAGGAAGGCTTGATTTACAGAAGATTAAGTTTGTTGATGCTGTGGTTATTCTACGAAGTCAATGGGAATTACAGGGAGATTTTCGTATGATTCCTTTAGGTCGGGGTTTCTTTACAATTAAGCTTGACAATGAAAATGACAAGAAGTTGATCAAATCACAGCGATGGGAGGTGTTAAATCAAATATTACAAGTTAGAAATTGGGTATCAAACTTTCGACCAGCAAGTCAAAGAACATCCAAAGCAATGGTGTGGGTTCGTTTTCCTGGATTGGGATTGGAATTCTGGAATGAAGCAATTTTGTTTAAAATCTGTAATGAATTTGGTACTCCAATTAAGGTTGATAATGCTACAGTAAGGTGTGAAGTGGGTTATTATGCAAATGTTTTAGTTGAAGTTGATTTTGCACTACACATTCCTCATAAGATATGGATTGGAACTAAATATGGAGGTTTTTTTTCAAGATGTTTTGATTCCTGATTGTCCTAAATATTGTTCATCCTGCAAAATTATTGGTCACCGAAATGCTGAATGTAGATTGGAGAAAAATAAAAATGTTAATGCTCAGCAAGACCAAGTAAAGTTTCAAACAAAATCAAAAGAAGGGAAGAGTCTGTCAAAGGAAACTTCAGAGCCCTTTGATATCTTTGATTTTTCTTCTAAAGAAGATTCAATAGTGGATTCTATTCAATAGACTGTTTTGCCTAGTACTTCAAGTGTTGCACTCTTTTAACACAGTAGTCCTCTTGAGAATGTTGAAAGTGTAGTAGTACCTGCAGAAATAATTAAAGAAGTTTCATCTCCAAAAGTGGTTTCATCATTAAATGTGGCTTATATTTTAAATGAAGTATCCAGTACAACTGTAGAATCAATACCAACTGTGGTTTTAACTCCAAATGTGGTAACACCAACACAAGTCAATAGTAATATGATTCCTTTTGTTGATGGAACAAATGGTATAGTAATAAATACACCAGTGCAAGTAACATCCTGGGCAAAGGTGGTGGAAAAAGAAGCAAAAATTTCTGCTGAGCAAAATCAGGTGGTGGAGAAGGAAATGGTGAGCTTAATAGCCAGTACATCCAAAGCTAACAGTTCTCCTGAGCAAAATAAGGTACCTAAACAAGATGCTTTGATCAATAAATATAATTTTAGAAAAAACTAAGGGAAAGGGGGTACCAAACACCCTAAAACTAAACAATGAGGATAATATTCTGGAATGTCAGGGGTCTGAGAAGATTGAGGGCTCAGGACAAACTTTGGTCTTTAGTAAATCAATTTAGTCCTTCTTTAGTATGGGTTGCAGAACCAAAAGTGAGATGTAGTACTTCTTTTTGTCAAAGATTAAATCTCCCTGGTATGGAAAAGATGGTAATTCATAATTCTTGTCAAGGTAATAAAGGAAATATTTGGTTGTTTTGGAACAAATGTATTGCACAACCACAAGTTATTTCAGTTTCAAGTCAAATGATAACAGTTAGTGTTGGTGATGTTTTAGTATCTCGGTGTTCATGCTCATGTTAAGGTAGTTCAAAGAAGGTTTTTGTGGTCTGAAATGCATCTTATAAGTGATCTTAACAAGCCATGGATTATTATTGGAGATTTTAATGCAATAATTTCTCAAGATGAGAAAGTTGGTGGTAGATTACCTACTAAGACAGCAATGTTGGATTTTAATGAATGTATAAATCAATGTGAACTTCTTCCAGCTCAAAAAAATGGTCTTCGGTTCTCTTGGTCTAATTGTCAACATGGCAATAAGAGAATATTATGTCACTTAGACAGAGTTTTATTCAATCATAAGTGGCTTCATTTGTTTGGTGATTATAAGGTAGGCATGAGAATTTTTTCTGACCATGCTCCTCTGCTTGGTGGGTGTGCAAGTATTCCAAAACCAAAAAATACTCCTAGGATATTTCAAAAAATGTGGATCATTCATCCAACCTTTATGCAAGTTGTTTCTGAGTGCTGGGGAAGAAGAGTTACTGGTGATCCTGCTTTTTCAATTCTTACACAAGTTGAAAGAACTTAAGAAGGAGCTAAATGAATGGAATTGGAAGGTTTTTGGTAATGTTCAAATTAAGATAAAAGAAGCAGAAGAGAAAGTTAAAGATGCAACAATAAATTCTGATAATATTCCTTTTGATTAAACTGCATTAAATGAATTAGTTCAAGCTCAAAATGAATATGCAAGTAGAGAAGTTCAAGAAAATACTTTATTAAAGCAGGAATCCAGAGTTAAGTGGATTAAAGAAGGGGCAGCCAATACAAGTTTTTTTCATACAAATATGAAGATTAGAACTGCAAAAAATACAATAAATGAGTTAGAAGATGATGATGGAAATGTACTTGTAAATCAAGATGCAATTGCTCAACATTTGGTAAATCATTTTCAAAAGAAATTTGAGCATACTCCTGTGGAAGAAGCTGATGAATTGTTATAAGTAGTTCCTACTGTTATCAATGAAGATGATCAGACAAGGTTGGATGTCATTCCCGAGGAAGAAGAGATTAAGAAAATAATTTTTGAAATGGATCCAAAGAGTGCTCCTGGTCCAGATGGCTTTTCAGGTATCTTTTATAGAAGTTGTTGGGAAATTATAAAACTGGATTTAGTTGCAGCTATTCAATTTTGTTGGAGAAGAAAGTTTATTCCCAAAGGCATGAATTCAATCTTCTTATTTTTGTTACCTAAAACACAAGCTGCAAAAACTACAAATCAATTCAGACCAATTGGCTTGAGTAATGTAATCTTCAAGATATTCACAAAACTAATTACAAGCAGAAATAGTGACTTAATGAAGAAGCTGATTTCTCCTCAACAAGTAGCTTATGTAAAAGGAAGAAGCATTCATGAGCAAGTTCTTCTAGCATCTGAACTTGTCAATGAAATGAAGTTTAAAAGAAGAGGTGGAAATGTAGGTATCAAACTTGACATCTCTCAGGCTTATGACACAGTGAGTTGGGAGTTCTTAATCAAAGTGTTGAAGAAGTATGGATTCTCAAATGACTGGTGTGACTGGATAATAACTTTGTTCAAGTCAGCCAGAATTTCAGTTTTAGTCAATGGTGGACCCTGTGGCTTTTTTAAAGTTGAAAGAGGACTTAGTCAGGGAGATCCACTATCTCAATTCTTTTTGTTCTTATGGAGGATGTACTTAGCAGAAATATCTTAGCCTTGGTGGAAAAAGGAAAATTGCAGCCTATGGTCTCAAAAAAAGGTATTCATCCTACACACCTCTTTTTTGCAGATGATGTTTTCATTTTCAGTTTTGGAGGAAGGAAAAGTCTAGCCAATCTTCTTAAGCTGCTAGATACTTATCAAGCATGTTCTGGTCAAGTTATCAACAAGCTCAAAAGTAAACTCTTTGTGGATGGAACTACACATTGTTAGTGAATTTGTTAATATGGAAATCTCTAAATTTCCATATAAGTATTTAGGTATGTATTTGGCTCCTGGGAAGATCACTACTGCAATGATATGGACTATTGTTGAGCAAATTCAAAAAAAAACTTGCTGCATGGAAGGGGAGATTGCTCTCATTTCAAGACATGCTAGTTCTAGTGAAATATGTTTTGTGTAGTGTTCCCATTTATAATATGTCAGTCTACAAATGGCCTTCATCTGTGATTAAAGTGTGTGAAAAGTTAATTAGAAACTTCTTGTGGACTGGTGATGGTGAGTTAAGAAAGTTTAAAACAATTTCTTGGAAAAGAGTGTGCACACCTTATGAAGAAGGAGGACTGGGAATCAAAAGATTGGCACCAATCAATAAATCTTTGTTAATGAAACTGATGTGGAAGATTTTGATTTCAGAGGAAGAATGGGTTCAATTTTTTGCTGCAAAGTTTAAAGACAGATATGGGCAATGGACAAGAAACTGGAAACAATCTTCAGTTTGGAAAGGATTAAAATGGGCCTGGAACACTCTTAAAGAAGATATTAAATGGAAGGTGGGGGATGGTTCTCAGATTTATGTATGGTTTGATACTTGGTTAAGTGATAATCCCATAATTGAGGATACTGGCTTCACAAAATTTGTGAAGTGCCATAGTGGTATGAAAGTACATGACTTAATTCAAGATGGTAAATGGTATATTGAAACTGAGTTACATCACTTTATTTCAGTGCATTCTTTTCCTGTAATAAGTGGTGGTAGTGAACAGTGTGTGTGGATTTCTAGCAAGGATGGCAAGTTTCATACTGACATTGCAGTTGAGAAAATAAGGCATAAAGAGGTTCAACTCTCTTGGCCCAAGTTTGTATGGCAAAATTGTATTCATCCCATCATTTCCAGTAACATATGGAAATTACAGCAAGCAGTTTATGTAGATGATGAGGTCATGAGAAATAATGGCTTTAAAATGGTTTCCATGTCTTTGTATTTGTTTGCAAGCTCAGGACACATGAATCATACTTTGTGGGAATGTGATTTCAGTGTTGCCATTTGGAACTGGCTAAACACAGTTTTCTGCTTTGCCAATCCTACATCTTTTGATGATATTTATATAACAGCCAAGTATAAAAGTCCATTAATCAGGCAGGTGTGGATGATTGCAGATTGTGCAACTATGAAAGAGCTATGGTTTCATAAAAATGCAAAATTGTTTGAGGAGAAGAAACCTAATCTTAATGGTTTTAAGTGCAAAATCAAGAAAATGGTTCATGAAGAGGGTTATAGGTTGAATGGAATCAGTTTGGAATCAATCATATGATTCTTAGGTGAGGAGCTTCTTCACGATCTAACATATGCTCGCCTTGTTTTTTTTTTTTTTGTGTAATGATATAAGAGTTGGTTTTAGGTTATGGGCCTAGAATGCTTGGGCCTTTTTTTTCTGGTTTTTTGTATTTGCTTTTTATTTGAGTCAGTCCTGTAAGTCTTATTTTAGTTTTTTTTCATTAATAAAAAAATGTGATTCAGCAAAAAAAAAAAAAAAAAAAAAATGTCTTGTGATCAAAGAGACTGACTTGTCAAGATCTTCATCTGATGAATCAGCCTCAGAAAGATCATCTTCAGAGATGCAAACACTTTTACTTTTGTCAAGTAATCATCCTTTATGGATTTGGATGTATGCTCATGATCAAAGATCTTTAACTTCCCAATCAGAGTATTTCTGGAGAGAGCATCAAGGTTATTTCCCTCAATGATGGCATGCTTCTTAGAGTCGTATCTAGATGGCAGCGATCTGAGAATTTTCACCACAAGTAATGTTCTTTTCAGGAATAGTCTTACCCAACGCAAAAGATGTATTAACAATTCCAGACACTTTGAGATTAAACTCATCAAATGAATCTTCATCTGCCATACGAAGGTTATCCCAATCGGAATTTAGGTTTTGAACACTAGGCCAAATGTAGAATTTGGTGACGGTTTGGAATTTTTTACCATGACGGTTTAACAAAAAAGCGTCACAATACATTGTTGGTCAGGTATTGCTGACGTTTACTAGACACAACCGTCATTAATTGTTGTTATAACTCGTGACAGTTAGTAAAACTGTCACAGAGGCATCTTACTATGACGGTGATTGATATAACTGTTACAATAGACCCACAATACACTGACGTTTTATCAACCGTCACATACATCTCACATACTATGACGTTAGGGTACTACCTGTTACAATAGACCATAATATATAATGACGGTTGTCGTGACCAAACTATCATAATTGAAGTGTATGTATGTTATCGATATATCGGGGATGGCTGCATTTCCTTTTCATCATGGATGGATGTATATGTCCCTCATTGAAGATTTAACAATTTATGTTTGGTTAAAATTTACAAATGGATCAAATTATCGGAGTTCAAGAAAAATTTGTGCAAGCCAACGTGAAACTGGAGTTCGGTCAACCCATGTCCCCCATGTAATTACTTGGAGGAGTAATAAATAAAATGAATTTTTTATTGAAAAGAAAAACAAAAAACATGAGTTTGGGCAATAGTACACGTGAAAAAAAATGTCATCCATTAAATATTTTGTTGCCAGACTGCTCACCCCTAAATTGGTCAACACTTGCACGAAAGAGAAGAGCACGTGTGAACCTCATGGATCAAGAATCTGGACCGTCAGATTTTCCCCAAACTACCAACAAAGGAATGAAAACCCTAAGGTCCCTAACTATAGATTTCTTTAGATTTCTCAGCCGCTCTCTAGTCTCTCCTCTACGTAGGTTTCTTTCTACCTCACCTTCTTGCTAATCGCCTTCATGATCTTTTTCTCCCACTTCTCTCTCAAACTATTCTCTTTCAATCTTAAGTTTAGGACACTTCAATATACATGTTCTGATTTCCTCCATGAGTAATCACAAAATCAAAAGAGGTACCGTTCAGAACTTTTGTTCTCTCGTGACGGAAGATTTGATAAATTCAAGTTTTTGTTTTCTTATGTTACCATCAACCTCTCACTTTAAGATTTTCAGGAGGAAAACAAAAAGAGGGAGGAATATTGGGTGAATCAAGGTTTAATTTTCATGGATCTGATTTCTTGCTGGTTATATTTTTCAATAAATTTTCGTGTGATAATTGCTTGATTTTTTCCCTTGTTCTTGTGTTTAACGGAAAGAAGTGAATGATTGGGTGTATCAATTTCTCATTTTTTTTAGTTTTATAATGATGGAAAGGTTAATCTTTTGCAGATGGTATTTGCTTGGACCTTTGCTTGTACATGGGAAAAAAGCAATAAGAAAGGTTCTGGCTATAGCTGGTTTTTTGAATTTTTTATTGGTTCATTTTACGGAAGTGGTGATATTTACTATTGTAATTTGATTTCAGGTTAATCAACTAAATGTAAACTCTAATGTGTCAAGAGCTGTTGTGAGATTGGAGATGTCTACTATTCGAAGGCATTGACAACTAATGCATAAAGAAAATCTTACACAGAATTATATGTACTTTAGAATGTGAATTTTCGCAAATGCTTTGAACGTGTAGACACGATTATTATTTTCTAAATGAGATTGTAAATTGAATTCAACAATAATGTACGTGTGTTTTTATTGTTTTAATTTGGTTGCATACTTGCATTCCTTTAAAGTTTTAAAATTAATTGAAAAATTAACATTGGTACCGTAAGACCGGCATGTAATCAATAGTCATATGGTGACGTTTGATGAAGAAAAACCATTACACCTGGACTTCTAAAATGACGGTTTCATAAAGACATTGTCGCAGATATTTAGGTGCTGTAACGGTTTATTGTAAAAAGCAGTTACGGTAACATTGTTTTGGTGGCGTTTTCCCTGGGAAACGGCTGTGGATATCTCTTACAATGACGGTTTAAGATACTGCATGACAGTTTTGAAGGTAATTTGTAACGGTTATATGACAGTTCTTAAACGTCATTATAAATGACCCCTACGGTGACACTGCCTTTGGTGACACTTTCAAATTCCACCTGAACCGTCATGATATTGATACCGTGACAGTTTTGAAAAGTCACCTATGTTGATTTTTCTACTAGTGGAAGCCTGTCTTCCTTTTCACTAGTATTCCCTTCAAATACGATTTCTAAGATATCCCAAGCATCTTTAGACCGAGTGCACGTAGCCACATGGTGATGAAAATCTGGGGTAATGGCATGAATGATGGCATTCAAACAGTCGAAATTTTGCTTCGCAACAAGAATCTCAGCAGGGTCATATGCATTAATATCCTTTGGAACGGTCGCATCTCCTACTGCAACAACGGGAGCATCAGCCATTAACTACATAATCCCATGATTGAAAATCACGCTCTTGAATAAAGGAACGCATATCAATTTTCTACCATAAGTAATTTGAGCCATCGAAGACTGGTGGTACGTTTATAGAGATAGCACTTCTGTCCATATCAGATCGCTACAAACACATACTTATTAAGGTTTTTAATGTGTTTGCATGCTCTGATACCAATTGAAAGTGCGGGGGATACAACAACAACACCCAACAATTCGTTTGGTATTCTGAGAGGACTTACTCCAATATACTTTCTAGAGAATCAACTAGACAGTCAGACTCAATCTAGAGAAAATTATATACAAGAGTTTATATCTCTATCTCTCAATTCAATCTCTGCAATCAGCAAATAGAAATTTGCGAGCCCGATTGAATATAAGAGTAGTAACACGAGCGGCAGTACCAAAGACCAATGTTCAAGGATCAATCAATTTCAATCAACAACCAAAGGTTGGATTTCCTAATTGCTCGATACAACGCACAACCTGTGATATTTCAATTATATAACAAAATATAATGCGGAAAAGAAATAACACATACACCAGAATTTTTTTAACGAGGAAAACCGCAAATGCAGAAAAACCCCGGGACCTAGTACAACTTTGAACACCACATTGTATTAAGCCGCTATAGACACTAACCTACTACCAATGAACTTCGGATTGGAATGTATTTGAAACCCTAATCAATCTCACACTGATTCAAGGTACAGTTGCGTTCCTTGCATCTCTGATCCCAGCAGGATACTACACACTTGATTCCCTTAGCTGATCTCACCCACAACCAAGAGTTGCTACGATCAAAAGTCGAAGACTTGATAAACAAATCTGTCTCACGCAGAAAAGTCTATTGGAATTGATAACTCTGTCTCCCACAGAAATACCTATGAGTTTTTGTTCCGTCTTTTGATAAATCAAGGTGAACATCAACAAATTGATAAACCGGTCTTATATTCCCGAAGAACAGCCTAGTATTATCAATCACCTCACAATAATCTTAATCGATTAACGAAACCAGATATTGTGGAATCACAAATGATGAGAAGAAGGTGTTTGTGATTACTTTTGATCGTGCCTATCGGAGATATAAATCTCAAGCCAATCTTACGATTGCACTAAATTGCGATAGAAACAACAAGATCAAATCACGCAACTACAGAGAAAATAGTTGGGGTCTGGCTTCACAATCCCAATGAACTTTTTAAGTCAACCTACAGGGTTTCGTGAGAAACCTAAGGTTAAGGGAGAATCGACTCTAGCTATGCAACTAGTAACACACAGAAGTGTGGGGATTAGGTTTCCCAGTTGCTAGAGTTCTCCTTTATATAGTTTTTAAATCATGGTTTGCAATCTAAGTTATCATGGTAACAAAGCATTCAATAATTACCGTTAGATGAAAAACCCGATTCAACCAAGCTAATATCTTTCAATCGTTAGATCGAACTTAGCTTGTTACATACAAATGAAATGTACCCTCATTTAGGTTTATGTAACCATACCTAAACGTGTACACCATGTTGGCTTAACAATAGTTAACCGAAGTTAGCCATATGAACACTCTCATATCAACCATGTTCATCTTAACCATAAATATTTCAAATGACTCAAATGAAACTAGTTAAAGAGTTGTTCAATTGCGATATTATCATAGAAGTATACAAGAACTCAATTGAAGCAAAATCGGTTTGATTCACTCGAATCAATTCTTGAACATTATAGCCATGGTTTGCAAGATTGCATTCTTTATTATATAAATGTTCAAGTTCATGAACATAACCGATTTTAGAACTTTAACCTTCAAGTATGCAAACGGGTACGCATACTTGAAATACCCTGACCAAGATTGGGTTTCGCCAGTACACAAACGGGTACGCGTACTTCCAATCAAAGTAAAAATATTTGGACATGAACCTTGCGCCAGTACGTGAACGGGTGTGCATACTTAGGTTCGTGGATTTCTCAAGCCAACAGGTATGCGTAATTGTACGCATACTATGGTTCCCAGACATGGATTACATATGTGCAAGAGTACACAACATGACATATCCAATAATGGTTAAGTGTTCTAAACTCTTATTTCAATCATTGAAACTTTCTTAGAGGATGACAATAGCCATTTTCACACGCTATTAGCATCAAAGCAATTTTCAAGTTATTGAAATAATCATAACGAAACATTCCAAGTCTACACCAAATGATTGTATCACACAAACCATGTAAGATGTTACTCGGCAATTTTCACATGATCATCTTTTGACTTGCATCAAGAATATAAGATGAACTTGGTCGAATCGAAAGCTTGCCAACACATATTCTGAGAAATATGTATAAAAAATCTCAAATGTGTATAATAGAAAACTATATTGTAACAAGACTTGTGTCTCAATATAGGAGTTAGAGTAGAAATAGACTTTCCAAGTGATAGATGAGTTTCAGTCTCCACATACCTTTTGTTGATGAGGTTCCACAATCTCTCCTAAGTAGTTCGTCGTTTTCAAATGATGAATGCCGTGAAGTCTAAGGCTCAACTACACCATCTATGTCCTAGTCCGAGACATCTATAAGTAGACTAGAAATCAAGACTTATAGTTTTGATCACTAACATTGACAAACATGCTTGAGATAGCAACGCATGCGAGTTCGACCGAGCAGTGCTCTAACAGTGAAGCCAGACGTAACTATTTTCTATGTAGTTGTGTGTTCTGATCTTGCTTTATTCTATCGTATTGAGTAATATCTTCTTTAAGGTTTTCTCGAGATTTAATCTCCGATAGGAAAGATAAAAATTAGTCACAAACATCTTCATCTCATCATTTGTGATTCCACAATATCTTATTTCGCTACCATACAATTAAGATTATTGTGAGGTGATTGATATTACTAGGACGTTTTTAGGGAATATAAGTCTGGTGTATCAATTAGTTCCTGTTCACCTTGATTTATCAAAAGACGTAACAAAACTCATAGGTATTTCTGTGGGAAACAGATTTATCTATTCAATAAACTTTTCTGTGTGATACAAATTTGTTTATCAAGTCTTCAACTTTGGATCGTAGCAACTCTTAGTCGTTGGTGAGATCAGCTAAGGGAATCAAGTGCATAGAGCCATGCTGGGATTCAGAGGCGTAAGGAACGCGACTGTACCTTGATCAGTGTGAGATTGGTTAGGGCTCAACTACATTCCAGTCCGAAGTTAACTTGTAGTAGGCTAGTGTCTGTAGAGGCTTAATACAGTGTGGTGTTCAAATCTGGACTAGGTCCCGGGGTTTTTATGCATTTGCGGTTTCCTCGTTAACAAAATTTCCGGTGTCTGTGTTATTTCTTTTATGCATTATATTTGTTTATATAATTGAAATATCACGGGTTGTGCGTAGTTCAATCAATTAGATAATCCAACCTTTGGTTGTTGATATAAATTGATTGACACTTGAACATTGGTCTTTGGTACCGTTCAAGTTGTTTCTCATAATAATCAGGCAATTCATACGAGTGCGAATTTGTGCACATATTTGGACTCGACTTTATACATAATGAACTTTCCCTTCTATCGCAATTCATGCTGAAGTGAAATATTTTTTTAATGCTTCAAAATAAAAAATAAAAAATAAATATTGTTCAAGGAAATGATGACTTTTTGCAAGTTTTGACATTTACGTACATTAAGAAGAAGACAACCAGGTGTGTCCAATGAACTCGCATGGAAAGAAAATAGTATTATCTATCCTGGATTCCAAATCGACTAACCGCTTATCCCCAATCATGATAAAGAAGGAAAACCCTAAGGTAAGTGTGGTTACTTCAGAGTGGGACCCACAGTTTGGAATGAGAAAGTGGTACGACAATGTCTCTTGTTTGGTAACCATTATTTTAATGAATTATTAGTCATAATCCATTATGCAGATTATAATGGATTCTATATGTGTTTGGTAACATTATAATAATTGATTATTTTAATGATAATTTAAAAAATTTATTGTTTTCATAAATAGTAAAAAATTATTTTAAAAAGTTATTATAATCAATTATTTTACATTGGATTTTTTTTCTTATTTTCTCTAAACTATCAAGAGAGAGACAAAAAAATAACATAGGATTAAAAAAATATCATAGATCAATGTTCTTTCCTCTCGTTTTCGAGACCATCATTCTAAGATAATCAATTATTTGAAAAAAAAAAAAAAGTGTTTGGGAAAATTTATTTAAAAATGACTATATCAAAATCATTTACTCAATTTATGATTCTCTATAATCATAAATTTTACCAAACAAGGCCCGAGGCTGATGATGAGTTTGCTGATGATGGATCGAATTAACCTGATGATGAGTTTGCTGCTCAAGAGTATGCCCGAGGCTTCCGTTATACTCCGTCTGAATAGCAACCTTAAAATTTGGTGTCTATTAAAGAAATGTAAGCAGTTTCAGGTCAGATAAAATAGGCTGGGAAAACGAGGTCATTGACTATCTTACTAATATTGTTGGCACTGGCATGGTGCTGAAATATATTGCAGGGAACTATATTGGAGTCAAAGGATCTTATGCCGACGGAGTAATTGATCCTGAAGCTGAGGAATGCATGGCTGTCATGGAGGCACTAAGTTGGATTAAAGGACAAAAAATTCAGAAAATTCATCTTATTGTTGATGCCGAAGTAGTAGTGCATTCTGTCAACTCTGACAAGTTTCATGTCATATGGGAAAAAAATCATTTCATTCGAAGTATTCAAACTTTATTGTCTTCTTTTGTTCTGTGCAAAGTATCTCATGTTAAAAGAGATCTCAATAATGTAGCTGATAGCATTTCTAAGAGAGTTAAAAGTTATAAACTCATTTCAGAAGAATACATGGATTACTCTCCATGGATCAACTCTGTTTTTGAAAGGCAGTTTTTGCCTGAAACTACTTAATATATACATTCCATTCCTCTTTAAAAAAAAGCGAGGTCATTGAAATGATACGTTGATAAGCATATTTTTTTTAAAATTTTTTTGTGGAGTTGAGATAGGTCATAGGTGACATGGGTCGTAAAGGGATGACATGTTATTCTTATCAAAGATGTCCGTTCACCGCATCACCTATTTTTGCAAATAATTGGGATAATTGATGTTTGATACTCAAGTTTGTCCAATTTTAGTCTTTCGTCTAATATTTGTCCAAAATTAGGACTTGGTACCCAGATTGGATGTTGACCACAATTGACTAGGTTAATTAATGATTTATGTTTACAAATTATTAAATAGATTAAAGAAAAAAATCATAATTAAATTTAATACAATCAAAGTCAACGCAGTAGTACCAAGTCCTAATTTGGACAAATGTTAGACCAAAGACTAAAACTAGACAAAACCTAAGTATCAAACATCAATTATCCCTAAATAACTTGGTGATACTCTGACACTATATATTATATTTTTCATCCCAAAATTAATCGTTGTTTTTTATTATATACTTATGAATCAATCAATTTATTTTATAGATGTTTTCAATTTATTTTTAAACTATGTGACTATGTCTAATTTTAAGAGAAAAACATATAAAGATTCTAAAAAAAAAAAATTGAAAAAAAAAAATTGATATTATTATTTATGCTCGTCACGTAGATAATCCAAAATCAATGGGTTTTCTTTTTGTATAAATTTGATGCTCCCTTCGTTTTTAAAAAAAGGGATACTTTCAATTTTTCATTTTAACCTAAAAATAGGCTAAAATGAAAAAATGAAAATATAATAAAAAAAAAATAACAGAGGGAGTATTATTATTTATACCAAAAAAAATAAAATAAAGCAAGTGTTAAATGTTTGTGTACCTCAGATCCCTCACTGCACCATTAACCACAACTACAGTGAAATCAATCAAGCGTCAGACGGACTAGCCAATCTAGCAGCTGACAAAAGGCAATTAGAAAACTTACTCATGTATTTACC
Source organism: Papaver armeniacum (assembly GCA_023531295.1). NCBI lineage: Eukaryota > Viridiplantae > Streptophyta > Magnoliopsida > Ranunculales > Papaveraceae > Papaver > Papaver armeniacum. The sequence goes on from JAJJWW010004375.1 coordinate 226,816, forward strand.
GCTTAATTTTAATAATATCTTGAGTATTACTTAAAAAAAAAAAAAAAAAAAGGTCTGTGTACCATTTGTTACCGGCTATCTTTTGTTGTCATCTTTAGCTGCTTCCCTTCTTATAAGCCTTGTTCTCCCCTTCTTCTTCGTCATTCTAAGTTGAGAAAAAGTTAAGAAGAAGAGATTTTCGGTCTCATTTCAAAATCTACAACCATCAACCACAAAACTCAAACTCATGCTAAGGTTTTCACACTGAGGTTCCGTCAAAACAGTTTCATAGCCACCCAGCTTCTTAATTTACCGTTCATCAGCTTCATCCATTACTCATGCTTCTCTTATTTTTCACTGCATATCAAACCCAAAAATTTCATTGTGCATTCTTTCGTTAGAGCTCTCTCCCAAAATGATCTTCCAATTCAAACTTTTAAACTGTACATCCAAATGAATAATTCCCAAATTTCACCTGACAATTTTACTTTTCCGTTCGTTTTCAAAGCGTGTGCATCTCTTCAACCATACCCACCTCTTGGAAAATCATTTCACGGTGAATTTATCCGGATTGGACTTGATATTGATCCCTATACCCGGCGTGCGTTGATAAATATTTATTCGAAATGTGGTCATTTGGAGGATGCACTGTTTTTGTTTGAGGAAATTCCTGCAAGAGATATTGTGACATGGAATTGTATGCTTGCAGGGTGTTTTGGAAGAGAAAATGTAGAGAGATTTTCGATCAAATGCCGGTGCGGTAATTGCAGGTTACGCTCAGAATGGAAAAGCCATTGAGGCTTTGAAGCTGTTTAAAAGGATGCAATCGGAGAAGGTACGTCCAAATGAAGTGACACTTATTGGCATTCTGTCAGCTTGTTCTCAGGCGGGTCCCGTGGAAATAGGAAGGTGGGTTCATATAGTATATACGAAGGTCGGATATATATTTCAAACAAATGCTGGAAGAGAATGGAATCATCCCTAAGGTTGAACACTATGGATGCATGGTCAGTCTACTTGGTCGTGGAGGATATCTAAATGAAGCTCATGAATTAATAACAAGGATCCCATTTCCAGCAGATGCAGGCATTTCGGGTGCCTACTCAGTGCATGTCAAACTCATGACCATCTTGAGCTAGCCGAAAATGCAGAAAAGTTCCTGCTTGATTTAGAGCCATGGAACACAGGAAACTACATTCTACTCTCTAAGCTTTATGCTGCATGCAAAAAGCTGTTGGAATGACTTGGATCAAGATCGAGAAAAGATGAAAGGAAGGAGGGTTCAAAAAACTCTCGGATCAAGTTCGATTGAAATGAGAGCTCAATTCACGAGTTTGTGAAGGGCGATAGATGTCACCCTTGTTCAGTAGGAATTTACGAAAAGTTGGATGAATTGACAATGCAGCTGGAATACTTGGCTAATATAGATTCTGTGCTGCACGAAATATGCGAGGAAGACAACGTACAAGCCTTACATGTTCAAAGTGAGTAACTTGCTATCACGTTTGTACTCGTTTTAATGTTGAAACTTAAATTATATCGAAAAATGTTGATAGGGGAACTAAACATGGAAGATGTGTGGATAGTTAACCCTTCCATAAGAGCTGCCCTTAAGCGACTAATGTTTGATGTATCATCTTTGGTCGTGTGAGTCTCAGTTGTCCTCATTGGTATACATGCATGGCCCTCAGGGGAGTTCAAGTGTTATTCTAAGGGTGTGTCAGTTCATTGCTCATTATTGCGGTGTCGATTGCCCTGTAAGGAGGTGTATTGGTTCCAGTTGTAATTTGCTCCTAGGATTGGCAAAGACCTGGTTGTCCTGGCAGAAGAATTTGAGCTGGCAAGATAATGGAATACAAAAGATAAGATCGAAATTATAGTTCTTGAGCACCTCATTACTCTGTCTGGGTATGATCATTTTCTCAAACAAAGACAATTATGACCTTCAGTCAGTTACTGTATTATCATTATTGCTAATTTTTTCTGCTTGGGGATCCTTTTCTAACCAAGCACTCAACATATCGTTTCCATATAGGTTTTGCATCTCATAGCTGATTCTACCAACATTACCAGTAGGATCTGGGATATGTACTTTAAGAAGCTTCTCCCCAGATTGGTTAAAGAAGGAAATGATGGCAACTGTGGATCAACTGCTGTTTGCGACATAATATGCCTCCAGGTAAGTACTTGTTTATGTAATGCTTCACATAGTAATCAACTATGCTTCCTATCTTCGTATTAGTGTTTATTATCGATTTCTGTCTTGGTTTTAGCCAATAGTTCATGAAGGATGGATGTTAAATTTGTTGCCCCTGGGATAGATAGGATCAATCTCATAGGTGAAACTTTGTTATAAGCTAAGAGACTTGCCAACAATCTATTGACTATGTCATCGTAACATCTGTGGTTTTGGTTCGTGTCCTTGCTTACTTTCCTATACGGTACATGATGTATTTCTTGTAACTAGCCAAAAGCATAAAAAGAAAATGCAACTTATCTACCGTCTTCCTTTTTTGTTATTTCGGTCTGCTTGTAGGCACTCTCTAAGAGAATCCATTGCGGTAAATATGTGCCTGAAGCGAAATTTCAAGCCTCCCTGCTTACATTAAAGCACAAGTGACCTACTTTCATTTCTGTTTTCCATTTTTATTTGATGGGGAATCTTCATCTAGCTCTACTTCTCATGCTGATTTGATTAGTCTCTTACTGATTTTGAAGGATGCAGATAGATTGATGCAACTACTCACATATGAGGAAGTCGAAGCATCAGTCAAGAGGAGAATCGAAATGAAGACGAAGACATATGGTCAAGAAGTTAACACTAGTGAAAATACTGATGGATCTAGGGCTGCACAAGACCCGCCCATGATACCCAAACCCGCCCGTACCCGCTAAACCCGTGTGTTTTTTGTCCAAACCCACCCGTTGTGGGTGCGGGGTTGGTCAAAAAAAAAGAAACCCGTTGTCTGTGGGTGCGAGGTTGGTTTTAGCTAATACCCGCCCATACCCGCCCAAAAAACCCGCAAAATATATACCATTAGATAAAACTAATCCTACCCGTCCATTATGAAACCCTAATACTAGTAGATAGGATAACTAATAACCCTCGTTCACACTAGACGAAAACATGAAAAACTATAAATTTGCATCCCTATGATTATGTACCACATAATGGTAATAAGTAATGGTGGGTTTGTTTGCAGAATTCACCGTTTCCAGGAATTTATAATCTCATGGGATTACAAATTCTGGGATTCATTTAAATTCCTTGTGTGTTTGATAACTCAATTAAAATTCCTAGGATTTATAGAGTTTTCTTGTATTAAAGACTTTGTACAGTTTGGCATTATCCTCAAATCTTAAAATTACATATATATGAGATTTAGAGTTAAAAAAAAGTGGGTCCATAAATCCCTTGATAAGTTTCCCAACAAATCTTAGGGGGAGGGGTCGGACTCCATATGGAGGATTTGCTGGAAAACTGAATCCCGTAGGAAACGTGATTTCAAGGATTCGGGCAACCAAACATACAAAGGGAAACGTAATTCTATCAAATCCTCTGGACCCATAAATTCCACCTTTAAAATTCTACATCCAAACCCACCATAAGAGAAAAATATGTTCCCTCGTACTACTGAGAAAGCCCTCACTGAGAAAACTACAAATTTGCTTATTTCGACTCCCCCATAAACGAAAAATGTCACTAAAGTAACATCAAATTCACCCGTCTAAGGAAGTTCAAGTCACTAACGAGCACCAACCAGTAGGGATGGCATGTCACGTAGATAGATACAGGTGATGTGGCTTGGATTCATTAGTTTCCACGTAGATAGGTCTACCTGGTAGATGTAGCTGGCTTCCCACACAATGGCTTTGACTTGTGGTGATGGCATGGCACTGGTAGCCCAGTTTTGAATCAAAAATGATACATACACGGGAATTGGTACTTCGTTTCGTACCCCCTACAAGTTATTTAGAACTTAAGTTAAACATGTGTGTGTGAATGATTATTGTGGGTTTAAGCGGGTTTAAACCCAAACCCGCCCTACTCGCAGCGGGCGGGTAACAAAACCCGCCCGCTGTTTGTGGGTACGGGGTTGGTTATGGGGAAAAAAAAAATCCGCAGTCTGTGGGTGCGAGGTTGGTTTTAGCTTATACCCGCCCATACCCGCCCATGTGCAGCCCGGATCTGACCGAGTCTACAAAAATTAGGCCAAGCTTAGTTGCAGATCTTTATGGCGATTGGATCGTTCCCTTGACGAAGGAAGTGCAAATTGCGTACCTCCTCAGAAGGTTGGATTGATTTGATAACTTCCTTTTTATCTTGTCTCAGTGTTTCCTTCCCACTTAAGATTGGGTCAGATTACCTGATAATACCATTGTGTTTAGTTAATTAAAAGTAGTTCAGCTGCTATTTATAATCTGTTTACCTGTAGTTGGTTTCACCTAGCAGTATATTTTAATCTGTTCTGCAATGTTTAGATAAAAAGAAAGAAGAAGATATCGATGTCTACGCAAATTTCTGTTTGTAATTAAAATGGATGCTTTTGCAAATTGATTTTTTTTCTTTTCGAAATTTCTTGCCGACTTGTTGCTGGAAAACCTGTCTTTGCTGCTGAAGTTCAAGACAGGCTACCAGTCACAGAACTATACGTAAGGGTAAAGTTGTCATATAAAATCAAGCAGCTAAAATGTCCTTTTAGACGACATTTGTGTTCCACCACCATAGCTCAATGTTTGAGAAGAAATCTGTGTGTGCAAATCCAGTGGACTTCGAACTTGAAGTAAGGACTGCATTTTGATTCTAGAATATAATAAGATTAAGGTCAGAATGTATTCTCAACTCTCTAGAGTCTAGAGAGCTAACTGCACTGCCTTTGAGCAGTATACCTCCTGTTCAGTGGGAAGCAAAAATTTATCCTTAACTTGCACAAAATGATAAAAGGGAGTTAGTTCTGAGTTCTCCCATAAGAGCATCCACAGTCATCGACCAAAACTAAAAATTTGGTCGAAAACACAGACGCAACGGAGAGGACTATCGAACAAAAACTAGACTAAAACCAAAAATCAAACCATATTTGGTCTTTGGTTTAGTTTTGGTCGGGCGCAGATTAAAGTTGCGCCTGATGGGGCGTAACTCAAAGTTACGCCCGAATTAAAAAAAAAAAAACAAAAAAAAAAGGGACGCATTTTGGAGTTGCGCCTGATTGGGGCGTAACTCAAAGTTACGCCCCAACCAAAAAAAAAAAAAATAAAAAAAAAATGGGACGGATTGTTTTGGTTGCGCCTGATTGGGGCATAACTCAAAGTTACGCCCCAACAATAAAAAAAAAAAAAAAAAAATGGGACGCATTTTGGAGTTACGCCTGATTGGGGCGTAACTCAAAGTTGCGCCTGACCAAATTTTAGTCTCCCTCCACTACGTTACAACACGGACTAAACCTAAATTTTGGTTTTTTTTTTTGCTCTTTGCTCTTTGGTTATGGTCGCACCACTGCAGTTGCTCTAAGACCATTTGGAAGATCTAAATCGACCATGTGAGTGGGTAAAAGAGATTTCTAAAAGTGCTTAATGGGACTGAACAGGATCCTGCTAGCCCTGGGAGCTGCAGGCCCACCGTCTAAACTGGGAGAGTCGGTTTTTGGTATTGTCCACAATCTCGGTCTCTCCGGAACCGTTAGGAGAGAAAAAAACAACTTGATGCTTAAATTATCCTGGCATTTTTAGGGGCGACCCTAAAAGAATTAGGGGCGACTTTTTTATTCCCAACCCATATACACCATTAAGGGATGTCCAAAAGCGCGGAGAATACGTTAATGCCCTTACATAATCAGAAGTTATTTTATGCCCGATTATTATAAAGCAATCGGAAGCTTAGTAACGATATTATACTACCAATTAATATCGATTTTGTGCCAAACTCGTATCTTGCTTCTATAACAATCGGAAGGAACAAGAACCTCACTAGACTACCGATTATAGTAGCTCCTAAATTCCCAAAATTGGTGATTTCGTCAAGGAAGAAATTTGGGGCAACTTTATAATCGGAAGTCATATTAACTACCGATTATTCTAGTTCCCAAATTCGAAAAAAATGACATTTCTGCAAAAATAAAATTTGGGGCAACTGTATAATCGGAAGTCTTATTAACTACCGATTAATATAGTTCTCAAATTGAAAAAAATTGAGATTTCGCAAAAAACAAAATTTGGGGCAATCTGTATAATCGAAAGTGAAAATACTTCATTTGACTACCGATTATACAGTTGCCCCAACAAATAGAGTTGTTGGAACTCTAAACTCTATATAAGGATTGTATCCTTTTACTCTCTATGGAACACAAATACCTTTAAACTCTCTCCAACATCATCTTCAACATAATGACCCAACCATTCATTAATCCTACGGAGTTCACGATTGAAGAAGATTTATATTTATGTAGGCGCTATGTTCAATTCTATCCGAGACGAGGAGAAGAACGTAGGCAAGGAGGCATAATGAGTATGAGTTATTTGGGGAAAATTCACGAAAAATTCTGTGCCGACACCGGTAACCCAAACAACCGTCACTCCATTGATCTTTCGCCGAATTGGTTCAAAAAAACAGAGACACATCGAAGAATTCGTCCATTAAACTTATCTTGTGAATCAATATCGATTGAGGGGTGAAACCAATGATGAGGTTATAGAACGATCTCTAGGGGAATGACGAAGATGGAAAATATCAAGCTTCCGTTATGAAGTTCATTTTAGAATCCTTAGGGCGATGGAAAGATTTAATCCGTTTAGGACTCGTCCAACACGTCCACGATGCTAATCACAATACCTTGTAATAGAATTGCGGGAGTTCAATGTAAAATTATGATGATGTGTAGGTGATATTGTTATGAATTTCAAAATATTTATGAAAATCGGAAGTTTTAATTGTTGATCTAACTACCGATTATACTCCAACGGCTAGTTCGTTCAAAAGAAACTAGCCGTGCCTCGAAAACCACAAACAATCGGTTGATAATACATATTGATAAACCTCCGATTATACTAATCTAATGAAACTGAGAACTCTGTTGACAAAACATCCTATAATTGGAAGTATATAACAATAAATATTTACCGATTACGCATAATCAGGTGCTTTGTTCAAACATTTCCTGCCGATTGTGTGTAATAATTGTACGTAATTTCAGTACAGTCTTGTAAAAGTACGCATTAACGACCATATTTTCAAAAAAAAAAAGAGACGTTGGGACTGTCATCTATATAAGGAGGGTAAACTCTTCTTATTTATGCACCAAACAACACATATATAGCACCGTGTATTCTAAAAAGAGATTTTCCATCGTCTACTCTTGTGAATTCATTCTATATCTCAACTTACAAGCATGGCAACGTTTGACGTAGCTGAAGATTTGGTCATTGTGAAAACATGGTATCGTGAAACAAGACATGAAGATTTCATAGCAGGAAGGTTAACACCCGAAGTCTTTTGGGCGAGGGTATATAGCCAATTTGTGCGAGAGTATGGAAATCCAAAGCAAAGATCACTCCAACAAGTTCATGATCGTTTCCGACTTGTCCAAAAAGGGGTAAATGATTACATAACGATACAAAAGAGGATGTTTAACACTGGCCACTTAAGCTTGTCGATACAACAATTTGTAAGTATAACACTCGGTTATTCTTTTTAAATAACACCGGGTGTCTAATCTTTCTTACTAAAACGAAGTTGACATTATTTTATGTTTTTTTATGTAGGAGACACTCGCAAAAAGACAGTACTTAGTGGAAAAGGGTGAAGAATTCACTTATGATGGAAGTTATGAATCCTGAAGTCCGTCGCAACAGTATAAATGTTGATTGATGGTTACAATCGGAAGTTATTATTTTATGTTGTCTACCGATTCTGGGAAGATTTTCAGCTTTTTTGTCAGACTTTGGTGACAATCGGATGTTTATGTAATATGTAATCTACCGATTCTGGGAAAAAATTTTCAGTTGTTTTGTCAGCCTTACAATCGGAAGATAAATTCAAAAAGTTAATAACCGATTATAATATTGATTAAGTCTGTTTACAAAAGCTTGTATAATCGGTTGATATGTTAAAAATATAACTACCGATTATAGCTTTATACTTCACAGTATTTTCCAAAATATATCTTTCAAATATAACGATCATTTATCTTCATCATCCGAGGGAACCAATTCCAGTAGGCCTTCCGGGAAATCCTCCTTCATGACGCGATCCCAATCCAACATGTTGGTCTCATATTGTTTCAACCAATCTTTACAATGATTCGTTGGGAATTAATCACTCCAACCACCCAACGGAGGTAATGGGAAATCCCTCTTTACTCTTAAACCGATAAAATGCATCTCATTCACAAGTGCCATAACAATTCTTCTATCTTTAACCGATTCATCGCAAACCGTCCTTGTAGGTGTAAACGTAAAAGAATGTCCATACCTAGGAGGAACAAAGAAATGTACCACGCAGTTCAAAGCGTCCGCTAAGACATATCCACATTTAGGCATTGTCATCCAATACTTGGATCCGATTGTATTCAATCCCTTTCGGCACTTTACACGCGCAACAAAGTTTTTGAACTCTAGTTCTTTGTCGTGCCTATCTCCTTCCTTCATCATCTCCATATAGAAATCCTTGTCCTTTATTAGTTGTACCGCCATCTTAGTTCTTAAATTTTACCATTGGGTGACATATTCGTTGACCGCCTCTCCAAAGTAACCAATTTGTTCCGTGGCGACGTGAAACCCACAATTGCCATCCCCATCAACCTCGTCGGTGGACAAAACAAATGGAACAATGAGTGGAGGGAGTTGTTTCATATACTCTTCTATAATCGTATACCTTGATCGTGTTGGTCTTCCATGAAAATCCCTAGGACAACGAAGATTATCATACGTCTCTCTTATAGTCACCATTTCCGTCGATTGTGTTTGTTGCGAGTCGCTCATTTGATCAATAACTACGTAGCTAGTTTGGGTCTCCACTAACACAACTTCTTCCACCGCATCGGCTTGACTTACTTGAGAAGGCTTCGTAGAGACCTTTGGACTCACTTGTTGGGCGGTTGATCCATTTTGATCTTTTCTTGGACGACCTCTTTTCTTGGTTTGCGGCTCATCTTCAAATTCGGCTTCCAAACGCTCATGCCTACACAATATTCTTTTATTAGACAAATGATCCTTTAATTCTTTTCTTTCAATGGTCCTCGACATTTCGGTGTTTGGCCTACCCGCCCCCTTTTGCTTAATAGGTTCATCAACCTCCCTTAAACAAGGGTGAGAGCTTGCTCCAAATCATGCATGAATATTTGCTTCTTGGCGCCATTTGTTGTAGCATAACGCTCGGCTATTCTTGCACAAAATTCCGACTCCATGAACGACGGACCATCGACTATGGGGGTGCTTGGAGTGAAATTTAATTGCTTCCAAAATGGATAATATCATTGATGTCAATCACATCGACGTACCTGCCTATTTTATGACGACATGGGAGACCAATACCTATCATATCCTTGCAAACACAAACCGTATTCTCGTCATCGTAAGCTTTATACAACTTCAATTGTTCCATCATGTGATTTATTGCCCATTTTGAAACTTTATGAACAATGCCCCTTAGAAGCAATCTTTACCTTTCATGTTCTGTAGGGAATTTATGTACACTAAATTGCATAGAATCCTTAATCTTTACGAGATCACGATTGGTGATTCATGGATTGCTTCTTGGATCGACACAACTCCATTTTGACTACCTAGCAGTATTTTCTTTAATTGGCCATGAGACCCCTCCGCAATGCTTACGATATTCATATGTCCATGCATACACAAACCTCTCCTTAATCGGTAACCATTGTGTTTTACAATACTCAACGGGTTTTGGGTAGTCCTTGCCATATTCTTCCTCAAATTTCTTCAAGTTTCTTTCGTAAATTTCTTCGGTCATTGACCAAACGATCTTGTCTAGGGGTGTTCATGGTCGGTTTTGGTTCGGTTTCAAGCCAAACCAAAACCGAAACCAATACTATCGGTTTCTAAAAATTGAAACCAAACCAATCCATTAACCATTGGTTAGGTGTCCAAATGGTTCGGCCCGGTTCGGTTTTTCCCAGTGGTTTTTGGTTAACCAATAATTATGTCAAACCAAAAACAAAAATTACACTAATTTACTGAAAAAAATAGTATTGGTTTACAAAAATTTACAGACAAAAAATAAATAAAAAGAATATCAAGAGTAGTTAAAGCTTACTCTAAATCTAGAGATCAAAAGAAGATTTAACTAATGGCAGTGACATCTCTAATGAAAATTTAATTAATGATTTTTTTTTAATCAATATTCGGTTAACCATTGGTTATTGGTTCGGTTTCTCTATCATACCAAAACCAAACCATTAATCTCGGTTTTCATCTTTTCTAAACCAAAACCAACCATTAGTTAATGGTTCGGTTCGGTTTCCCCCTAATCGGTTTGGTTTGGTTCGGTTTCTCGATTAACCAGTAACCATGAACACCCCTAATCTTGTCCCATGCTCTCATGAACGCTCTCCAAATTATTCCATCCTCCTTCCATTTTTCATCAAATAACATCTTCTCTTCCTCTCGTTCTTCCGCGGTTAATTTACTAATGCGCTCATCCTCTTCCTTCGACCTCTTGGTACCCTTCCTTGGTTTTTTATCTTGGAAATGGTGATGGAAATTTTGTTTGAGGTTTCCTTGAATGTGCCATGTACATTGCAAGTTTCCGGCTTCAGAAACACTACCGCAATTGCATGTATTAAGGCTTGATCGTTATCCGTTACAATAACCCTTGGAAAATCATCCCCATTGTAAATGGACCTCAACGTCTCCAACATCCAAATGAAACTCACGTTGTTCTCATGATCCATTAAACCCCATGCAATCGTAAACGTGTTTTTGTCCGAAGTGTGACAAGCAATGTTCAACAACGGCATGTTATATTTGTTTGTCTTGTAAGTGGCATCTATCAACAAAATTTGATGAAAACACTGAGCCAATTTTATCATTTCGGGATGTGCCAAGAAAATACGTACCACTTTACCATCCTTTTCTTCTGTTCTCAACGTGTAGTCGTGTAACTCAGCTAATCACTGCGATTGTTGCATGACCATTCTACCATCCCATTCCGTCCTTTTGATTGTAGCTAGGGCCGACCTAATTTTAGACAAAGAAGACAAGTTGTCGGGGTCGTCCGCCTTTTATTTTACTTAAGATCGCACTCGCCTTTGGATACGCATAGACCTCACCGTCTCCATTTCATGTGTTTTTAACTTCGCAACCATTACATGTCCAATAAGAGTATCCAGATCATCGTGGTTGTGACAACCATTAGCAACTTTAGACATTTTCCAATCTTTACTTTCCTTACCATCGGGCATCCAATCTTCTTTGTATGAGTTCGGTACTTCTTCCTCTCCGTCTTCCTTACATACTTATTATTCTTTCCCCCGTGACTCTTTTTCTTCCCACCTCGCTCACAAACCATTTCAAACCTAATGTCCTTCACGCAAGGGTTCTGAACTACCACGCACATCTTCTCTTTTGCCTTGTTCATAAGCCATTCCTTTGCTTCCTTCTTACTTCCAAATATATAAATGCGCATATAACAAACCAAAAAAAAATAAGCATAACCATCTAACATACATGATTGGAAAAAGAAAAGATAATTCATGAACATACCAAATCGTTTGCATAGTGTAGGGAAGTATCAGGCCTCAAATAATAATCGTCATCAACCGCTACAACAGCCTACGCACAACAACAACAAGTTATGCATTAGCAATGGGAAGGAAGTTTAGATAATAAGTAACCAATTGTAACAAAATCGGTAATTTAATACTATACAACATAACCGATTATGAGCAATCGGTAGTCATGTACGAATATAGTCTACCGATTAACGACATACACAAATGAACAATTCTTCTATATAAAAATCTTCAATAATCAGAGGGACTATAAATTCATAAACCAACCAATTATTAAATATCAATATTTACGAATATTTCAATTTTTGGAGAAATTCGTTTTTGGGCGACGTTATATAATCGGATGTGTATTTATGTATACTACTCCGATTGTGAGAAATTGAAGCTTTCAATTTGGGGATTTTTTTCATATTCGCAGATTAATACATAAAAATATATCCAATTGTAGATAATCGGTAGATATTGTACTAAATTAACTACCGAATATATGTCGTTCATGTCATTCAATGCATGCAAAAATCGAGTTTTCACGTTCAAAAACACACACAAACGCACATAACATGGATAACATGGGTATTAGAGTTTGTTAACAACATACATGTATGTTTGATGCATCGTTAGCTTCGATCTCGGGTGATTCTCCATTTTATTCCATGAAAGCGTCGTCTAGGGTTTCATCTCCATCAAAGTTTGGATCATTCAACATATACCCCAAATCGTCATCTCTAAACGGTAGTGAACCTTGAACTGTAACTTCACGTCCTTCTTCGTACCCATCCATGTTTATTGAAGTTGGCAACAATCGGGAGTTGGCGACATATACCCCCTTCTTCTTCTTTTTTTTCCTCTTCTTCTCTCACTCAATCAGAAGATATCTCACAATGACCCAATTTTTTTTTCCAAACACTAATATATAGACCCCAGACTACCGATTACAAGAGTTTTCTTACGATTATTTAATGAAACTACCGATTATTGTTTTGGCTACCGAATATTCTAGTTTTTGGCAAAGGTTGAATCCGGGGCCACTTATAATCGGTAGGGTTATAAGTTTTATCATCTACTGATTATGGCAAATTTCAAAATTTCGCTAAAAAGGATTTTAGCAAAAAATCATTTTGGGGCAACCTATAATCGGACGGTAAGAAGTAATATACTCTACCGATTATGGTATATTTCAAAATTCATCACATGAAGGTGTTGATGGTGGATTTTCGTTTAAGGTTAAATTTGTAAGTAACCAGAAAATCATGCGCTGACATCTTGCAAAAGATAAAGCCGTTTATAAGTGACGGATACTCCTCACTTAATTCACCAAGAATGGAGCATGAAGCAACAATCCCATTCTCGTGAATACATGAAATTCCTCCGGTTGGAGCATGCAAAGCAACAATCCCTTCCCGTGAATTTCATATCAGCCTTGTATTTCTGTACCCATTATCGTGTGGCATGACGACCGAGTGTTACCCTTACAGAGTAACACGAACCTCCAAGCACTATAATGAATCCATGTACGAAATACCCGTACAGTGCCGATTCTCGGTGTGTTATACTAGCCCGAGCCCTCTCGGTGTGTTATACTAGCCCGATTGAGCCCTCTCGGTGTGTTATACTAGCCCGATTGAGCATCCAGGACTTGATCACATCCAACTCCCGGATATGATTCGATCGCAGTCATCCAACTCCACAAGCATGATTGGATGACCACAGATCAATTCCATCACCCCCAAGCAGGTATGGAATACACACGGCCTTAGCTTTGCCGGATATGATTCGATCGTTAGCCATCCAACTCCGCAAGCATGATTGGATGACCACGTGATCAATTCCATCACCCCCAAGCGTGTATGGAATACACACACCGACCCGCATGGTCGGCCATTGGCCTCGCTAGCCAACAAACCGTCCATACCAAGCATTATGGACGGGAAACCCTAAATTAGGGTTTGCGGCATATTACATGTGCCGCAAAACGGTCTCAACCATCCATCTTCGCAGGCATAGATGGAGGGTATAGATGTAGACTCAAAGGGCCCGGAGCATGTCGACACAATCACCATGTGACCGCCTACACACTTGGCCAATCGGTCAAAGCCAACCGTGGTTGGTGACAACAAAACCGTCCGCCCAAAAGAGCATGGTCGCGCGGCTTTTGAAAGCCAAAATTAGGGTTTCGAGTCATCACGCGCGTCCATCTTCTCCGGTACGAATGGAGGGTCACAGATTGGATTAACCAAGGCCGGTCATACCAGCATGACCACCGTGGGCCCATCTACCTCCTCTTGCGGTCGGCCAAGGCATACCATGCCCGGCCAACCCAAAACGCACGCCCAAACTCGTGCGGTTACACTCCCAAATCCTAAACTGATCTCGACCGCTCAACTTCACCGGATGATTTGAGTGGCTTAGATCACATTTCATGGGATAATCAGGTATAGGTGTGAACACCAACCTACCGCCTACACGGTAGTATGATCGACCAAGACCGACCAATGTTGGTCGCTCGAACGCGTGCCCAAACTAGGGATATCACGCCGGTTTCCAACTCCTTTGCGGCAAGGGATTTCTGCCGCAAACCGATCTCGACCACTCCTCTTTACCGGTCAAATTGAGTGGCCCAGATCGCGCTTTCATGAGGGAACGAAATACAGGCGCCTACACCATCATGCCGTCAACACGCATGTATGGTCGGCCTTCCCCAAAATTCTCCCTATGCTTGTTTTTGACCAAGTCAAGAGTGATGCTTGCGCACCTCTTTAAAAACCCAATTTCATCAACGGTCGCAGATGAGTGTCTCAAACATCATCTCATCCGTCCGACCTCACCAGCTTGGTTATACAACAGTCGGTCAGAGTTATTTGGTTAGTGAGCAGTCATTACACATCACTTTACCACACCGTAATGCAAGCACTCGCATAAAATACACACGATACCGCACAAGTATCGACTTTCCGAATAACACGATTATTCAATTCAAAGCATTACATGCTATCTTTCGTGGACCCACGATCCACATTCCAGACATCAATCATGTCACAAACCGGGGGATACTTATCGGGGTATTGGTCTGGCGGTTTACAAAGGCGTGCGGCGTGCAACGCGCCATCACAAGAACGTGTTAGGAAGTCATGGACGGTTAGAGGTGAACCGGAGAAGTGGGCAAGACCGGTCGTATGCTACCGACACACAACTCCACCACTCCATCATTCCACTACCTCCACTTCCCACGAGAAACGTGAATGAGGCTCAATGACTTGTATAAATAGGTTCTCCGCCCTATTTCAAAGAAGAACAAGGAAATACAAGCCAAGACAAGAGAAAACCAAGTGTTGATACCGTCATATTCAACCATCTTCGTCACAAGTCATAGCAAGCCAACACCTTCACAATCTCAACACATTCTTCGCTTCCCTCCCTAAGATCAACCCCATCTCCTTCACTTTGTGACCAAACAAGTCCGGAACGGCCATTTCTTGGTTTAGGCCGGACTTGCATGCATTGATCTCTCGAATCTACACGCACTCCCCGCGCAGTGCATTTGTTGTAGGTTTAAATTCATTCCTCATCACACCCCCAATTACTAAATTCGGGCAGGAGTAATTTTCACCCATCAACAATTGGCGACCACGGTGGGAGATTAATCTCTCGGTTGTAAAGTCAATTTCTTGAAATTCAATTTAATTTCATCAATCTCAAAAGGGTAGATCTTAGAATCGATTCAATCAAAAAATCACTATGGTGGAATTAAGGTCCGGGTCAAGCAATCAATTTCGATGGAGCCGTTGTGGATAACAATCCTGGTGTTGAAGTACCTGTCAGTGGAGCTACCGTGGTCAACACATCTCGTGGAGCCGTCACTTCTACCACCAACACCAAGGTGTAGCGGCGGATATCCCAAAGAGGAATAACTCCTCCCATCACCAGAGCCGAGCAGCGCGAATCCCGGCATCTCTTCGAGCGTAACGCCTCCGGCGGTTACCAGCAACAACTTTCACTCCTCCGTCGGGACGAGGAGCCGAGACACAAGAGGAAGACCACCGTCGGTACCATTGCAGACTTGATGGAGAAACAGAAATTCTTGCTAAAACTCAAACAGATATGGCCGCAACCCGAAAGAGGTACTCACTTTCCTTAAAACTTTGACTGAACGATTGCCGCAAGATTCACGGCAACCCTCGGAGTCGGCAAGAGATGCATTCAATACACCCGGAGCAGGTGTTTCCACTCGGACTCACATGAATGAAGAAACTCGTGTTGCTCCTGAGCGCCAAGGGAGAGAGGCCGTCTTCCAACTTCATCACGCGTGAAGATCTAGAGCGACTTCTCCAAAATCGAGGAAAAGGGGACCGAACGGACGTACACCAACATCAGCCGCCGTACCCTCAAGATGTGCAACGGATTCCTCTACCAAGAGGTTACACCTCTCCCAGTTCTCCTCTATGACGGCATCGGTAACGCTCGTGAACACATTTTCGATTCTTGGAAGCCTTTGGGGAACATGAATACAATCATGTTTTACGCCTAAAAGAATTCTCAAAATCACTCACGGGGGAGGGCATACACCGGTACAACAACATTGCGCCTAACAAAGATATCCAATTGGAGCGAGATGGTCGGTGCTTTCTACAGAAAGTATTTCTTCGTGTCTCGAACAAATCACATTTTAGGACACTGGGAAGAATTCTTCACGGAATAATGAACATCCCAACGACTTCGTTAAAAGATTCGTAACCCAAGCACCGGATTGTCACGACCCGAATGTCACCGAACGGCAATTGGTGGAATCATGCATCAATGGGATGATACCCATATACCGCGCCCGTTAGAGAACTCCGGGATTTCAAACGTTCTTCGAACTCCATGAAGCCGCAGCGTTCAAAGAACAATCGCACCAAAGATTACTAGAAAGAACCGTGGTTGTTCAAGTGAAGATTTGCGCGAAAGTCGAGGAAGCGGGCGTCTCACAAACAAACAATACAACACCGGCCCTTCGTGAGTGTGGTAAGCGGAGGAGAAAAGAGGAAAGCTTCGATAACGGAACAACAAACCAAGCGAACGTCTCAAGCACACAAGACTTCGTCTCGAAAAGGAACAGACAAAACTCCCGCACAAAACGACAAAGACACGGGTTTTCCTTTTCCCATGAATGAAGTGATAGAGCTCCCGGAAGCGTGGATCCAAGATAACGCCGTAAAGCTCCCCCTATCGGGCGTCCTCCGACCGAGGAAGAGATGGAAGATCCCGGATATCGTTGCTACCACAGTTCGTTCATCATCCAACCAAAGATTGCAACAAGTTGAAACAAATATTCAGGAAAAGGTAGAGACAGGGAGCTCCGGCTTGGAAATGAAGGTGTTCATAGAGATCCTCTACCTATCGAAACCGCATGATTTCTGGGACTCTCATTCGCAAGACCGTGCAATCTATGATGGAGCGCATATGTGAAATCTTGTATTTCTCCAAGGGACAGCGTCAAGACATATTTGCGGCCCTCAATCACGTTGTGTCGCAGGCGTTTGCATCCGTGAGCAGGTTCAAGAACCTCGAGACTCTCCCCGCAAGACGCGAGCAAGGGAAGCGGGGACTCCTAACCGTCACTTGTTTAAGGGGCGTTAAGTTCGATAGCGTGTTAATTGACACGGTTTCCGAATTTAACATCATTATCGTCAAGACCTTGAAAGCGGCAAAGATTTCAAGGTGAAGCTACTCGTCACCCAACCGTGGTCAAAGATTCAGGAGGAGAGCTTAGAGATGCGTATGGATACGTCAATCTTGAAATCAAAATGGGAGACGCCGACGCAAGCAAAATTCTACGTGGTCAAAGATCATCCCAACTACGACATGATCCTAGGAAGCTCCCCGGATGCAGGACAACAAAGCCATACCGGAAGTCTGTCCTCTACCGGGTGTCGCACTCGAGAGAATCTCCAACATGCCCATTTGGACTACCCGATGACCGTCTCACGCCGCACCAAAGAACTTTCCAATATGACACAACTTCCCGGAGAGAGCCCGTCGGCATACACCGAAAGGTTCCGGTCTCAAGTAAGTCTCGTCACACAACCCTCCTTGCAAACTACCGTCTCTCGTTCTGACAAGTCCTGGGGACTGGCTTCAACCGACAAACCAACCCCGGCTAGGAGATGTGAATGGGAAGCCGGCCCTTTCAAACGTTTTATCAGGAGCATAGAAGCTGTCTTGGTCAAAGACAACAAGGCCAAGGTCCAAGTGTCCGCACGCTCAAACCCATTCAGAATTGGAGACCTAGTGACAAAGGCGGCCACATTCAATGTTGGAAACATGACGGTGAAGATGACCACTCCACCTGACTCACCCGCCAAAAGAGAAGATGAACCGTACCTGGTAGCAGATGTTATCCTAGGTGGCTACTGCAAGCTCATCAACGCCGATAACCCGGAGGGCATAACAATTCACTCACGATGGCTCAAACCTTACCGAACCTAAGATACCGTGCCACCGCTTTCCAACATCCTCCACACTTTAAAACGCCGTGCTATTTTTTTCCAGCGTGTTTCCTTTTCTGATTTCATGTCATGCTTGTAATTCCTCCAAAAATGATTGCAATACTTGCATTCATAGTTAGGGTTCCAATTTTCAATCCTCAATTTAATTGAAGTACTATTTCCATCTGAGAACCTCTCTACCTCTAAAAAACACAAAGCTCTGAGTCGGCCTAAATCAACACACTAGAGCAGAGCAGGAAGGGAAACCCTAAGCAAGTATCTCACGGGATGAAGGAAATAGAACGTGTGCGGAAAATGATTTGAGCCATCTGCCCAGCAAAGCCAGGAAGATATTGCATCGTAGGTCCATGGATATTCCATTACGGTATAACTTCTTTTATCACTAAGAGTTATGTATGAAGGCGCACCCTTGCGCCTGAGAAGGTTCGGTTACAGTCTTGGCAAAGGATTGTAAAGGAAAGCTTCATTCAAATAATCAAAAAAAAAAAAAAAAAAAAAAAAACCTTGAACTCAGCCGCCACAGAATACAAGGAAGATGTTCGAGCATGCAGAATATACTTGGAAAGAAAAACAAAACAAAAGAAATTTCAATCATCAAGAGGGTCGGTCTCGCCCACATCACCGTCAGCTCCGTCACCTGTCGATGCACCTCCCTCCGGATCTTCCTCAACTTCGCACGGCATCCCCGCCGCAGCAGCCAGCAGCAGCGCACTCCATCCCAACATCTTCAAGCAGAGCATCAAAGGGCATAGCAACATCAGAGCCGCGCAGTTGCCTCCAAACGTTCGTGCTCGTCTCAGACGGAATCAAGGATTATCACGCCGTCCCGAACCGGTAATCACACCTGCCTTCACTCGAGAGGTCGTTCATGCTCAACCCTCCGCTCTTCAACCGCGCCGCAAATCTCTCTCGCCCTTGCGCTTACTAGTGTCGCAGCGTTTCCTCGCGCCTCCGCCGCTCCTCCATGTCAATTGCAGTGAAAGTACACAGATACGTCCTCCGACAATACGAAGGTGGGAGATAGACATCCCCCCGTATAGCACAGCCGACTTCACGAAGAGGAAGATCGATCTTAGCCATCACTTCTCCATGCGCATGGTTTTCAGGCTTGTCAACTTCAAAACTTCTTTCTGGGGAAGCAACAGAATGAGCGTCTACCGCTTCCATGATAATCTGCAGAGAAGAAGAGGTTATGAGCACACAAAAAAAAAAAAAAAAAAGAGAGGAGCATCAAATCCATTGATCGCTTAATCGTAAAATCGTAGCAAGACTCGAGATACCGGGATAAAGAATAAACGACCACGTTGAGATGATTCTTTATAATCTCACAAGTCGACGTAATCCCGTAAGGAAGAGAAGTCTCTACTTACCACCCGTGAAGGCTACTAATTCGGGATAACAATCAACAAGGCTTATCAAATTTACCCGAGGAAAGCCGTGTATAACTAAGGAAGTACACCGAAGGAGCGGCAAGCTCATACATGTACAAGAGGAACCAAAGCGACTCACCGGATCAAGTCCTGCTTCCTTCGCATCCTTAATCAAGACCGACCGGTTCCAGGAAAACGCCCGACAAGTGTGAAACTATCCAAGTAAATACGTATTCACTCTAGCTTGGTCATTTCGTATGTCACCATCTCATGCCTACCACACAATAGTGTAACCATTATGTGCTAGGCGGGGGACTTAATGTTGATGGTGGATTTTCGTTTAAGGTTAAATTTGTAAGTAACTGTAAAATCATGCGCCGACATCTTGCAAAAGATAAAGCCGTTTATAAGTGACGGATACTCCTCACTTAATTCACCAAGAATGGAGCATGAAGCAACAATCCCATTCTCGTGAATACATGAAATTCCTCCAGGTTGGAGCATGTAAAGAACAATCCCTTCCTCGTGAATTTCATATCGCCTTGTATTTCGTACCCATTATCAGTGTGGCATGACGACCGAGTGTTACCCTGGCGTAGTAACACGAACCTCCAAGCACTATAATGAATCCATGTACGAAATACCCGTACAGCCGATTCTCGGTGTGTTATACTAGCCCGAGACCTCTCGGTGTGTTATACTAGCCCGATTGAGCCCCTCTCGGTGTGTTATACTAGCCCGATTGAGCATCCGGACTTGACCGTATCGAGTCTCCGGATATGATTCGATCGCAGTCATCCAACTCCACAAGCATGATTGGATGACCACATCAATTCCATCACCCCCAAGCGGTATGGAATACACACGGCCTTAGCTTTGCCAGATATGATTCGATCGTCATCCAACTCCGCAAGCATGATTGGATGACTACGGATCAATTCCATCACCCCCAAGTGTATGGAATACACACGCCGACTCCCGCATGGTCGGCCATTGGCCTCGCTTGCCAACAAACCGTCCATACCAAGCATTATGGACGGAAACCCTAAATTAGGGTTTGCGGCATATTACATGTGCCGCAAAAACGGTCTCAACCATCCATCTTCGCAGGCATAGATGGAGGGTATAGATGTAGACTCAAAGGGCCCGGAGCATGTCGACACAATCACCATGTGACCGCCTACACACTTGGCCAATCGGTCAAAGCCAACCGTGGTTGGTGACAACAAAACCGTCCGCCCAAAAGAGCATGGTCGCGCGGCTTTTGAAAGCCAAAATTAGGGTTTCGAGTCATCACGCGCGTCCATCTTCTCCGGTACGAATGGAGGGTCACAGATTGGATTAACCAAGGCCGGTCATACCAAAGATGACCACCGTGGGCCCATCTACCTCCTTCTTGCGGCCGGCCAAGGCATACCATGCCCGGCCAACCCAAAACGCACGCCCAAACTCGTGCGGTTACACTCCCAAATCCTAAATCGATCTCGACCGCTCAACTTCACCGGATGATTTGAGTGGCTTAGATCACATTTCATGGGATAATCGGGTATAGGTGTGAACACCAACCTACCGCCTACACGGTAGTATGATCGACCAAGACCGACCAATGTTGGTCGCCTCGAACGCGTGCCCAAACTAGGGATATCACGCCGGGTTTCCAACTCCTTTGCGGCAAGGGATTTCTGCCGCAAACCGATCTCGACCACTCCTCTTTACCGGCCAAATTGAGTGGCCCAGATCGCGCTTTCATGAGGGAACGAAATACGTGCGCCTACACCATCATGCCGTCAACACGCATGTATGGTCGGCCTTCCCCAAAATTCTCCCTATGCTTGTTTTTGACCAAGCTGAAGAGTGATGCTTGCGCACCTCTTTAGAAAACCCAATTTCATCAACGGTCGCAGATGAGTGTCTCAAACATCATCTCATCCGTCCGACCTCACCAGCTTGGTTATACAACCCCGGTCGGGAGTTATTTGGTTAGTGAGCAGTCATTACACATCACTTTACCACACCGTAATGCAAGCACTCGCATAAAATACACACGATACCGCACAAGTATCGACTTTCTCGAATAACACATTTATTCAATTCAAGCATTACATGCTATCTTTCGTGGACCCACGATCCACATTCCGGACATCAATCATGTCACAAATGGGGGATACTTATCGGGTATTGGTCCGGCGGTTTACTGCGTGTAGCGTGCAACGCGCCATCACAAGAACGTGTTAGGAAGTCATGGACGGTTAGAGGTGAACTGGAGAAGTGGGCAAGACCGGTCGTATGCTACCGACACACAACTCCACCACTCCATCATTCCACTACCTCCACTTCCCACGAGAAACGTGAATGAGGCTCAATGACTTGTATAAATAGGTTCTCCGCCCTATTTCAAAGAAGAACAAGGAAATACAAGCCAAGACGAGACAGAAAACCAAGTGTTGATACCGTCATATTCAACCATCTTCTGTCACAAGTCATAGCAAGCCAACACCTTCACAATCTCAACACATTCTTCGCTTCCCTCCCTAAGATCAACCCCATCTCCTTCACTTTGTGACCGAAACAAGTCTGGAACGGCCATTTCTTGGTTTAGGCCGGACTTGCACAGATTGATCTCTCGAATCTACAAGCACTCACCGCGCAGTGCATTTGTTGTAGGTTTAAATTCATTCCTCATCACACCCCAAATTACTAAATTCAGCAGGAGTAATTTTCACCCATCAACAGAAGGATTTTAGAAAAAACTCATTTTGGGACAACCAATAATCGGTAGGTTTTGGAACCAATCTGACGTCCGATTATGGCTACATCCAAATCACGAACCACATGGTTATGCCTGGCTCTGTACCCTCTAAACCTATGGATTTTGGCACATGTTGGATTTGGGGATTCATATAATCGGACGGTAATAAGTAATAAACTATACCGATCATGGTAGATTTCAAAATTCATCACATGAAGGATTTTAGAAAAAACTAAATTTGGGGCAACTGTATAATCGGTAGGTTGTGGAACCTATTTGGCTTACGATTATGGCTACATCCAAATCACGAACCACATGGTTATGCCTGGATCTGTACACTCAAAACCTATGGAATTTGGCAAGGGTTCGATCTGGGGCTCCTTATAATCGGTATGTTGTTAAGTTGTTAACTCTACCGATTATGGTATATTTCAAATTCCCTTACATGAATGATTTTAGAAAAAACTCATTTTGGGGAAACTCATAATCAGATGGTTTGGTAATATATTTAACTCCCGATTAATCTTTGCATCCGAAACACGAACCAAGTGGTTATGGCTGGCTGTGTACACCGAAAACCTATGAAATATGACAAAGGTTGGATCTGGGGCTCGTTATAATCGGTGGGTTATATAATTATATACCCTACCGATTATGGTAGATTTCAAAATTCATTACGTGAAGGATTTTAGAAAAACTCATTTTGGGGAAACCTATAATCGGTAATGTATGTAACCTATTAGGCTTCCGATTATGACTACATCCACAGCTCAAGCCAAGTGGTTATGGTTGGCTCTGCACCCCTCAAAACCTATGGAATTTGGCCAAGGTTGAATATGGGGCTGGTAGTCTTACAAGTTGGATAAGCTACCGATTATAAAAGGGATTATCAGCCGAAGTATCTACACAATAATCGGTAGGTATAGTTTCAATTTAACCTACCGATTCACCTTTAACTTAATGATTATGGTGTTGGCTACCGATTATATAAGGGCATATTGGCCATTTCGAAAAATCGAAGATAAGGGGTAGCTTAGATTTACGTTTGAGTGACCTTTTTTGTCTTTTAGTGTCGCCCCTAATTCTTTTGGGGTCGCCTCAAAAAATGCCAGGTAAATTATTATTTATTTCTTTTATTCTTTATGCAAAATGAAAAATTGGTTGTGCAAAAGCGGCCAGCCAGGTCAGGGTGAAATGAGCCAGAAGCTCAAGACCACAAACTGAAACCGGAGGAGTTTACAAAAAGAAGAAAATGAATCACTAAGAGCAAGTCTTATGGTGGAATCCATCCATCTTCCATCTTCCACGCCACCTCAGCACTTGGAACTGTGGATGGAAGCGCAAGTGTAATGGTGGAATAGTAGAAATGCTATTCTTAATAGCGCTAAAAAAACGTTATTCTTAATGGAGCTAAATCTACTGTAGAAACGCTATTCTTAATAGAGCTTTTTTCTCAGCCGTTAGATTCTCAACAACTCAGTTTAAATCTACGGATAAAAAAAACGCTATTCTTAATGGAGCTTTTTTCTCAGCCATTAGATTCTCAACAACTCAGTTTAAATCTACGGATAAAAAAAAACACTATTCTTAATAGAGTTAAATCTACAGTAGAAACGCTATTCTTAATAGCGTTTTACGCTATTCTTATTTGCGTTTCTATGGATTCCACGGACCATTCCACCAAATCATGGAACCCTGCTTGGATTTTCTGTGGAAAACCCCAACTTAGGCCTCTTCCTATGCACATGCCAAAACATGGTATTTGGCATATATGCACCCACTATGGGTATGCCAAACTGCCAAACTCATATGCCAATATGTTATTTCTGACATATAGGCATACACGACGATGAGTTTCCGTGAGCGATAGAGTCTTCATCGCTCGATGGTCACACTTGTCGTTCGATGGTCATTCAATCGACGGCGACAGTCAAGCTATCGCCGATACTATGATAATCGCTGACCGAGATCTTCATCTAACGGCTACAATTTCCCCCTCTATAAATACCGATTTCAAACTCATATCAACTCACACCAAAAATTCTAAATCTCTCTAGAATTTCTTAATTTCTCAATCTTTTCAAATCTAAAACTATCACAACTCCTCTACAATATATTTTCTTGTAAAATGGATTCACAAGCAAAAACTCAAGGCAAAGGTAAGAAGAATCGAGTCCAGTGGTGCAAAATACACCATGATAGAAGATGAATGTATTTGTCGTAATTATGTTTTTTTTACCCAAGATTGTATCGGTGGTGCACACCAACATGGTAACACCATGTGGGATAATATATTTCAAAAATATGAAGAACAAACCATGAACATCAATGGTCGTGATGCAAAAGGATTGTCGAACACTTCATTGTAATCAATAGGGAAGTAGCCGCTTATGTTGCATTGATAATGCAAGCCAAGAGAAAAGGAAAGGACAGTGGGTCGATCGATGTTGATTTTGAAAGAGAGGTTCGCATACATTGGCAACGAAAACATGGTAAACAGTTTGCTTTCGAAAGTTGTTATCATATTTTGAAGGGTTTGAACAAATATAATCCCGATTACTTAGCAAATAATCAAATAGTACCCGAAAATTCACCATATAATTCTTCTCCCTCAACACCAAATTCTTCACCATTTTCACAAGGTCCATCAAATTCTTCACGAGATACCCCTACAAGCTCAAATTCCAACGTAGTTTTCAATAATTATATTGATGGTAATACTAAGGGAAAACTTCAGGAGGAATAAGGCAAAACCGGCTAGAAAATTAGCTCAAGAAGGAGGGAGTTCCGTAGGATTTAACATGGCGGAGTTTATGGATTATCAAAAGACCATCGCGAAGGAAAGATCCATTCAAAGGAAAATTCAAAACCGGGAGAGTAAGAAAAGTCGTCTTTCTCAAGAAAAATTCCAGTTTGACTATGACAAGCATAACATTCTTCAAGCCAACACCTCAATTATGAACGCCCAACAAAAACATGTATGGCAAATCGAATTTGACAGATTCAAGCACGATTGAAAAGCAAGTCGGATTTACTAACAACCGTGATGAAGAAGATGATGATGATGGAACCGATGATGAGTTTGATGAAATAATTCCTCTAAATGATTAATGTACTAGTTTATAACTAGTTTAATGTAGTGATTTAAGTTTTAATGTTCTAGTTTAAGTTTTAATTTGATATGTTGTTATGCATTCCAATTAATATTAGTTTGAAATGAAATGTTGAAGCTTATTAATTAGAAAAATAACAATACATAACATAACTTAAATCAAGCTAAAACATAAAGAAAAATACATAAAATCATCTTCCATGCTCCGCCCAAAGATTCAATCTCAGATCATCTCTTAACGGGGTCATACAAATTACTGTTCGAATGTAGTTAGTCATTTGACCATAATTCCTTGCAGGAGGCCTCTTTGGTCGAATCTCCGGCCTCAAATCTTCATCATCATAGTTAATCCAATCCGAATCACGTCCGGGTTTCTGAATTACCATGTTATGAAGAATTATGCAAGTGAGCATAGTCTTGTGCATTTCACGAGGACTCAACCCACGATATGGGCCACAAATGATAGCGAACTTCCTCTTCAAAATTCCAAAAGCGCGTTCCACATCCTTCCTCAGTGCCATTTGGGCATCGTTAAAATATCGGTATGAATGGCCCAATGCACCAAGCCAGGAGGCTGACGGTAGCATTGAACCAAGGTGGACCATTTTGGGTAGATACCATCCGCAAGATAATAGCCATGAGTGTATTGATGGCCGTTGATCATGAAACGGACAGATGGAGAAATTCCATACTTCAAATCTTCAAACAGAGGCGACTTGTGCAAAACATTAATATCATTTTGTGAACCCGGAAGACCAAAAAAAGCGTGCCATATCCAATAATCGTAAGAAGCAAAAATTTTCTAAGATAACTGTTGGTTTTGGATAATGACCTTTATATTGACCAGCCCAATAAACAGGGCATCCATGCCATACCCAATGCATACAATCGAGACTACCTAGCATTCCTGGGAATCCCTTTCCTCATTCTCCTTAATATTTGTCTAACATCTTCGTCGGTTGGTTTTCGTAAATATGTTGGACCAAAATGATTAATCATTACTTCACAGAACAATGAAAGGTAAGTGTAAGAAGTTGTTTTACCCATACGAAGGTACTCATCATTCGCATCCGCCGGAGTGCCATAACCTAGAATCCTTAAAGCCGAAGTAACTTTTTGTTGGGACTATGACCTCTAATATTCGGTGCATCAAACCGATAATTGAATTGAGGTTCCACTCGACAAAGTTCTTCAATAATCTTTTTCACCGGATGACGAGGCATGCGGAATCGACCTTGAAAATCTCGATCGGAGTACACACAATTGGGAAGAAAATAATCGTGCATGAGCTTCGATGGTAAAATTCCCTCCCTCGATACGTATATCTTCTTGATAATACTTCTTTGGGCTCTGGAACTCTTGGTATTTGACCTTTGTATGTACAAGCATCATAGTTTCGATTAGATTCTCATCTTGACTTCCTCTTCGTCAATTTCTTGCAACCTCATACGATAACTTTCTTGTCAGAATAGAACATATTCATAATAATATCCCTTTCTTCATTGGATCTCGACATTGTGAAGCTTAAAATTGAGAATAAAGGAGTAATATCTTTAGAAGCAGGTGTGAGTTTTATGTCGAGGTAAAATGACGTATATATAAGAACCATGGGAACTAGCCGTTGCAGAATAACTACTTGGCGATAACCATTGTACCGCCAGCGTTATTGTTTTTATCGAGCGATATTGACAATATCGCCAGCGATAAAGACTTTATCGCTGGCGATATTGTCAATATCTCTCGCTAGGGATTCGATCGCTCCGCGGTTTCCCCATAGTGGCGCAAATGGTTTGGCATGCCAGGTGGCATGCCAAACATCATTTTTTTGGCATGTGCATAGGAAGAGGCCTTAGAAGCCATTAGACTTGACATTCCATGAATTTGCCACACTTGGAATAGGTTGGATTCCACCTTAAGATAACGAGAGGAAGTTAAGGGGAATGTTCCAAATAAATCCAACGAAATTAATAATCCTTTGGAATTGTTGACAACGTCTCTGTTGCTTTGTTTTGCGACATTTTGACTTATTATTTTATTTTTTCCTGCCGCGTTTAAAAGATGAGATAGGAAGACTTTACAACCTGGGGTATCAATTTGCTTAGGGGGTTAACCAATGTAACTAAAGTATTAGTGTTGATATGATCGATTACTAAAAGAAAAAATCAAAAAAAAAAGTAATGTCTTGTCTTATATAAATTTTGATATACCTAAAAGAATTGGTAGCCAATTTAGCATATACGAGAGTTCAAATTGGGGTAAACAGAAATTATTATTCCTTTTTCATTTACACTGGGTAGACATAGATGTAAATCATCCTTAAAATCACAAAATCACGCATCTGATTAAAACAACAAAATGGCTAACAAATATTACAAATGCTTCAAAAAAAATAAAAAAAATTTACAAACCAGAAAGGGGTAAACGGTCACGACCACAGTGAAAAAAAATGAACCGATGAGCTGACCATCCCACCACTATGTGCCATTAGAGGCTCCCTACTTAACAAACACAACAATATGAAAACTGAAGTTTTCTATCTATATGTCCTCATCAAGCCGAGGTTCAAGATGATGAAACAAGAGACTCAATGAGCCAAGCAGTTGCAGATGTTGGATCACCTAAAATTGTGGACGCGATCATTCTCATTACCAATTTTGCTATCCTCCAATATTTCTGGACCTTATCTTGTATCCGCGTACAAATAACCATACGACGTTCTTTATTTCCTACAACAATGTGCTCCATTGCCAAACTCTTCTTGCGCCCATCATCACAGTTATCACGGCCATTATCCCCAGACTCAATTCTCGCAGCATTAACACAGTTAAAGTGACGACTCTCCCAAAACTTGACAAGCATTTCCTTGACACAGTTTACATGAAACTGAAAGCTGTCACAAGTAGAGACGTAAGACCAACCCGTAACTTGGTCCCATAATCTTCTTTTTCCACACCATGAACACTTTGAAGCCAACTTCTCCCGAAGAAGTAACTTTACACCTTCATATTTAACCTGGTTCGGTAATTTGCTGCAACATGGGTGCAAATCACGACAGGATTGGTCACAGTGGTAAGAAAAGCCTTTTATATCTCCGCCACAGCCGTCACAAAAGCGCTCACGTTTTCCGGGTGGACGATCGTAGAACTTGAAGTTGGATGTTTTGTAAAATGGGTGGCGCATTGAAGAGCATGCAGAGATACAGTCCGGGTGTAGATCATAGTTGCATCGGTCACAACTAAAGCTTAAGCCTAAACCTATTTGATTGCAACCATCGCATATATATGGGCTTTCTTGGTGGTTTGTCATGTGTAGCTTACATGAGTGACTGTGATGGCGCCTCTCAGTGTATTTCATTTTTTTTTCCGGCCAGATTAGTTTCGATACTTAGTGTTCCCTCCCTGCACAAAAAAAAAAAATAAAAATAAATAAATAATAGTTTAGAAAGTCCAGTGACGCGAGAAAAAAAATTAGTAGTAATTTTTTTAATTATCAGAAAAACAAAAATTCCATGATCCAAAAACGGGTACCAAATGATTGTACCACCAAAAGGGATACCAAGAAGAAAAAAGGACTAGAAAAAAAACATATGATTAGAAAAATCATATGATACTAGAAAAAAAAACATATGATTAGAAAAAAACATATGATACTAGAAAAAAACATATTCCCTTCGTTTCTGGAAAAGAGATACTTTCACTTTTTCAATTTGGCCTATTTTTAGGCTAAAATGAAAAAGTGAAAGTATCACTGTTCTAAAAACAGAAGGAGTATGATATTAGAAAAAAAAAAAAAAAAAGGGGGTAAATTAAATTCACCGATAAGAAAAAAAAAGACTAGAAAAAAGCAGAAGAACACAAAGAAGAGAGAAAGAAGAAACGATACTAGTAATTGATGAAATGAATCAAGAAGAAAAACATATGATTATCATACTATATGAACGTGTAGTTTGGGCTAAATCATTAAACTTATTATATGAGATGTAGATCATGAACGACTTGACAAACATACCCTACTACTAGGTTTAAAAAGTTATCGAAAGTTATCAAAAGATCCCATAGAACCAAAACATGTTTGGAAGCAATAACAAAAATACATATATATATGAAAGTATTCTAACTGAAGATCGAAGAACTAATAACTTGAATAGATTAGTACCTTTAAAGAAGTAACTTCTGGATGGAAATCCTTGAATGGATAATCAAACTTGAATATATAAATTAGTACCTGTAAAGTTTTCTCTTATCGATAACTCAAAGTATGATTATATCAAAAAAAAAATAGAAAGAACCATGTAATTTGGTCTTGAAGTACAAACCGTATTTATAGACAAGAAAATTTACAAAGGAAATCTATAGATTACTTACGAGATTACCCTACAAGCACCACTATGTTTTGTGATGTCATTTGAGCTTACGTCAACTCTTGAGACAGTTTGTAGACTTTCAAGTTAGAAGTTAGAGATTCGAATCCCGCGTTGTCCGTATAAAAACGAAAAAAGAACAAAAAAATAGAAGAAGAAGAAGAAGAATATGATGACCGTATAAGATATTGGATAAAGACCTAAAGACACCACTTCATGATTTTACATTTATGTTATTTCGTGTTTTTTTTACACAAAATTGGTCAGAAAGATCAAAATCAACAATTCCTGGATAACAAGGACATTTTAGATTTTGATACTGTTTAAATGGACAAAAATGTAAAGATAGCCAGGATGTAAACAGTTTTATCCTGACCATTTTCAAATATTTTTTCTTATTTTTAATTTACATCAGGATGCATCCAGTTTCATCCTTACTATTTTTTAAGTTTAAGACAGAATGAAGTTTCATCGTTGCTATTTTTTGCCAATATATTTACCGAGCCTACCATTATCAGGAGCTATTTTTTAAGTTTCATCACACAGGGACACAGGGACCTGTAAAGTTTTCTCTTATCGATAACTCAAAGTATGATTATATCAAAAAAAAAAAAATAGAAAGAACCATGTAATTTGGTCTTGAAGTACAAACCGTATTTATAGACAAGAAGATTTACAAAGGAAATCTATAGATTACGAGATTACCCTACAAGCACCACTATGTTTTGTGATGTCATTTGAGCTTACGTCAACTCTTGAGACAATTTGTAGACTTTTAAGTTAAAAGTTAGAGATTCGAATCCGCGTTGTCCGTACAAAAACGAAAAAAGAACAAAAAATAGAAGAAGAAGAATATGATGACCGTATAAGATATTGGATAAAGACCTAAAGACACCACTTCATGGTTTTACATTTATTTTATTTCGTGTTTTTTTTACACAAAATTGGTCAAAAAGATCAAAATCAACAATTCCTGGGTAAAAAGAATATTGATACTATTTAAATGGAAAAAAATGTAAAGATAGCTAGGATGTAAAGAGTTTCATCCTGCCCATTTTCAAATACTTTTTCTTATTTTTAATTTACATCAAGATGCATCCAGTTTCATCCTTACTATTTTTTAAGTTTAAGAATGAATCCAGTTTCATCCTTTTTTGCGTCCATTTCACCCGTAGTAATTTTTTACTCGTCCATTTGAACTATGTTTTAAAAATATTTGAACAATCATTTTTTTTTTAATATTTAGATAAAGATAAATCTTAAAGTATTTAGTTTAATTTTTCTTTCTTATCTTTTTTTAATGGTATCTTCCAATACTGTTCAAGTGTATTTTCCTCTTACATTCCTTAACAAGTACTCTGTCTATACTAGCTTACCCGATTGTTATTAGATTTTTTGAATCACCTATTATTTTATTGTTTTGTGATTACCACGAAATTTCCAAATCGATCGTTTAAACTTTATTTTTTCTGTAATTTTGTTACTACAATTACTGTTAACACTTTTCTATCGGTCACCAACACACTTAACAATTCTACACAAACAAAAAATTAGGACCAATATCTCTTTAGGAATACCACCAGGGTACAGGTGGAAAATTTTCCTCTCCCTATGTTACCTAGTAAACTAGTTTATCTTTAGGGAGGAAATTAGACCAATATAATAACAACAAGGGCCAATTACAGAATGGTCCTATTTTTTGTAATTCGTTCACAAAATGATCATACTTTTTTATTTCGTTTACAAAATGGTCACACTTCCATTCGATTTAACATTTTTGAATAAAACCATGTTAAATTTTCCCATAATACCCTCCCCAAAATACCCTTCTCATTTAACTAATTGGTTGATGTGGTGGTGATGATGAAGCGGTGGTGGTGGAAGCTTAAGAATCTTCACTAAATCCCAGAGGGGAAGCGATGAACCCTTTGGGTGAATGCGGTGTAACGATCCTGAATGCAATGTAACGATATGTAAGCGGCGGCACCACCACCTACAAATAGCACCACCGTCAAAAAAACTATAATGAAGGTAAAATTTGAAATCATGTATGGAGGGATAAATAGGAAGGATATGTAGGTAATTTCATTAACAGATTTAACTGTGAGTCACCACTTAACTCTCTATTTAACGGAAATATGACCATTTTGTTAATAGTTTGTAATAGTATGATTGTTTTGCAATTTTTCCTAACAAAAATCCCGAACTAATAACTCAGATGTAGCTTTTTGGCAGGGGCGGAGCCAAGGGTTGACTAACCCGGCTCTAGCCCCCCTAAAATCCCAAAAATCATATAAAAGCCCCTAAAATATATTTGATTTTCTGTATTTAGCCCACCTAATGCTTGGTGTTTAGTCCACTAGGTCTAACATGTTTATAAAATTTCATTTTAGCCCCCCTCGATATTTATTTCTGGCTCCGCCACTGCTTTTTGGGACCACTGTTATACCCTAACTTTTTTTAGGGACCATTGTTCTGTCTTAAAGTGTAGTTTGAGGGACCAGTCTTCTATTTTATCAAATGAAGAAAAGAAAAAAAAAGACCTGGTGGAAGTATTTTTTGTGTCGATATTACAGACCAATGACACCTTCCACAATAAAATGCTATTTTTGTCATCAAGAAATAGCAACAATCACCCAATACTACTACTGTTGTCCACCGTTAGTGCCATTGTTCCTGCTTACCAACACTACCGCTTTGTTTGCCCTACATTATTATTCACCACCACCACCACGAGAACCAGTCAGCACCACTAATGCTGGCGGATACAATCCGTAGCCATTTTATTCTACCTTCATTTATTAGTGATATTCCTCGTCCTTTTATATTGGGATTGTGATATCTGGTTGACCTTTCTTCAATTTTTTAATAATAATGATAGTGACATCTATTTTCTATTTGTTGTACTTTACCCATTTCATGTGGAGTTGCCCCACATTGATTACCAGATTTTCCTAATTTAACCAAACATGCACGCTAATACTAGAAAAGGTCGGTGGATGTGTCGATTGGCATCAGCAAATATTCAGACATGTACGACTTAATCTTAGTTTGTCTACTGGCTGAAGATCCAGGAACCTTCCTATATATTACTCTCTCCGTACCCATTATATAGGCGGAATATTGAATTTTCCTAATCCCGCTAGATAGGCGGAATTCTAATTCCAAGGTATTTTTTGACATATATACCCTTATTTATGTTGTATGAAAAATTGTATTGAGAACAAGACAAGGGTATAAACAAAAAAGAACATGAAAATTTATGAAAACCATGTATTTTTTTATTCTAAGAGATTTCATCTTCTCCGCCTATATATTAGGGACGGAGGGAGGGAGTAGTAAATTATTGTGATCTATATACTATACCAAAGAGTCTGTCAACGTCATGAAGGCAGCAAAACGAATCCAAGAGTTAAATGTTTTCTTAGCAGTGACATTTCATCAACGTGTTGAAAATCCAGGAGCCCTTACGCGTAATTCCCAACGTAAACGTTATCCCTCCCGCGTAGACAACCAAAAACATAGATTCCTTCAATCTGAGTACATATCTATTCTCAGTTCGACATGAGCAACGACCATGATTTGCTGGACCCATTGACGAAGACAGACAGATAGGAAGCTTCAGTTGTCATTGTTGTTGTTCCCTAAGAGCAACTGCAATGGGACGAGTAAAACTAAAGACTAAAAACCAAAAAAAAAAGTAAAAGATATGGTTTTAGTCCGTGGTGAGACACTACGTTGGAGGAGTAAATTTGGTGGAGCGGAGTTAGAATGGTTCGTCTGATATGGGGCGTAGTTGTTAACTACGTTTGGGTTGGACGCAACTTTAACTTAGCATGATGTTGGGCGGAGTCTAAAATTGCGTTTGTTGTGGAACGTAGTTTGTAAAACCGCCCCGTGGAGAGACGTAATCCAGAACTACGCCTGACGGGGCGCAAATACAAAATACGCCTGAATGGGACGCAAATATTACATTACGCCTGATGGGGCGCAACTTGGGATTGCGCCTGATGGAGCGCAACTTGGGACTGCGCCTGATGGATCACATTGACACTGGCTTGGGCCTGCTTAGTATGCTGGTGGTCCCTATGAGATACATTTCCATTATATAAACAAATAATAATTAAAAGACACGGTGGTATCATAAGAGGTGGTATATGCTTCAAAAAAAAAAAAAAAAAAAAGAGGTGGAAAGCTTATTTGATAACAACTAGTAAGATAAGATGGCATACCAGCGAATTTCTCTAAACGTGAACTTCACTAGGACCTCATGTAATTCCACATAAGAAAATGCATCCATTTTTCCAGGTCCAAAGAAGGTTAAACGTGCAAACATTTTTCATTTCTTTATTGCCAGAAAACAATGTAATCATTTCACTAGACAATGAGCCAACTGTACTAGATTTTCTAGAGATCTCAAAGTAGATGCTAAACGGTAGACGTCTTTACATTTGTATTACAAAATATCATCTCAACCGCTAGTCTAGAAGCAAACTATTGCAAGAACAAAATATTCACAACAACGGGTGTAATCAATTTCGCTTATTTTGCTGCGTACAACATTTTAAGAATAGTCACGGTGCATTCAACAGGCGGTACTTATAATTGCGCCCCATGCATTCAACAGGCGGTACTAATAATTGCGCCTGACTATACAGGCGGACTTTAAAATCACGCCGGTCGGACGTAACTTGTGACTACGCCTTTAATGAGGCGCAATATTAAGGTGCCGCTTGGTATCGGCGCAAATGTTAATTACGTCCCACCAAGTGAGTTTAAACTTGCGTTTCAATCAGCGTACATTAAATTTACGTCTCATTACCAAACGCAAATTACAACTACGCCCCAATCAAAGCGTAGTGTCAAATTACGCCAGACTATAACTAAACCAAAGACCAAATATGGTTTGGTTTTTAGTTTTAGTCTAGTATTTAGTCTTTACTCCACTCGATAATGTCAGTGTTTTCGACTAAAAATTTGGTTTTAGTCGGGCACTGTGGTTGCTCTAATGGCACACACTGGTGAGGCCAGACACCTCAGTTTATTTATATTATTTACACCATTTTATTTTTTTTTCTTGCAAACTCCCAAAAGACATTTTTTTTAATATAAAAGAAAAACAAAAATACGAAAAGAAATAAGAACTAAGAGATAAGAACATCGTTTACTACAGTATAAATGTCGAAAACCCTAATACGAAGAATAGACGTAGTTTTTCTTATCAGGAACAGGTCGAATATGTGATTCTTTTGACATGGAAGACAAAAATATTTTTCTTGGTCTATTTATGTCAATATTTTTCCTTTTTGAAGAAAAAAACTCATATTATTAGTGTGTTTTTTTTTTTTGTTTTTTTTAGTCTGTAACAACCGTTCGGAATCAATTCTACATTGCCTATTTCGATGTCTTCGGGCTCGACAAATTCGAGATTCATTTGCAACCATTTGAACATGACGGTTAACAAGTACTCTATCAGTACCTGTTTACCCGATTGTTATTGGATTTTTTGAATCACCTTTTATTTTATTGTTTTGTGATTTTACCACGAAAATACCAAATCGATCTTTTAAACTTTATTTTTCTGGTAATTCATTATTACAATTACTGATAAAATTTTTATTCGATCACCAATGCACTCAACTCAGGTGTAGTTTTTGGGACCGTTATTCTATCCTAACTTTTTTAGGGACCATTGTTCTATCTTAGGTGTAGTTTCAGGGGCCACTGTTCTATCTTGAAGAAAAAAATCCAAGTGAAATATTTTTTGTGCCAATATAGACCAATGACACCTTCTACGATACTTCCTCCGTCCCAAATTAGATGACCTCGTTGTAGTTTGCACAATTCCTAAGACAAGAAGGAGAGAGGAGAATTTTAAATATTTTTTTTATAATTATATCCTTAAGGATAAAAACTAGTAAAATTTAGAAATGATTTATCTCTCAAACATGGAACGCATATTCGTAAATTTTATACTGTTGGAAAGTATTTTAAAACACCTACTAAACGAATATAAAATGGTGATTTTAGAAATATCTAATTGTTTGATAATATAGGTCATCTATTTTGGGACAAAACTTAAAACTAACTAGGTCATCTAGATTGGGACCGAGGGAGTATAATGTTATTTTTGTCATCAAGACACGAAATTTAAAATGACCACCACTACTCACCACCATAGCAACAACCACCCAATACTACTACTGTTCTCCACCGCTAGTGCCAACACTGCCGCTTTTGCCTACAGTATCATTCACCACCACCACCATCAAGAGAACCAGTCAGCACCCCTAATGTTGGCCGATACAGTCCGTAGCCAATTTATTCTCCGTTTATTTCTTAATGATCTTCCTCATCCTGGCAGGTGTCACTGTAGTACAGTGGTAAAATCGTTAGGTGATGATACCAGCGACCTGAGTTCGAATCTCGCTAGAAGAAGAAGGAGGAGGAAAAACAAAAAAAATCTTCCTGATCTTTGGATATTGATTCTGATATCTGGTTTGATCTTTCTTCAATCTTTTTAATAATATGAATGTGACATCTGGTTGACATTTATGCGGAGTTGCCCCACATTGATTACAAGATTTTCCATTTTTAACCAAACATGCACGTCAATACTAGAAAAGGTCGGTGGATGTGTCAATTGGCATCAGCAAATATTCAGACATGTACGACTTCATTGTACTTGTAGTTTGTTTATTCAAGAACCTTCTTATATTTGTAAGTTATTACAGTATGATCTTATTCAGTCCAGAAGAGTCTGTCTATGTCATCATTGTCACCACTATGAATCAAGTTTCGATTGTTTGCATTTCTTGATGCATGGCTAACTTTTAGGACTGGACAACCTTTTTCTCTGAATATTAATTTGTTGAGGTCACTCGACACATGTTTTGACGCGTACTTGTAGTTTTTGGGTAAACTGATTGGTAACGTGGTCCCCACTCCCAATATATATGGGATGGAGCCCGGAGGTGATGCCACTCCCTTACGCGTGATTCTCGACGTAAACGTTATCCCTCCCGCGTATTCCCCCAAGGACAACCAAAAACATACTCCCTCCCCGCCACATATATTGGCGGAGGGACCAATTCTCTTAGATAAAACTTTTATTGATTTTATACATTTGTATGTTCTTTCATGTTTTACCCTTAATTATATTCCCAATATTAGAGACATATAGTCAATTGTGATTCAGTATGCTTCTTCTGTTTTGATGAAAGAGAAGTAGGGAACAAGTAGATTGCTTGTTCCCTACTTCTTCAGTTCGCGGACGACACCCTGGTGTTTCTTGATGAAAGTAGGGAACAAGTAGATTGCTTAAGGTATATGCTTCTTCTGTTTGAATTGGTTTTGGCCTCACGTATAAATTTTGCCAAATCATGCATGTATGGGGTGGCAGGAGTTTCAAACTTAGATTCTCTTGCAAGTATGTTGGGATGTAGGCATGATAACCGCCAACTAATTATCTGGTCTCCCGTTGGGTGATAACGCTTTGGGATCTCATAAGTGGGATGTAATATATGAGAAAGTGAAGGGCAGACTTCCCCTCATGGAAAGTCAGTTTTGAACAAGGCGGGTAAGCTTACGTTGATAAAGAACGTACTTTCTAGTCTTCCAATTTACATGTTCTCTTTATTTTTTCGGCTCCTGTGAAGGTGTTAGATAAAATAGAGAAAGTGATGAGAGATTTTCTTTGGGATAAGAGTGAAACCATTAAAAATCATCACCCAAGAAAGTGGGAAAAGGTGCAAACTCCTCTATCTAAGGGGGGATTGGGTATCAAATCATTGAGAAGTATGAATAAGGCCTTGATTTGTAAGTGGTGGTGGCGCTTCAATACGTAGAAAAACAAGCCTTGTGGAGAAGAGGAATTGCTTCCAAATATGGATCTACAGCTTCGATAGGAAACTAAAGCCCCAAAACAAGCGCATGGTTGTGGGGTTTGGAAAAACATCTATAAGCATCTTCAACTTTTCAAGTCTAATTTATCTATCAAGGTGGGAGACAGGGTGTCGGTCTTTGTTCAGGAAGATCGTTGGGTAGGCGATCAACCATTAGCTACTAAATTCCCTCATCTTTATGCTCTGGCTTCAACAAAAAATTGGACAATCAAGAGATGTCTGCTACTTTAAACGGTGGAGGAGCTTGGAACTTGGGCTTAGACGGGAGATTGACCGAGGTCCAAATTGAAGAAGTTTGCTCTTTAACCTCACTCATTCGGAACGATTCTACAATGAGACAGGGGTTGATTCCTTTAAGTGGGATCTTGACAAGTCGGGAAAATTTACCGTCAAACCTCGCTATCTTTGATTTGGAGAAAGAAAATGATCGTGCTTCTCTAAACCTAAGAATCTGGTCAAGACGATGGCCACATAAAATTGGTTTCTTTCTTTGGTTGGTTTTTCATAAACGTTTAGCCACCATGGACTATCTTTACAAGAGAGGTAAGCTTCTAGTAAATGGTTGTTTAATGTGTTGTTCAGGGAATCGGTCTCACATCTTATGTTCCATTGTAAGTTCTCTTCTCAAATTTGGAATTACTTTATTTCGGGAGTCGGTCTTGTTTGGGTGCTTCCGAATTGTATTGATTCAATTATTAAAGGTTGGAAGTGTAAACTTATCACTAGTGGAAAATGGGTGTTTACCGACCCACATCCGAGACCCTCAGTGACAGTAGTCGGACCGTTGACCAAAAATAGCCGTCTCTGATATGATAAAAACACGGAAAAATTCGGAGATGATTAATAGCAGTCTCTGAATAATTACTATTTTGCCCTAAAACTGCTACCGATCCCGCGACCCATGAAAACCGATTTAGATGTGATAATATTTTATTATTTTATAGAGCATATAAATATACCTCTTTCTCTCTCCCATTTCTCTTTCTTCTTCTTTTTTTGTGCTCTCTCGGTCTCCTCCTCGCCTCTCTTATCCATCTTCTTCACCCTCACCACCAAAGCGAAACTGAAAAAAACCTCGGTAGAAATCAATTAAATCGTTTCTCTTAAACCCAGCCCCTTTCCATCTTCTTCATCTTCTCCATAAAAATCACCGAATTCTCCAGTGAAACAAGTAACCACAGATTTAAGCAAAGAGGAAGAAATACATCAATTGTTCTTGAACCATCTTCTTCTTTTCATCTTTGCGGTTAAGGAGAAAACTGAAGAGGTCCTGATGAGATGTTGAAATCGAAAGAAGGAGATTAAAGGGAAAGAACAACAAAAACTTCAAGTTGAAGAAATTGCAGAAGTTGAAGGAATTTAATCCTACTGTGGTATGGTTTTCTTCATCTCTGGTTTTTAAATTTAGGGTTCATAAATTTTTGATAACGGGTTTCCATATCTTGATCTTGATTTGTTGAATCAGAGTTTCTGATTAAGGGTTTTGATTTTTAGATAAAGGGTTTTCGTTTATTGATCATGAATTGTTGAAATAGGAGTTTTGATTTAGGGTTTTAAGTTTTGATCTTAATATTTGATTTCTTCTAGATTTAGGTTTTAACTAATTGATAGTAAATTCTGAATTAAGAGTTTCAATTTCTTATCTTAGATTTCTGAATCTGGGATTTGATTTTGATTTGGGGATTTTTTTTTCTTCGTATGTGCAGAGTCTTCCACTGGTTCAATCTCTGAGAGAGAAAGAAGCGGAAAAGAATGAAAAGAACAAGAAAAAGAATAAGAAGAACCAGAGAGATAAAAAACCATCATCACTTTAAGGTGCAAAGATCAATGGGCCGAGGTTAAAAAGAGAACCCAGATTTAATTCAAAGAAGTTTCAAAAGAATTAGGATTCAAATGGAAGAGAATGAGGCGTTGAAGCTACTCAAGAGGATCGGAAACGAGTAAAATTGCAATGGAATTGCTTGAACAAGACTGCAGTTCAAGGAGAAAACCGAAAACATAATCAAGGTTTGTTTGTTCATCCATTCGCTTATTGAAATTTGTGAATTGTTGTGGAATTGGAGTTTAATGCAGTGTGTAATTGCAGAAAACAAAAGGGAACCAACAAGAAAAATAAGTCAAGGGTGAAAACAAAGTCTGATAAACTCTAACAAGCCAAATAGGCTGCTTCCTCATTCATTCTATTCAAGTAAAATTTCGTTTTCGAACTTGAGAGTTTCGGCTTAGATGTTGTTATATGTGAATTAAGGTTTGTAGTGGTTTTGATTTTGGAAATGCAGCAAATAGGCAAGGAAGAACTTGGTCCAGGACAGGGAAGGCATCAGGAATGTGACTATCAATGCATTGGTAATTGTTGTTTTCGTTTTCAATTTTTAGAAATGAAGATGAAAGAATAATCCTGTTGCAGATGATGAGTTTGGTAGAGTTGAGTTTTGATTCTTGAATAACAGACACTTAGTTTTAATACTCTTGTGCAATGGTTTAATTACTGGTTTGATATGTATCTCCATGCTGCTATCCTATCCATGATACATATACATTGGTTTTAAATACTTTCTTATTTTTTTGCGGGGAAGAGGACCATGACATTGAAGTTGATAACAAAACATCTATACAACACATGCACCAGTTATGGCACTGGGAAGATTGGCGAGTTAGAGAGTTGTGTGACAACACATAGGGAGAAGTTTGAATCTGTGAGTTTCCATCTCTTCATCTTTATTATTCACAAGTCTGTGAACATGGAATTTAATATTTAGACAAACACAATGAGCTCCTTCAGTTTTCAAGTAATCTAACAACTTTCCTGGACTTTCTTGTTTTTGTATGTACACGGTTTGCAACATGATCTTTAACAACAATTTGAATGCCGCTTGTTTGTATGATTTTTAAGCTAGTGTATAGCGTGTGTATATTTTCTTAGATTGAAGATGGTGAGATATTTGCAACCATTAACTAGAAGGATGGATTGGTCAGCTTTCTTGAGGATCCGAACAATATAAAAGTTGTGATATAATTGAGAGTATTGACACCTCAATTCAAAGGTATTCCCCGCTTAAGTTGTTCCAAAGAAAAGTAGTGAACAATAGTTCTGATCTTGTATATATTTGGTCATATTGGACTTGAAAAATCATTAGTTGGTACTGGTTTTGCTGATGTGTTTTTGGGACTTAATTTCAGGATTATGTCGTTGTCAAAGAAGCTGAATTCCGTGTATGAAGTTATATCATGTGACCCTACTTACCTAGGAAAGGTATGTACTATGGTTTATTAATCCATCATTTTCTATCTTCATGTGAACTGAATGAGAATAACTGATAGATATTTCTGATTGATCATAAGAAATACCCTGAGGTGATGCTGATAGATTACAAGTATATAAGTTTGAGAAATTTTATGTATTTTACTCTCAGCTTAATGTTCTATTGGTGGGTTGTCTTTGGTGTTTACTGTATACCTATTACATTATTATTATCTTCGTTTTCCCTATGGATTGTTATAGAAAGTTAATTCATTGGATGATAAACTCCCATTTCCAACTTTGAAGCTGATTTCAATCATAATGTCGTAAATCGTGATATCGTGTTGGTGCATTTAGTTTTTTTGTTATTTTTTTTTTTTTGAATCTCTTTGTTGTTCTTATTTTTGAAGATCAGTTGAACTAAATTCTTATATGTTTACTTTTTTAGCAACAACTTTAACCAGATTCTACTTCATTGTGACTGCGTTAGTGGGTATGGTATCGTTTTTAAATTAACTGGCTTATCAGCATCCAAGCATGTGCCTTTGTGGGAGCTTCTTAGGTTCTCAATTGTTGCTAATATGTCAATCACAGGAATGAGTTTGAGGCTTATGCTAAACTCTGCTGGATTTTACCAGGTCTGAATTACACTAC
This sequence comes from Papaver armeniacum, assembly GCA_023531295.1. Classification (NCBI taxonomy): domain Eukaryota; kingdom Viridiplantae; phylum Streptophyta; class Magnoliopsida; order Ranunculales; family Papaveraceae; genus Papaver; species Papaver armeniacum. The sequence continues at coordinate 268,417 of JAJJWW010004375.1, forward strand.
ATAGTAAAAATATTTCTTTCGTTTAAGAATTTGTTTCCATATGCTGCTGGATGAATTTGCTGTTGACAATTGATGCTTTATCGAATACTTGTTGATGCAGATGAGAGGAGACTTTCCATTCAATCCATTTTGGATGAGACATTGATATACTTTTAGGTGTTACTGGATGGTTAGTATGTCAACCACTTAGTTTGCTTTTATCGGACTTGGTTTTTGGATATATAAATGTTTTTGTGTGAAGATTGAATGCGACCATTCAAATTTAGTTTTCCATCATAAATGATGAATGAATTGAACTTTGGGATGGCCTATTACATGCTTGTTAAAATCACCCAATGAGTTCTCATCTTTCAAATATTGATTTTAGTTTTGGTGATGTCTGATTTCACCTTGGTTTCATGTTTTTACCATTAGTTTTCATATATTCTTTGTAAAAAGGACTCACTGAGTTCCATGACTTCCCTCCCCTAGCTGGCCTTTCAATGTAGATCCAGAAAAGCAAAAGAGGTTTGAGCGATTTCTTAAGGAGAAGTATCATGGAGGGCTCCGCACAACAGAGTCTAGTGGAAGTAGTAAAATGTCGGAAGCTGATCGTGCTCGTGAGAAGTTAGACTTTGAAGCTGCAGTGAAGCAATTCGAAACGAGGTCCAAGCAAGTCGGTGATGCTTTTTCTAGTCAACAGCTTTTGGGCATCTTTAAATACACAATTTACCTCTACGGAGTGGAGGTCAGATAGCCCATATGAAAGTTATTCATATAGATTTGAAAGTCATGTAATCTGTGGAGTCATGTTTCTTACTAAATGGGTATAACAATGTGTAGGATGCGAAAATTTCTCAAGTGAAGAAGAGATGAGGCAAAAGTTGTATCCTAGACGTGAAGAGTATCGGTGGAGGCCTTCATCTCTTCTCTCGTAGAACGTTTTGAAATTACCGATCCATACATTGGAAAGGTAACATATCCGTCACTTAACGATCATCTCTTTGGAAGTCACTTATATTTCTAGTAGGAAATCATTCTATATATCATTTTGTCAATTAGTAGGTCCATGCTTTTTTGTATCATGATTGTGCTTGTCTAATAGATGTTTCAGACTCGATATGCGTTCTTCGTTTTTGGTTTTAGCCACCACCATTGCCAAGAGCGAAGAGCCGAATAGATTCTCTCATCTTTACATCGGACGTTATATGAAACCCACGAAATCAAGAGACGGCTATTGCAACTACAGGCTCATTGTCCGTATCCCAGTCCAAAGAACCATTAATTCTCGAACAATTGAATGTTGAGGAAACTGCTGTCGACTTAAAGCCTCGCTTATGTTGAAAGGCCCGTAGACCGTACAAGGTATATTTGTGGCATGCCCACTAGTCCATAGTTTGTTTCCGCTCCCTAAATTGTTTTTAGTCACAGGTTGTAATATTTGCTTGTTTTGCAGGGTATTTTTTCTGATGATTCGGATGATGTTGATTCCATGTCATTTTGCTTTGTTTTTGCTGCTGGAATCTTGTACAGAACCTCTACGTGGGTTGTAAGCAAAACTTGGTGGTGTTAGTAAAATGGTCTTTATATGCATACATATATATTATGATGTTTTGTCTCCTCTTTTTGTATTTTTTTAAAAATGTGGTCTTGCGACATTTTTAACTAATTTTATTTATTGTTTCAAGAATGATATAAGTGTATTAGTCTTTTTTTTTTATGATACTGTATGCTTGATATGTATATGTACCTTGAGGGTACAGTTCATGCATGGGATTTCTAGGAATCATTCTTGTGGATACAGAATGATGGTATAGAGTGTCGCGTACTTAATATGGTTTGAGTTTATAGTATCTTCATTTGGTTAGACTTAGAACACCTATTGCTCTGTAATTGTTGATGGGTCTATTAGAACACCTACGTGACTATTATCATTTGTTGTAGGCATGTGTTCTAGTCTAGTTTGAATTTGTATTCCAATACCAGAATGGTTGAGATGTCCAATTATTTTTTAAAATTTTTTATTCATTATCCGTGTGAGTCATAAAGCATATACTGAGTTAGCTTTACTGCCCGTTTTAGTGAATTGGAATATTAATCTCATTAATCTGTACGGGGGTTTGGATGTTTGGATCTTCCAATGTTTAGTGAAAACTGGATCTTCCAATGTTTATGTGTAGTGACTCTTACTCTCGACTGATTCTTGTTACAGGTACGATGGGGGGGGGGCATTAGTGAAGTTAAAGCCGCTCTAGAGAGTGACACCAGGGTAAGTGTTTCTTATTAATTAGCTAATTTAAATGCTCTCGCTCTATCTCTATGCCTGTACCTGCAATAACGATTATTGGTATAGGTGAATAGTTTGTCCTTGTCCGGTAGTGTTTAAAGTTCTGAAAGTTTTGCGTCTTGTGTGTATTTTTGTTATGTTTGCTAATACTATATAGTTTTTATGGCAGGAAAATCAAACTAGGAGAAGACACTCGGACATTATGGAGTGACAAGTGGCAACATACTACATAAGCAACAGAAAGCTCAATGATAAACGGTAAGTTTTGTGCCTAAAAGACCCTCTTCATCTTTACCTAGCTAGAGCCTTATTTGTACTTATTTAGACTTGATCATCTTGTTAGTCAATCTAGCCTTTTTAAACCCACCCGGTGCTTTAAATGGCACAAGTTTGGTGTATTCTATGAAGCATATTTTATTATATTAAAGCTTTGCGAGTTCATAATTCTGTTAGAATGCGAAACTTTAGTCCTTAAGAGGTATCCAAGTGTTGGCATTTTTCTGATTGATAATTACTTACATGAGTTTCATTGTTTGTTTGGTCTTGCAAGGGTTACCTTAATGTTCATACTTAATTCTGAACTTCATTATGTAAATGTTTTCTTGGAAAATGTATGATGATATTACGCTTAGCTGTTGATGTCATTATGACATTCTATTTTTGTTTACATGACTGTATTTTTAAGCTAAAGAAGTACCAAACAGCTAAAGCAGCGTCTCCCGGTGATGCAAGATTCACCAATTTGATCAAAGAACTTTATGACAAAATTGCAGGTCTATGCTTTTATTTTGTTCAATTTTTTTCACGCAAAGAGTTACGATAGAGTTGTGAACTACATTTTGGAAGTACCAAAAATGTTGGAAAATTGGCTAATTGCTTATACATAAGGTGTTGGTTTACTTATTCTTTTCGGGATATATGAACTGGTCCCTCTATTTTGTAAGGTGAAGCTATGTGAAAGAATTGGATATTCAGTTTTCATACTTTGGACTTGGATAAGTTTGATCCAGATTGTAAATTGAATTTGAGCTCCATTTGAGATAATTTTGAGTTTAATTTGACTTGACGTTACTTGACTTTATTTGAGTTCTATTTGAGTTGACTTCAATTTGAGTTGATTTGACTTGACTTTGCTTGCAATCAGATTATTTCGTATCTGGGCATTTCAAGAAATCAATCTATATTTTTTTATATTATAATTTAAGTCCGAGACCCACGGCTTAGGGTCTGCACCTCGTTACCCTTAAAATCGGTCGTTATTTTGAGACCCACGGTTAAGGGTCGTACAAAAACAGCCTACGCTTTATCGTAGAGACCCCAACAGAGACGGTTAGGACCGGGTCGTATAACTCGTATATATGACTTGTCCTGACGGTCGCGGAACTTCTGTTTTCCACTAGTGTATCCATCCTATTGGTAAGAAGCTCTGGCCTTTGATTCCTGCAGCCATTTGTTGGACTCTGTGGAATTCTAGGAATGCTATTGTCTTTGAAGAAGGTTACGCTGTGGTAAAGAAAGTTATCAAACGGTGAAGATCCAAGTTTACAATTGGGCTCGCAATGATGATGTCTTTAAGGGGTGTGCCTTAATTGGTTATTGTTAATGGGTAGCTATTTCATTTCTTAAAAGCTTTTGTTGTTTAGCTTGGTTTGTTGGTTTTTGTCCAGAGATTTATTCTCTCTCGTAGTGGTGTCTTGTTGTAGCTCTTGAGCTTGCTTTCCTACTTCTTGTAGGCTTTCTATATTAACTTTTGCCGATCAAAAAAAAAAAAAAAAAAAAAAAAAAAAATAGTCAATTGTGATGATTCCCAAGCAAATAAATAGGGGTAATATAAGTAAAAATCCGCTTTGAAATTTGGACTACGCCTATATAGTGGTACAAGGAAAAATAGAAATTCCGCCTATATAATAGGTACGAAGGGAGTAAATTCCTTCAATCATATGTTCCAACATAAATAACGACCTGACTTGCTGGACCCATTGACGAAGACAGATACAGTAGATGGGAAGCTTCGGTTGTCATTGTTGTGTTTGCTTAGTGGGAGGCCTCTAATGGCACACAGGTGACGTCAGCCACCTAAGTTCAGATATTTGGCATAACATTTGCACTTTTTTTTTTCTTTTTTTTTCTTTCTAGCAAACTCCCAAAAGATTTTTAATAATAAAAGTAGAACTTAAAAGAAAAAAAAACATCCTGTAAGAAGTAAGAGGATAAGAACATGATTTACTACAAAACCCGAAAAACGCTCTCACACCTGAAAAAACGACAACCCATTACTTTTCTAGTTTTTCTCCAATTCTAAATCTTAAATCAATTTCCCTATACCTTCATGACTGATGACGATCTGGTCTATGAAGTTAAGACTTCAATCCTACTATGGGCTGCAGCAGCTGGAAACAGAGTTCATGTGAACTTCTCAAGTGTTGTGATTAGTGACTGGGATAACTTATTCATGTAATATAGCTTTCTTTTCGTTTGTTTTGTCTGCCATCATTGGTAGACTTCTGTAAATTCTCCCATTCTAATATATCTTCTCTTTTCCGATCAAAAAAAAAAAAAAAAAAAATTTGAAACCCTAATCTATTTATTCTCATCCTCATCAATCCTAATATGTTTTTTCTTGGAAGAATTGATTTAACCCCTTCTGAGTCTTTCCTTGCCGACTTAATATCAATTTGAGCTTGTTTGAGATTATCAATCTGCTATTGATAAGTCTCTTCCGCATTTCTTTGTTGTTCTCTATGAGTCATTTCTATGGATTCAATCAAACACAGACGCGTCTCAATCTACCTCCTTGTCCTGCTATGAAATATGAAGTAACTTCTTTTGGTTAGGTGTGGTCTGTCACTTCAAACTGAGTTTTGGGTTATCACAAGAGGTAATTATAGTTACTTTGCGTATGGTTTTTTACAAGATGGGTATTCATAAATAGGTCTTCCTGCATCAAATTTTATCATTGGTTGATATTTTTAGCTATTAGAATTTCTAAGCGCCTGATTAACTTTCTACTTTCCTTCATTTAGACACTACACTTTCAACACCCCTTTCACCTCAATTCTGCGCCGTGTTTTCATGAATTGTTCTTTGTGTATTCATTTATCCCCTGGCATTGTCTCTGATTGCTTGCATCAAGTCCCGCTCATTCTAATTTTATCCCATGAGTCCTTCCTATAAATTGACATCCTTGCAAAGGATGGATCATTATCCTGCATTCCCTTTCAACATGTTTCATATCTTTGCTATTTCTACTCTTTTCATCATATATCGTACCTTTGTTTCCACCATGCCTTTGAAATTTGAATGGTGATCTTGCTGAGCTCATAAACCTGCTTCAAACCTCCATGAGACTAGACACCAATAGGAATCTGAACTTGCAAAACCCTGCTGCCCATCAGAGTGTCCCTCACAACCTTTGGAGATATTGAATTATTGGGTTTTTTTCCCTTACATGGTGTAAATGCTTGGCATCTTAGATGTGCATTGAGAAAAATATGGAAAATAAGAGGAGGCTTGTCTGTGAGACAAGCTGGTGTTGAATACTATCTTATATATTTTCAGATATATCATGAGTTTGTTAGAGAAGTTAGACAAGGTTCCATAGCCATGATGAATGATATTTTTATGATGAGTGTTTGGCATGAAGATCAAGATATCAGGAAAATAATCTTAACTCGTGCGGAATTGAACATCACCATAAGAGGTCTAAATTTAGAGCAGCTTCAAGACTTTGATGATATAAGAGGATTTGTATTCAATATGGGAGAAATTATAGCATTTGATCCACCAAGACTCACAGAGAACAGATCATATGATATGACAGTTAGACTCACTATGAATGTCTTCAACACTTTGAGAGAAAACACAATTGCAGATGATGGAAGAGGAGGACTCAATATTCTCACCTTTGAGTATCATGATTTACCACACGACTTTTATGAGTTCTGTCGCAGGCTAGGCCACAGACAAGAAGATTGTGGACAATATATACAAGCTCAAAATTTAGTACAGCAAGGATATCAGGTGCCTCCACCTCCATCCTTATATCCACCGTTACATCCACCAGATGCTTACATGCCAGATTTCATGGGAGATGCAGATGATGAGTTCGGCTTCCTTGCTAATGATAATGATTCAAGATTACAAAAAGAACAACAACAAATTCGCCACCAACCAGACGGATATCAGCATACATGACCATGATGATGCTATCTCTCTTGTTACTTCTGAAGAATTGCTTGTGAATATTAAAAAGCCTAAGTCACCTCCATTTGTTGTAAATCCTCATCAATGGGATGAATTTGGTTTCAATACCCCTGAACCTTTTGTGAACCCTAACCCATATGAGCTCTCATGGGAACCTAAATATAATATCTCAACCAAAAGACCAAACCCTAGTCATTACTTATATAACTTTCGTCCTGAAGAGCTTGAAGCATTCAATCCTCAAGACTTATATCCAATAGCTTTCGCGGATCCAGTGATAGGTGAAGAATACACCGTATTTACTATCTAGAGTTTATGCTTTCTTTGCTATTTTTCGTGTGAATTATGTATCTTATGTTTGCTTTTGAGTTTTATAGGTGCAATGGAGTCACCGAGAACAAAAGGAGAAGAAATCACCCATTTAAAGCGAAAAGAGCGTAAAGACCAATTCATAGGCAAGCGAAGCTAGCTACGGTTGAGGAGTGAAGTATGGACTAAGTGATTGGTTCCGCGAAACCGACAAGCCAAGTATCACCGTGGTGGCCCATATATCGTAAGTGGGGTGCACAGTAGCAATTTCCACCATTATCGTGCCTTAATTTTAAGTGAAATGTTTTCTTTCATTTCCAAACTTCATCCAAATTCGAGACAGAGATGATTAGGGGAGAGGTCATGACTCACTGGTGATTTCTGATTTGAAACAAGGAAGCAGAGATTGCAATAACAGAGAAGAAGGTTCTACCGAGGGTCGACTTGATACCGTTATTAACAGGAAGAGTGGTTTCATTTGAGAAATCAGAGAAAGAAATCATGGAATCATTACCATCGATTCTCCACCAAAGTTAGGGTTTCTTTGTCGTGAGTTGAATAAATTAAGAGCTTGGGTTTATGTTAATTCTATTAGTAAAAACGATGAAGTAATGTTATTGTTCAAAGAAAATAAGAAAGAAAAGTGTTGTGTGTTGAGAATTAGGGTTTCCGATTTTGAATCAATCCAAGGTTTGAGAAGGTCAACAGAGATGAGGAGTGTTGGTGGTAGACGATGGAATAGAATTTTGATTCAAGGGGAAGAGTGAGTTATTGTGAAAGAAAAGTATGAAGAATCGAAGTGGATTTGAGGCAATGTGTGCGAGCAGTGTTAGCAAGGAACTAAGAAGGTGTTGATAAATCAAGTCAAGGAAGATGAGGTTAACAAGGATTACAGGTGTTAATAGCTGTTGTGTGTGGAATTGAAACTCGAAAGTGAATTGCAGTGATGCAGGTGGTCTGGTGTTTCTGGTGAAGATTTGCACTCGATGGTGTTGATGCATTGATATGATGCATTTGGTGAGTAGTAAAGGAACCGAGCTAAGGTGAAGCCGCAGTTCAAGCGTGATGTGTTGCGGTGCGGGGAGCTTTTGGGGTTGAGTTGCAATGGGAATTGATCAAGGCTTGGCATATTAAGATGCAAGAGCTGGAATTGCAGGAGATAGTTGTGCCCGAGTTAGTTGGAATTTGAAGTTACAATTGAGCAGCGAATGACAATTAGTCTGAGAAGCACAGGTGAATGAGGAAGCTAAGAAATTACTGGGAATGAATGTGTTTGTTGCTGCAGATAAATTAAACTAAAGCTGGTGGATTTGAGTTGCAGGGTGTGTGGCATAAGTATATCCGAGTTCGAATGGTGATAAATTGTATATGTATGGAATGTGACCCAGGTGTAGGTGCAGGCATAGAATGGAATGGATAATGGGACTGGTGGTGCAGTTTGCTGAGAAGATGGAGGTGTTATTGTATTGGAAGTAATGGGTTCGAGATGGTGTTGGGTATTGCGCAAATGGGATGAGGAATAGCTGCTGCCAAGAACAAGGAAGAGCAGATTTGCTGTCGGCATGAACATAGGATTGTGAATCTTGAATCTGAGAGAATGAATTGGTTGCCTGTGTTGGTGTTGTTGTGAGCATGGAAGATGAGTTACATGTGGATAAGCTTGTGCTGGTTCAGTTATAGCTGAAGGTGCAGATCAAGGAGTCTGAGATGGTGATGGTCTTGAGTTGAAGCTTTGAGAGTAGTGAATGAACTAAATGTGATGTTAATGTTGGAACTGATTGCAAAGATGGAATCTGGTGGTGAACTAGAGTGTGTTGCCATGGTTTTGGCAGAAATGGAATTACAGCTGAGATGAGGAGATGGCTTTGCAGGCATGTCGCAGCTGCAGTTTCGTTGGTGGCTGTGCTAGAAGGGCTCAGAGTTTGTAGAATGGGAAGTCAGTGAAGGCATTGTTATAGCTGCTGTAATTGGGAGAGCAAATGGAGTTTGAGTTTGTAGTTGGGTTCTATGGAAGCAATTGAATGGACAAGATGCTAATGGGAGATGAGAGCTGGTGGTATTGGCTGGTGCAGTTGAGCTAGAGACTGGCAAGAACAGCTGCAGTTGCAGGTGGTGTTTCAGATGAAGTAAAGAAAAGAATTGCTGTTGTGCAATTGCAGGTTGAACTGATGATGTTTTCGATACAGTGTGGCTTGGATCTGAAATGGGTTTGGTGCTGGTTTTTGAAGCTGAGTTGTGTTGAATTGCAGTTGGATCTAGTGATTGCAGCCCAGATGGTTCCAGTTAATGCAGGTGGTATGACAGAGACAGGGGAGATGGCTTAGTATGGCTTGAATCTTTTGTGGTGTGTTGTTGCTGATGTTGGTGAAAGGGAGATCAAGAAATGTTGCTTTGAGCTGAACTACACAATGGTTGAATGGGTTGTGTTGTTGAGATGGATTAATGTTTAAGTTGCAAGCAAGTAAAGATGGTTTGGTGACAGCAGAGAATGAGTGAAATGCAGGATAAGATGAAGCTGAGCTAAGGGTTGCAGTGTGCAGAATGCACATCCATCTTGGCTGGAAGTGAAGAGTGATGCTGATGAGTGCCAAATATTGCATATTTATGCACCTTTTTATTGGCATTTAACTCATCTTTTGTGCTCAGAAATCAGATATTATCCCAAATTCTGTATTTTCTTTGTTTTCAAGAATAAATATTTGTACTAATTAATTTTGTGTTTTTAGGTAGTAAATAAAGCCCGGAGAAATTGAGGAGCCAAAAGAGCAAGGACAAGCGTCTCACGGAATAGAAAGCCAAAGCTCCGCCTCGCGAATCAGTTGCAACCCAACAAGGAAGACATGGGCTAGAGCTACCCATGACCCGGATCCGAACCCATTCATCCCGAACCATTCAGATCGCGTCTAGCTACATCCTACGGTCGCTCCATCGCTCACATCATTTCTCTATGTCCCCGCTCCACACCAAATCGCCCCGAGTCACCCTCAGCCGTTCAGATCTCCTTTATCTACATCCTACGCTCGCTCCGACCTTCCCATCGTCCGTCGCTGCGCCCGCTTCACAACAAAAAGCCCTATACCTATCCCCCATCGAGCAATCCCATTTCTTCTTCCTTCCTTCTTTCTTCTCCATACCCTCTTCAGAGAAAACCTTCCCCGACCATACCTCCACCTCCTTCTTCTCCATACCCATGGCGTAGCTCCCCCTTCACCACCACTCCATCTCTGCACCCGCACCGCTACTCTCTCTCTCAATTATCTCTTTCATAGCTTCTCATCACCCTAGAAGCTAGGTTAGAGATAATTAGGGTTAGGGTTTTCACCAAACCCCTTGCATGGTCGATTCAGAGGTCAGAGACGCATGAGCAGAGGCAACCACTGATTCAGAGAGTATGGGTGAGAGAGGTTTGCTTTTAATTTATGTTTTGAAGTAAATTAGGGTTGTTATTTGGATGTATAAATAGGGAAGGTCTGTGAATGTTAAAAAAGGATGCCTGGGCTAGCCAGAGCACCAATTTAGGTTAATTTATATTTGTATCATGTTCTAATTCAAATTGCTAGGGTTCAGATGAAACCCTAACTTGCTATTGTGTTTCTCATACTTTAAATGTTGATTCTTGAATGCTTAAATACTTCCTAAGATAGAATTTAATCTTAGCATGTCAACACTTTTCTCTCACAGTATATGCCATATATGCACTGTAGTTAGAATACCTCTGTGATGATTATGCTGCAACTCAAGCTTAATTAGATTATTATCGACCCTCAGATTAGTTGTACTCTAACTAGACAAGTAATGCTTTGGAAAGATACCTTAGTTGTGATTAAACTATCAATCGGAGAAACATCTTAGACATGGAGCAGGAGTTAACACTCTCCCTTATCTGTCATAAAGACAACAATAATATCATGAGTTGAAAACATAGTGTAGGTTAAAGGTGGATTTGAAGACCCTGGTATCCCCATTGTCTTTGTCTTATATCTTAGTACTATTTCAGTCACTAATGCAAACTTAGTCGCATCGACAAACCTCAATAGTTCTGTTACCTTCACTAGAATCCAGTAGAGCAAGCCTTAGATCACTTCTACAACACCACAAGTCTCTGTGGGATCGACCCGTATTTGCCCCGTGCTTCATAGCAGACACCGTGCACTTGCGGTTATCACAAATAGGCTAAAACTAAACCCATTTCTCAGCCTACCAAGTTTTTGGCGCCGTTGCCGGGGACTTGGCGTGTGATGTTTCGACTATTGGCTTGTCTTCTCTGTTTTTCAACTCACCTTGTACATACTTGCTGTGTAGTATTACTTGTAACCCTGTATTAGTATAACTTATCTGTTTTATTTTGCATCTTCACTGTTTTGCATCTTAAGCTGTTGGTCCTTTATTATCTTTTTTAAGCCTTCACTAATTATTTCTTATTAGTTTGCATCCTCATCTGTAGCTAGAGCTTAGCTTAAATCTCACTTTTGATTCTCAGCTGCATATTAGTTAGTTGTAATCTCTAGCATGTCATCTGCATCCTATCATTACTTCTGTTAATGCATCATTACCTTATTAGTGTAATTTAGTTGTGATCATATTATTATTATTAGCTGTGCATTTATAGCTAAGCATCTTTAAAATTAGCATGTTAAGTAATCGCATTTCATCATCCTGATATATCAAGCATATAGTATCAACCCCTCCCCTGTCAGTCCAAGTTATTCTCAGGTTTGTGTGAATATTCTTCATCTTTGCCTTAACCTGTGCATCCCTGGGAACTAAATTCTTTGTTGAGCCAGCAGGTACCTGCTATGCTGCTGTGCCTGTGGTGCTGCTGAGCTAATCCAAGGAAGACACGGAAAAGCGCATGACTTGAGGTTAGCCTTGTATTGCCCTGTGAATGAGCTATCCTGCCAGCCTGTGCTGAGCATAAACCAACCTAAGCTGTGCAGTGCTATTCTGTGCCTACCTGTGCTTTTAAGCTTGCAAATCTGTATGATACCCTGTTGTGGTTCTGTGCTGTTAAGCCTTACCTTGCATTGCCCTGAGCTCAGCTCCAGCCCCTGTAGCTGTTGAGCTTGAGGATGCTCTGTGAACATTAAGGATAGCCAAACCTGTGATAAATTGTGTTGAATGCTAGCCCTTGAAGAGTGGAGTCAACTGGACTAGTTGCTTCTCCACTTTTAATCCTAGGCTACAACTAAACCCTGAGCATAACCTGTGAAACCCAAGTTAGGTAAACTGAGTACCTTGATCCCACAGACCCTGTGAGCTATCTACCTTGTGTGTTCTATGCCATGTATCATTGAACATACATCTGTGAGAGTTAGAGCATCAACAGACCCTGACACCCATTTGCATAAACGTGTAAGCTCGCGAACCTATGCAAACTTGTATGACAACCCGTGTGAATGATGAGCCATCTTTGCATGATAAACTAGCTGCCTAGCTAGGTATAGCTCAATCTCTCGGGACTTTTGCTTACCCCGTGTGACCTCGTGACCTTGTTGAGTCGTGAATGAACCCTGTATTACATGAGCATACACTGTGAAATATTGACCTCCAGCCCCTGTAGCTGTGAGGTTGAACTTGGATAGCTAGGCTAGCTGCAAACCAAAGTGAAGTCAACTGCAATAGTTGACATCAACTCAGACTGTTGACTTGTGTTGATCTGTATTGTTCATGTGAACCTGTGAGCCATAACAAGCATATGATATTGCCCTGTCACATGTAATTTTGAGGTAAACCTTGTGTGAGCTGTTGAACAAGCTGTGACAGACCCTTTGCATGCTATACTCAGCCAACCAGAGTCATCTACACCCTTGTGTGATCATCTGTGAGCCTGTTGACAGCATCTGTGCATCTGTGCGTGTCTAGTGTGTATAAGTGTGCTGGAATTTCATATTTGAATAACATGCTTGGTTGTATGATATCCTGACATAGTTGATTGTGTTTCACCTGAGCTAATTGCCATGAACGCTGACTCAGTATACACAAATTCTAGGGCTAGCCTTTCAAATCCCTTGAGCATTGTCAACTCAGATTGCCTGAGACCAAGGGTCTTCATTTTTCTTTATCAGCACTAGTTCTCTGAGTATGCATGTTGTATCTTGGCTGACCAGCACTGCATCCTTGCATTTATGTGCAAAGTCACAGTCTTGTGACCTTTGAGTAGGCATTGGTTGATTGAATCTGTTATTTGCTGTGTTGCACTTGAATGATCATGAACCCCTGTATCTGTCTGTCTATTCTTTGAAGCATCATCTGTGCACTAGCAAGGCTGTGACATCTCCAACAGCAAGCACTTTTGTGTGCTTAGGCCCAAGAATTGGTGTGTGAATTTTTGATATTTTGTGCTTATTTCTGTGGGAAAGTGTGTGAGTTTGTGCTACCTTGTGCTCCTACCGACCAGATCGCACAAAACTTACAGCAGTGCACACAAACCAGTGCATGAGCTTGCCAATCTCGCTAAATCGACCCTTTGACAAGCTTAGCCCACATCACCTGATCAGCTTGGGCTCGCACAAACTGGAACCTAAAAAAGACTCACTAGGCTTTGCACAACTGTTTAAGCTTCAACCATCTGGCCGAGCCTTTCCACTGGGCTGTACATTCCCAACAAACCAAAACCCAAATAAACCAAACTGAAGCCCACACTAACTGGGCTGTTAACTTCCCACTTAAACCAAACCAGCCCACATAAACCAAAACTGAGCCCACAACAGCTGGGCTTTGCATAACCTTTGGGCTGTGCATTTGCATAACTTGGGCTCGCATCTGGACTTAGTATACTTGATGTGTGCTAGGCTATAGTGCTTCTTTTTGAGCCCAAACTTGAGTTGCTAGATCATGTCAGGATTTTGGTCTGCGACTGGGGATGGAAACAAATCCATTAGAGAGCTTGCTTACGGGCATGCTTCACAAAAGATGAACTCCCCACATACCATAGTGATTTTAGGGAATATTATGAGCCTTCTCGTGGCCCCGACTCCACATACCCTAATCATTATGAGCACATGTATCATCCACCACATGTTGAAAATGAACACTTTTCTCATACCCAGTCATCACTTTTAGATCAGCTTAGAAGCTCAATATCGCTTTAGAAAGGCAATTACATGAGCAATCTGTCGAGTCTAATCCCCCTAGGCACTATGAAATGTATGCTTGTACCTTGTGTGGTAGCTTAGACCACCCTGCTGAGAACTGCTACATTTTGCATGAGTTTAGGCAGTCTAGGGAAAGCCATGACAACCATACACACATGCATCATCCATCACAGTGGGAAGTTGAACAATGTTATACTCCCCAACTCCTTGTATGCAATCACTAATGGAAGAGCTCATAGAGCAAAACAATGATATACTTGGATGGAAAGCATTGCACGAGCATCCCTTCTCTAGTGAACCTTATGCACAATCATACACTGAATATGAACCTGATCTAGAGGTAGATGAGTACACTGGAAATGCTCAAATTTTGAATGGGGAGATAAATTTTTGTTATGATGATGAACATGATATGTTAGAAGAACATGTATATGCTGAAAATATGATGGAATTTTTTTGGTTCAGAGACGTTAGGCGTCTCTTCTGTGAACCCTATAAATGATACTTCTTCTAACATTCATACATGTGATATTAACTCTGAGCTTGGGTTTGTGAAATTTTTTAGTGAAAGTGAGCATGCTACACAACTTGTTTGTGACTTAAGAAAGGATGAATCTTCTGTTGACACTAATGTTCTTTTTGGATCATGATATTATTGTTGTGTGTTCGATTCCCCGCCCATATCACAATATGTTGCCTCGCTCTGATGATTATGACATGGTGATTGATGAATTGTTCTATGCTGGTGAGCATGATTTACCTGTGTCTGACCTTAGGAAAGTGTGTAATGGTGCAAATGATCTTATGCATGAAAACAACTTAGATGTACCTAACCTCTCTCCTAAGTCACAAATTGATACCCCTCCACCAAACCTAGGTGTAGTTTGTAACAAAATTGCAAAACCAACTTTTCTGAAAATGCCTAATTTAGGCTTAAAGCTTTGTGCTTCCCAAGTCCTCTTGGACTATTTTGCATCAAAGTATAACACTTTTAAGGAGCCACAGCTTGGAATGTGTATGTCCATTGCTCTTAGCAAAACTCATTTTGAGTTAGACCTTTGCATGATGTACCTTTAAAATTGCAAGATTTTGTGCTCTCAAACACACCCGTTGACAAGTTTAGGTTTGGGGGAAACTCATTCACATACACAGCCTTACTTTCACTCTCATATTATATTTGTGTAAGATCGTTGATGTTTGTACATACGTCTTTTGGGTTGATCCTCAACTCTTTAGATTGTTGGTATATGGTGAATTTTCATTGTATATAATCCAAAAGAGGACTTGTTAAATTTTCTTTTCTTGAACCGGCTTGAGTCTTCTTGTACATATTTTGTGCTAATCCGATATGATCTCCGCTGAGAATGTTGGATTCTAGCCTTGACTAATGAAGTTCCAAACCTTGCTCCCGCCGACATCCCAGAATCTCTTCCCTTTTCTCTTATCAAGACAGCTTCTCATGGTATGTGACTGTTTATTATCTGTTGAAATATTGAGGACAATGTTTGATTTAGGTTTGGGGGTGCATTTGCATATAGAGTTTTTAGTCTTTTTAATCTTTTATTTAAAAAAAAAAAAAAAAAAAACTTTTGCAAATAAAAACCTCCAACTTTTAGATATTTTAGAGTCACTAGCATGCTTCTAGCTATGTTTACATAGAGAGTCTGACCGAAATAACAGAGCTTGGAAATACTAGAGAACACAATCGGGTTTCTTAGTTGATTAGAGCTGTTAAAGTTGGATTTAACCATACCGGAGAGCGAATTAGGTGTGTTTAGATATTCCTAGAGTAGAATTGTGATCAACCATAGTGGAGACTACCCATTTTACATCAAGTGAGGCACCAACCTTCATTTTTGCAACTTTCTAGAAAAGTCGTTAGAGTGTGTCACCGCTGGTAGAATGGTGAGCTACCCAACTTCGCACCAATTTCAGCACTACTTTTGATCTCTTGAGTGCTAGTTTTTGTCAATCATGAGGGTGACGTTTAAAGATGAAAACTTCTTCTAAATACCGATTTGTTGTTAGCATCACTCTCTCCTCTCAATCAACAGATTCATAGAAACACATCATCGTCAGCAAGCGGAGCAACATCAGAATATTTGAAGAAAAGTTGATATAGTCCAAGGTTACATGCAACAAAAGAAAATAGGATGAGAATTAATGAAGTTTGTGAAAAATTGAGTTTTATTGTTTTATTGTAACTAAAAAAAAAAAAAAAAAAAAAAAAAAATTGTAGTTTATGTTTGTCAAGTTTTTGTGAAGTTCAGAAGTTCGTCATCAACATTTGAAGACCGAAGACCGAAGATTGAAGACGTTTCTATGAATGCTGAGAGAGTGATATTAATTGTCGATCGGGTGAGAAGGTAAGTGAGTACTCCCATCCTTGATAATGGTTGATTTCCTTTCTTAGAGATCATCGAAAAAGATTCTTTTGTCCACACTTCGTGGAGTCTTCGAAATTATTTTAAGGTTATCCTTCTCACCCACAACGTGCAGGATTTCTCTTTATTCCCGCTCGCACACATGAGAGACTAAAAAAGCGATCTTTTTGAGTGCAATTATCATAAAACCCTAATGGTGAGGCGAAGTCGATCGAGGCTTATGATCACAATCGAATCCGAATTCTTTCATATGGTATGGTTACTTTCGCTCAAAGACTTAAGGATGAGAATGCTTTCTTTGGTAGTTCTAACTTCTTGTTACTAGCATGCAGAAACTCTATGTCCTCATAGCTCCTTGGATGCTTGAGACTCTTTTACACTCTGAAGTTGGGGAAGGTTTTGTGGGTACACCTATGGTAAACCCTCACGAGACTACAACTCGTCCACTAGGGACACCTACGGGTTTAAAGGCTTAGTGCATACGCTAAATGCATTCGAGAGACTGCACAGGGGTATAATTAGGATTTCTTCATTTCTCGTTTCACTTGAGGACAAGTAAAATTCAGTGTTTGGGGGTATTTGATGAGTGCCAAATATTGCATATTTATGCACCTTTTATTGGCATTTAACTCATCTTTTGTGCTCAGAAATCAGATATTATCCCAAATTCTGTATTTTCTTTGTTTTCAAGAATAAATATTTGTACTAATTAATTTTGTGTTTTTAGGTAGTAAATAAAGCCTGGAGAAATTGAGGAGCCAAAAGAGCAGACAAGCGTCTTTGGAATAGAAAGCCAAAGCCCGCGCGCGAATCAGTTGCAACCCAACAAGGAAGACATGGGCTAGAGCTACCCATGACACGGATCCGAACCCGTTCATCCCGAACCATCCATATCGCGTCTAGCTACATCCTACGGTCGCTCCATCGCTCACATCATTTCTCTATGTCCCCGCTCCACACCAAATCGCCCCGAGTCACCCTCATCCGTTCAGATCTCCTTTATCTACATCCTACGCTCGCTCCGACCTTCCCATCGTCCGTCGCTGCGCCCGCTTCACAACAAAAAGCCCTATACCTATCCCCCCATCGAGCAATCCCATTTCTTCTTCCTTCTTCTCTTTCTTCTCCATACCCTCTTCAGAGAAAACCTTCCCCGACCATACCTCCACCTCCTTCTTCTCCATACCCATGGCAGAGCTCCCCCTTCACCACCACTCCATCTCTGCACCCGCACCGCTACTCTCTCTCTCAATTATCTCTTTCATAGCTTCTCATCACCCTAGAAGCTAGGTTAGAGATAATTAGGGTTAGGGTTTTCACCAAACCCCTTGCATGGTCGATTCAGAGGTCAGAGACGCATGAGCAGAGGCAACCACTGATTCAGAGAGTATGGGTGAGAGAGGTTTGCTTTTAATTTATGTTTTGAAGTAAATTAGGGTTGTTATTTGGATGTATAAATAGGGAAGGTCTGTGAATGTTAAAAAAAAGGATGCCTGGGCTAGCCAGAGCACCAATTTAGGTTAATTTATATTTGTATCATGTTCTAATTCAAATTGCTAGGGTTCATATGAAACCCTAACTTGCTATTGTGTTTCTCATACTTTAAATGTTGATTCTTGAATGCTTAAATACTTCCTAAGATAGAATTTAATCTTAGCATGTCAACACTTTGCTCTCACAGTATATGCCATGTATGCACTGTAGTTAGAATACCTATGTGATGATTATGCTGCAACTCAAGCTTAATTAGATTATTATCGATCCTCAGATTAGTTGTACTCTAACTAGACAAGTAATGCTTGGGAAAGATACCTTAGTTGTGATTAAACTATCAATCGGAGAAACATCTTAGACATGGAGCAGAGTTAACACCTCTCCCTTATCTGTCATAAAGACAAGAATAATATCATGAGTTGAAAACACAGTGTAGGTTAAAGGTGGATTTGAAGACCCTGGTATCCCCATTGTCTTTGTCTTATATCTTAGTACTATTTCAGTCACTAATGCAAACTTAGTCGCATCGACAAACCTCAATAGTTCTGTTACCTTCACTAGAATCCAGTAGAGCAAGCCTTAGATCACTTCTACAACACCACAAGTCTCTGTGGGATCGACCCGTATTTGCCCTGTGCTTCATAGCAGACACCGTGCACTTGCGGTTATCACAAATAGGCTAAAACTAAACCCATTTCTCAGCCTACCAAGTTTTTGGCGCCGTTGCCGGGGACTTGGCGTGTGATGTTTCGACTATTGGCTTGTCTTCTCTGTTTTTCAACTCACCTTGTACATACTTGCTGTGTAGTATTACTTGTAACCCTGTATTAGTGTAACTTATCTCGTTATATTTTGCATCTTCTTGTTTTGCATCTTAAGTCGTTGGTCCTTTATTATCTGTTTTTAAGCCTTCACTAATTATTTCTTATTAGTTTGCATCCTCATCTGTAGCTAGAGCTTAGCTTAAATCTCACTTTTGATTCTCAGCTGCATATTAGTTAGTTGTAATCTCTAGCATGTCATCTGCATCCTATCATTCCTTCTGTTAATGCATCATTACCTTATTAGTGTAATTTAGTTGTAATCATATTATTATTATTAGATGTGCATTTATAGCTAAGCATCTTTAAAATTAGCATGTTAAGTAATCACATTTCACCATCCTGATATATCAAGCATATAGTATCAACCCCTCCCCTGTCAGTCCAAGTTATTCTCAGGTTTGTGTGAATATTCTTCATCTTTGCCTTAACCTGTGCATCCCTGGGAACTAAATTCTTTGTTGAGCCAGCAGGTACCTGCTATGCTGCTGTGCTGGTGTGCCTGTGGTGCTGCTGAGCTAATCCAAGGAAGACAAGGAAAAGCGCAGGACTTGAGGTTAGCCTTGTATTGCCCTGTGAATGAGCTATCCTGCCAGCCTGTGCTGAGCATAAACCAACCTAAGCTGTGCAGTGCTATTCTGTGCCTACCTGTGCTTTTAAGCTTGCAAATCTGTATGATACCCTGTTGTGGTTCTGTGCTGTTAAGCCTTACCTTGCATTGCCCTGTGCTCAGCTCCAGCCCCTGTAGCTGTTGAGCTTGAGGATGCTCTGTGAACATTAAGGATAGCCAAACCTGTGATAAATTGTGTTGAATGCTAGCCCTTGAAGAGTGGAGTCAACTGGACTAGTTACTTCTCCACTTTTAATCCTAGGCTACAACTAAACCCTGAGCATAACCTGTGAAACCCAAGTTAGGTAAACTGAGTACCTTGATCCCACAGACCCTGTGAGCTATCTACCTTGTGTGTTCTATGCCATGTATCATTGAACATACATCTGTGAGAGTTAGAGCATCAACAGACCCTGACACCCATTTGCATAAACTGTGTAAGCCTGCGAACCTATGCAAACTTGTATGACAACCTGTGTGAATGATGAGCCATCTTTGCATGATAAACTAGCTGCCTAGCTAGGTATAGCTCAATCTGTGGGATTTTTGCTTAATTCTGTGTGACCCTGTGACCTTGTTGAGTTGTGAATGAACCCTGTATTACATGAGCATACACTGTGAAATATTGACCTCCAGCCCCTGTAGCTGTGAGGTTGAACTTGGATAGCTAGGCTAGCTGCAAACCAAAGTGAAGTCAACTGCAATAGTTGACATCAACTCAGACTGTTGACTTGTGCTGATCTGTATTGTTCATGTGAACCGTTTTCCGGCCACTTCTCCGGCCGATTTCCGGGCATAATACCAGTTTTCCGACATATTTTTTGACATATTTTCTACATGGGTTTCTCTCTCTTATGGGCTTGGTGGATTTTCATCTAATGGACTTTGAAGACTAGACCTAATTTTGGAACAAGAGGAGCTATAAAAGAGAAATCCTACAACTTTTGGGAGACATCACATATTTTTCTTGGAACTTTGGAGAGCCGCTTTTGTTTATGCTTCTAGGGTTTGCTTTTGTTCATCTTCTTCTTTTTAATTAATATTTTTTTTATGATGAACTCCATAGCTATGAGTAGCTAAACATATTATTGGTTATGGGATAAAAGTTGATTTCCAACATGTTATTTGATTCAATGAATTAGTTTTGTCTCAATACTTTATTGTTTGTGATTCACAATTAATAGTGTTATATGATTTGAATACTTGTTAGGTTGAGTCCGGAATCGATCCGATTTGCATTAATCTCTAGAGCTATATTAGGGTTTTCAATACGAAAAAGTTGTTTATCCCTTATTCTAAGTAGCATAATTGTGGGTAGTGCTTGTAGTGATATATCCTACTAGTCACAAGTGAATCATAACTTTTGTTAAAACGATTAGTGCTTTTACACATTCGTTTGCATTGATTAGTCTTATTCCATAATACTTATTGCTCTTAGGGAGTTAAACTTAATTGTGCTTTTACACTTTAGGTTGCTTTCTAGGAAGAATCCACATATGCATCTTTTAATGTGGTTGTGATGAAATCAGGGAATTAAAGGGTTATACTTGCGATCAAGGTATCCTAGGACTTTTAGTAAATAAGAGATTAAAATACCAATTCTAATCATTGATGAAAATACATGTTTGTGAATGATATTATCCCGTGACCAATATCTTCTCTCTATTGATTATTCCAATTATTTGCTTCGCTTTATTTTATTTTTACTTTAGTATTTCGTTAAAACAACAAAAATCCCCCCTTGGTTACTAAGAAACTGAATTTTTACAACAACGAAAGCCTCTCTGTGGATACGAACTCTTTATTATCGCATACTATATTTATATCTAGTTGAGTGAGAAAGTGAAATCGTTTTTGACGGATTGACAACCGATCATCCAGCAGCTTCTTCATCCTCCACTGCACATCTCTGGCCTACCTTGGAGGATTACAGGAATTGGATCATAAGTGAACCTGACCCAAAACGAAGAAAGCAATACAAAGAACTGGCTGTGAAGAATCCTGCAATTATGGTTGATATTTACCAAGCTGCTGCCACAGCTCCACCGTATTCACCACCAGTCGACCCGACTCAGTACCTATGGATATTGGATTTCTTTGGGATATATACCAAGAAAATGCAAGCACATCTAAGGTAGCAGGCACAGAATAAGATCGAGAACAAACAGCCGCAGACCGTAAAGGCAAAGGAATTATGAAGGAGTAATCAATCCTCAACCCTCAAGAAAACATATCTGCATCAGTTTGGACAAGATATCAATTTCAACGCTGATGATGAATGATTAAAGATTATTTAATACTTTGTGTTTAGGCTGGCCAACCGTTTTCCTTTGTTATGTGTAATCTAAGTTCTGGTTTAGTCTCATTTTTGTTTAATTCTAGTGGTAGCTGAAGTCAAGTTAAATTGCAGTTTGTTTAGACACATGTAGTATTAGTTCAGTTTAGTCTCTGGTTGAATGTGTACTTCTCTTTACAAGGTGTGTGCTTAGTAGAGTCCCTGTCTTAAGTATTATCTTTAGCTTAACTTAGTTTGTTCTAGATAGTAAGTTTAGTTGTGTGTTTTCATTTATGTTTCTTCCTCAGTGTTGTTTTTCCCTTTCTGGTGTTGTACTAGAGTAGTCACACAAAGTTGTAATAGTTCTGTGCTTGAGTTGTTATAGTTTTTGTGGTTCTGTAATAAAAGAGTGTTGGTCACAAGAGTTGCTTTCTTGTTAGTGGGATTAACCTGGTGTCTTTCTTTGGTCCATTACTCTTTGTTAGGCTTAAGTCGTTCTCCGTTGAGGCTCTAAGTCAACATCCATAACTTTCCCAGCCCTTTTCCCCGACTTCGGATATAGAATAAGTTCTGGTAGCTAGGAAATTCAACACCAATTTTGAAGACATCTGTGACAACCACTGTGCACATCTACATCAACCCTCAGATCACCAGCATTACAGACGACTTCATTACTTCAAAAATAGAATCAGTTCCGGTAGCTAGTCAATTCAACACCATTTTTGAAGACATGTTTGTAACCAGCGTGTACATCTACATCAATGATCAACCCTTAGATCACCAGCATTACATACGACTTCATTTGTTGATTCCACACAATTTTTTCAATATCGAAAAGTTCAACATGGCTACAAATATCTCTCTTCTAGCTTGGAATTGTAGAGGTATCAACCATGACATCATAATCCATCATTTGCAAGGCTTAATAGCGGCACATAGACTAGATATTGTATTCCTCTCTCTTCTAGCTCGCAACCCTGATGATCCACCTTTAGGGATACCCGGTGATGGAGGAAAGGTATTATGGGGTTACAAAGGCAGTTGGGCCTCCGTCGTTTGCAATACCATAGTAAGTACCTAAACCTTATGCTATGTGATGTAAACATTATTATACGTGTAGTGTTTTGATTTTCCATCGTGGTTGTTTTGTTTTATAGGATCACAAGGATGTCGTTCGTCTTATGAAGCCAGGAACGTCGGTGAGTATGATGAGGCAATGACCACTTATAGTTGCAGAATCCACAGAAGGATAAGTTCAGGAAGTAGTCGATCTAGTCAATTATACGGGGTTGGTACCCGCGGTCGACAATTTGGACCACCTTGGTTACGACAGACCTCTATGTTCCGCCTTTGCCGAGAGATACTACGGGGAAACGGATACTTTACATCTTCCGTTTGGAGAAATAACGATAACTCCAAATGATGCGAAGTTCATTACCGGTCTAAGCATAGAAGGTAAAGCCGTGAAGCACAAAAGGTACGTGCAAGATCTTGATTGGGACAAGATTTATGCGTGGACCAAGGAAGTGTTCCAATGGGATGAGGAGAAGACCAAGAAGGAGATGCTAGTAGGCAAGTCAAAGCAGAGGATATTCCATATCTCGAAGCTGAGGGACAACTTCATGGGAACAAAGAAGCTTCGTGCTCAGAACAAGGAAGTGACTCCGCAACGTATCATCGCCACGGCCAATACGTATGTCCTCTATGTCCTGGGAGTTGTTATCTTCCCCGACGTTTCCGGTGCCCGTGTGACCGCCAACTTTATCCAGTTGTTGCAACCATTTGAAAAGATGCACAAATACTCTTGGGGCACTTCCATCCTTGCACACTCGTTGAAGGAGTTGGGAAAGGATTCGAGGGCTAGAAGGAACCAACTCGGAGGGAATATGGCTTTTCTGCAGGCATGGATATATTTGCACTTCCCAATATTTTCTAAAAGGGCTTTTGAGAACAAGGAATGGGACGGAGAGCATTATGGAGACAAGTACAACTACAAAAGTAAGCCGAAGAAACAAAAAAAGGATTTTCTGAATTTGAGACGCCAGTTAGACAACTTGACGACGAAGGATGTTGTCTTTGATCCTTACAAGCAGGATTTGGCTAAAGGAAAAGGAAAGAAGGTTGGATGCAGAGAGCAAAGTGACTATTGTGGGCCTTTGTTTCACCCAAGAGGATATGTAATGTACAACCTGACGAGAGTCGCAAGACAATGCGGTTATGTACAAAAAATCCCAAAGGCGCACAAGATGTTCAACATCCATGAGACAAAAACCAAATCATATGATAATGATATTGTCATTGTTCACAAGACTTTACCATCATGTGATTATTGGGACGACAGAGTGTTTCACAGATATCCTTTGGATGGTCCATCTCGAGAAGATGACAAGGCAATTCCGGGTTACATACCGTGGTACCTCAAAGTTTCGCATACTCGAGTGATACGAGTAGATGAGAGGCCCAAAATAGAGGACAAATATATGGCTCTCGATTACTTGGTGCGTATTGTTACTCAATTACGATTTTGTTAATGGTTTTAGCATTATATATTGAATGTTTGATATTTGAAATTGAAACAGAGAAGACGAGTCAGACACTTGATAACCCAGGCAAAGCTACAAATCAGGGAAGGGAAAAATGTGAAGGCCAATGAAAATCTAATTGATGAATTGAACGGTCTTGAAGATGTAGAAGCTGGTGCAAAGTTTGGGGAGGAGGAAGAGGATGATGATGATGATGATGATGATGAGGAGGAGGAGGAGGAGGAGGAGGAGGAGGAGCCAAAGAAGAAGAGAAAAGACAGCCCCTACCAAAAAGATGTCTGAAGGTGCATCGAGCAGCGCCCAACCTAGTAAACGAGGACGCGGTGGACGTGGTCGTGGTGGGGATGTTCATGAATGAATGGTTAAATTCATGTTTATGTCTTTAACTATGGATAATTATGGAGTCAAAACTTATGTCTTGTCTTAAACTTATTGTCGAATTATGTTTGGTGATACTCCTAGTTTAGTAATAACTTAACTGGTTTCCGACTTATGAATGACTTAGTGTGTGGAAAAAATGGAGGATTAGGCATTCTTTTCTGTCATAATAGGTTGACATATAACTATATGTAAACCGATTTGAAAAATTTCCCAGGTTCAGCCTTAATCGGTTTACATGTATCTTTATAAAATCCGATTGTCGTGAAGAAAACTCATGTAACTTTTGAAGCCAAGAATCGGTTTGTATGTACATAAATGTAATCCGATTGCTAAGAAGAAAAGTTTTGTAACTTTTAGAATCGTTTTACATGCATGAATATGTAATCCGATTTTCATGAAGAAAAGTTATGTAACTTTTGGAATCGGTTTACATGCATGAATATGTAATCCTATTTTCATGAAGAAAAGTTCTGTATCTTTGACAATCGGTTTACATGTGCATTAAAAAGCCCGATTGTTGAGAGGCACAATTTATATGATTTTATAAGGATACAATCGGTTTATGTGGACATACCTAAAATCCGATTGTTTGATTTGAATTTGAAAAAAAATAGTCGTTGAGTCCTTATCTATATAACGAAAACGTTTTTCAGCCACTCCCATATCACACACTTAGCCTAGAAAATAGAATGAGAACCGTTTGAAGATTTGTGTCCCGTTAGATCCTTTGTTAATACTTTCCGTGAACGTCCGAATGAAATCCATTCAATGTTTTGGAAGAGAGTTAAAGAGTTCTTTTACGGGCGTACCGCGAATCCCAACAACCGCAAATGGAGAGACTTGGCATTTCGATTCCAATACATTAAAGGGACAATGCGAGAGTAAGTAATAGTTAGGAATATGGTGTACCACTATCATCCAAGAGCTCCTCTTAGAGAAAAAGTGAGTAATGCGATCATTTTTATACCTATGTCAACTACACTAGTTCACATACTAACATATAAGAATTCATTGAATTTCAGCTGAAACGTTTCAACGGGCTATGGAGAGTTCGTAATGGGGAAAGAAAGTTCATTCACCACAAAGAATACACGACGTTGTACCGACGTGCTCGGAGGTTCATTGACGAGCATTTGATGTGTCAAATTCTAGAATTCCCATTTGAATCCTATAGGTATTGCGCTAATTTCCTAAACTATGTAATGAATATTTTGTTTCTGAAAGCAAGGCATAATCGGATTATATAGATATATATAAACACCGATTTTGGGAATCGGTTTATTTGTGTATTGTTCAAACTCCGATTCTGGGTTTACTTCGTCACTTGAAAATACTCAACCCAGAATCGGTTTACAAATTAACTAACATAAACCGATTCTGGATCGAGTCTTTCGAAAGAAAATTAAAAATTTTGACAACGGTTAATTATGCATTAATGAAAGTTAATTTCAGGATTAGCTTGATTAAATATTATTTAATAATCCTAATTCGCACTAATTTAACAAGGGTATATTAGGTATTAACATAAATAGTGGATAAGGGATTTCTATGAAATATTTCTTAATGATCCTATTTTGTCATCTAGCTATAGGCCCCAATTTAGCCAGGAAATATAATCTCTTTCTTTTTTCTTAATATGTGTGAAAACACTTTCCTTTCGTCTAAAATGGCACCGAGGGAGTATCTTTTTAATGTGAACCACAGTCACTCACGCATTTCTGTATATTATCGTATTTGTTAATGCAGATTTTGATGCACATTGCATGATCCGCGGTCATGGAATCATAAAGCAAATGCAGGGATCCGATCATATGATCATACTGTCATATCTACATAAACAACTAGGTGCGAAATTCTAAAAATATTTAAATATTGTTTCATTTTAAATTATTTTGGGTGCTGCCCACAGCAAAACTGTGTCTCGTTTTTCGTACTTATGCCGCACCCACCGGCCAAAAAAGAGATGGTGCTAAATTTCGTGTTACTTGGAAATTACATTTTCTTTTACTTGCTTATTCCTTGTCAACTAATCAACTAGAACAAGATTTTAATCTTTTTGATTTTGCTTTCATTTCAAAAGACTTGTTTCTTGCTATGACTTCAAAGAGTAGTAGTAATGGTGGTGGATTGTTTTCCTCAATCAAGTCTAGCTTGTGGAATAATGGAAAGCTCCCTAAAGGAGTGGAAGTTATGAGTCCAGAAGGAGACACACCGGATGCCGCAGTAGAAGCTACTAAAGGAAGATTAAAGCCAGAGGTATAACTTGCGCATCTTTTTTTTCCCTTTTTTGGCAATTTTACGGACGGATATCATATTTTCGTCTTCGTTTTTTTCGTAGGAACGAGTGGGTTTATGGAATATGCTGAAGAAGCACATTGGAATGGACATTACGTATTTAGGGTTTCTTCCAATTTACTTTTTGGAACCAAGAAGCCAACTTCAGAGAGGAGCCGAGGTGAATGTTGTCTATTTTGTCAATATATATATATACTCCCTCCGTTTCAAAATAATAGATTTAGTTGTGTGTAAATTATATATATACATACATATATGTATAAATGCGCTATTCCTTATGAGCTAAAAGTTATCAGTTCTCCTCCTCCCTTATTGCAGTCGATGGAGTACTCTCATTTGTTGGATCAAGCAAATGAATGTGATGATCCTTATATGCAATTAGTGTACGCTTGTAAGTGCATCTTTCATCCTTTTGTCGTGAAATTATTCAATACAAGGCAGTTTTGAAATTCATGCATATAGTTGTCCATTGTAGCATCATGGTCAATGTCCTTCCTCTATGCCATACGCCGGACGTTTAAGACATTTAATCCCATACTTGGCGAGACTTGTGAATTTGTCAATTACAATGGCATTACATATATTGGAGAGCAGGTGAGCATCTGATGGCCATATGGATATCCCTTGGTTGCATTTTCCTTCTCTCCAAATCCTAACTTTACATTGTTATTTGGCTTCTGTACTAGGTGAGTCACCATCCCCCGGTAGAAGCTGTACATGCTGAGAATGAACATTTTATGTTGGACTCAACGACAAGTTTAAGGACCAAACTGTTAGGAAATTCACTTGATGTCTATGTTGGCACAAGGTAAAATCTACTAACAATTTTGGTTTGAAAGCACTCGAATTGTTATATATTATTGTTCTATCATTTGTTATCCAGAACGCTTGTTACCCTAAAAAGAGATGGCGTTGTCCTGGAGTGCACCCCTCCTCAGGCAAAACTATACAACCTTATATTTGGCCGAATGTGGATTTCCTTTTGCGGCAATATAACTTTGACGAACTTGACCACTGGGGACTATGTTGTGCTAAATTTCAACCACCTGGCTGGTTTAGGTATTATCTTTCTCTCTTCCTCCAGCTCTCCTTCTTGGATATCTCATTTTTGGCTTCACTAATACTTCCATTGTGTATAAAGATTAATATTTGATGCCTTTCTCTAATACTTCCATTGTGTATCCTTTTATTAATCATTTTTAATATGCAGTGGTGGTAGCTTTGAGGTGGATGGATGTGTTTTCAATGCTGCCAGGGAGCCTAAAATACTTATGACTGGGAAATGGACAAAGTCTATGAGTTATCAACCATGTGATAAGGAAGGAAAACCGCTTCCAGGAACTGAACTAAAAGAGGTCAGATTTACTATTGAACATTACTATTTTCCCTAATCACATTGGTGAAGTAAACATGTGTAAACTTGATCTAGTATGATTTCTCGTTCCAAGAAAGATTTTATTCCGAAATCGCATGCAACTTGGTGCGTCACATACCCTAAGTTATTTTTATTTGCATGGTTTGATAGAATTATACGTAGACTAGCTGTTTAATATGCAGATATGGAGAGTTCCTGCTGATATTCCAGTAAAGGATAAATATCACTTCACATACTTTGCACACAAGGTAAACAGCTTCGACACTGCACCCAGGCGGATGTTGGCATCAGACTCCCGCTTGCGTCCTGATAGATATGCACTTGAGAAGGGAGATCTATCAAAAGTTGGTCATGAGAAAAACAGGTCTCTCTGTCTATATATATATATATAACATATATCTCTGTTGTGATGCTCTTCTAACGTGTTATGTAAATGATACCGACAGTCTGGAAGTGAGACAGCGTAAGGAGAGGATAAAGAGACAAGCCAATGGCGATAAGTTCATTCCAAAATGGTTCGACTTGACTAAACAAGTAGTAACTACACCATATGGAGATACACAAGTTTACAAATACAATGGCAAGTACGATGAACACCGGGCAACAGTGAATAGTTTAAACATCAGCACCGGTGAGGTTGATGTGCAACCGACTGAGTTTGATCCTTGGCAGTATGGACAAGAGAAACTGGGTTAAGCCATCACCAAGCTCACTAAAGATTTATTTTAAGCTGTATCACTGAAGTTGTGTACGTATGGTTTAAAATTTTAATCATGATCAATATAAAAAGACTTAATCAAGTTAGAAAAATGAACCACGTTTTGTTGTATGATCAAACTACAATTGTAATAACTAAACATTTCTGTATAGTTCTCTCAATAGGGATTTTCAAGGACTTTGACCCCTGGTCCATATATCACCCGGCAACGGTCGACGAACGAATCCACGATTCTAGTTTCCACCTCCGTCAAGAAAACTGTTGCTAGCTGTGCACATAGAGAACAACAAGAAGCCTTAGTTCTGACCTTGCATCTGTAGGTTTTCTATTAAGTCTATGTGCAAGTTCATTTTTGAAAGCTGACATGACGATTAACGAACCTGCCAGTAAAGTGGTGACTTGAACTTGAAGTCCACCAAGAAATGAAGGTCACAAGTTCCAGGAACAGGTCCCGGATTGAATTCCCAAACACTTATCAAGTGGTCGAAAAAATTACTCTCTGATACAGACTGAAATAAAACACACACGAAATGAATAATAAATTATTAGAATTTTCTCATCAGTTGTTGGGTGATTATACCAATGACCCGGGCTGAGAAATTAAAGACCATCATTGGTATCGATGAAGGAAGGCGTATGTACCTTGAAAAACTTAGGCTTGATCAATTCAACGTGAGAGACATAGGTCTCAATGAGGAATTGAAAACCCATCTCCATCTCAGCATCAAAAGATCCATCAGGATTATTTCGAACAATCTTTGATCGCTGACACCACGGAACAAAATCTTGATACAAGTCAACCGCCGCCACAACTGCAAATAACTGCTCCGGGGAATATGATGAGAGGAGTAAAGGTGTAGATATGGGAGAAATCGATTTGATTTCTGATGAATATGATGAAATAAATGCAGATGCAAATGAAATCAGCGAAGATGATGAACAAGTAGCAGTAACTAACGATGATGAAGATGAACTCGCTGCAGAAGAAGAAAAGGAATCAAGAAACCCTAATTTGCTACCCAAGAATTTGAGAGAACTCATGATCGACGATTTCTTCCTTCTGTATTAGAGATTATGTTACCTTGTTGATCTTCTTCTTTCTGTGTTAGAGATTGCGTATTCTAGGGTTTCCAATTTCTGTCGTTGGTGATCAGAATGATCATGAAACTCCCAAATTTGGATCTCGGTATTCCTTTTTCTGTTTATTTTAATCTGCGGTTTAGATACGCTTTTTTATAATGTCCGGCTTAATCTGATACCAATAAAATCATCAGAGTAGTGGGGGCATAAAGCTATAGAAAATGCTTCAATGGAGGTCAGATCATGCAAACGAAACTTAAAAGACAAGCAACTAACCCAATGACGCGCCTTTCCTTGTGTGTCTTAGAAAGAACATTTCCGTATGATGATCCATCATCTCCGAAACTAAAAAAACGTCTCTTTTGCATAACATGATTAATCTTTTGGTGATCATACTTATGATAATCTTTCTGATCAGTGTCAACCAAATCTCCAACACATGGAGTTTCAATACCTGCAATGCTACTCAGTTGTCTAGTCGGAGAATACTTCCCAATAGTACTAGTAGTGCTTTTTACAGATTTCAAAAATACTTCAACACCATTTTTACGCGATAGTAATCTTGCAATGGCTGTAGAGGCCGAAGTAAAAGAAGGTATCATCATCAGCAGCAGCAAATAAGATCAACCCACTCTAGCTAGCTAGACAAAGTGAAGTTATTTTCTTTACTAAATGGGAACTTACTGAATATAGTCAGGATGAAGAAGAGAGGTACATATTCGAATTTAAGATCCATCCGACAACATATAACAGCGGTTAGTCCTAGAGATTCCTATGTATTTTCATACAATTTTTTTATCTGAGTGGCTGACTTTCCGAGATTCTACAGGGATCTAGAGATTTTAAGTGTGATTTTTGGAGAGTATTTTAATGATTTCAGAAAATCTTTATGATTTGCAGTAATTAAAGAAAACATCATACAATTTTTTTTAATCATGCACGTTATAAAGTAGTAAACGACGGATGATTGGATAAACTCTTTCTCTTATATGTATTAGGGTTTTGAATGGATTTTCAATTTAAAGATGGAATTTTCTACTATTTATTATAGGTACTTATCACCACAATTAAGTTAATGTTTCTAACGTTGGAAATTATACAAATGGTAAAACAGGAAAGAGGATGGATATGTATGAAATTAAAAAAAAATCTTATTCTAAGAGAAACCCACTTTTCCGCCTATATATTGGTGACGGAGGGAGTATGAATAAATCGAAATATATTAATTGAAAAAAAAAATCATTTTAAAATAAAGACACCCCGGGAAAAAGGCTACTTGCGCTTGTTCCTGCTTCCAAACAATAAAGACAAGTAAAAAAGGATTCTGTAGAAAATACCCAGAGCCAAAGTGAGAGATGACCAAATTCCGACAAGAAAAGGGAGAGATTTGTGGACGGGCCATAGTAGACGGTTTCTCCATGGGAGAGGAATATCAGTTGGTCGAGTGCGCCAACAAGTCTGGAGCTAGGTTGGTGCACGGACATAACGACAATCCTCCCGGTACGAGCAATTTTTTTTTGTTTTTTTTTGTTTTTTTTTGTTTTGTAAGATGGGTTCAACTTTATTCTATTTTTTTTTCTTGATCAAGTGTTTTTAATAAAATACAAATTCAAGAAAATATTGGGGCCGATCATAATATCAAGAAAAGATTAGGTAGCTCGGTCCGATCATATTATCTTTAGGAGAGCGTGCATGCATGCAGGATGCACAGAAACCCGGGTATAGTTGACTTGGAGGGAGCTGAAATGCATGTCGTACAAGATGTGATTCAGCTGTAGACAAGATCCGCATTGGGTGTTTTGGGGTTGTATATCTGTAGGATAGCGTGCCTGCACATTTGGTACGAGATTAGGATCAAGTTGCCGATATAAACTTCTTAGTTTAATGACCACCAACCGAGACACCCTTTGGTGAATAAGATTATAGGAACAAGTTGCTGCTATCCCACTTCTGATCAGTTTGACTTCAGCTCCTCTTGATTCGTGACTGATCATGTCTACTAGATGTGTACTGAGAAATCTGAGTTATTCAAAAGCTCGTTTTCTTTCTACATTTACTACTACTTCGTCTTCTTCTACCGCTACAACTCCAGTTCCTTTGTTATTTGCTACTACTAAGGTAAGCTCTTCCATTCTAAAATTTTAAAATAGCAAAACTGATATGATGTTGATCATGCATGCATGTACAGTGGATGTTATTATCATCTCACTGTGTGGGTGACGTGCAATCACATTTTCATGATTTGAATTTTTTTGTGTGTTATTAGGTTTTGGGTTGCCAAGGTGCCTATTTGTGTGGGTTTCGTGCGTTCCATGGAGCCAAAATTATTCATCAAGAAAACAGCTCCGCGGTTGAGGTTAGGCAGCATTTACTTACTCGGTTGTGGTTTATGCTGCAATACATTAAATGTTGAAAATAATAAATTAATAATCATGCATTATCATTAAAAGTAACAGTAATAATAATAAGGACACTTCTGTTTCTGGAGTAAATTAGTCATTAAAAAAAATTGTATGATAAATAGTTTTTCATTTTACTTTAAAATGCTTCAATTTATCTTCATGTGGTATGCCTCAAATAATTCGTACAGACTTCAAGCTAGCCATGAGAAAAAAATCGTGTTGGATTACTAAAATTCCAGGTCGATTGTGAATCTGATATATAACCTGCCGAGATTGGGGTATACTCAATAAGACAAAATAGGGTCATTTTGAAGTAAAAGAAGCCACCCCTTAGCAAATATATTTTTCTAAATGGCTAATATACCCTTGTTTAATTAACACTAAAAAATTCTGATTAGCTTAATTAATTGAGTTTAGATTGATTAATTGAGTGGATTAAAACTTATGAAATGAAATTTTGTTTTTGATTGAACTTATTTGGGAAGATTTTTTGAGGAAAAAAAAATTTGTTTTGAGAAAATCTTTTGCAACGGAAATGAAAGCACACTACTCAAACACTTCTAAAAAGGGGATTGCAAAGCTGTTATATGAACGGGGGCGGAACCAGAAACATTTTATACCCCTGGCTTGACTATTTATGAACCCCTGGCTTAAGCCTAAATTCCCTAAACGTTTTAAGGCCCAATTAAAATTAGGTAGTGAAAAACATGTCTAGTTGGGCTTTTGGGTGGCTCCAACAGGGGAAGCCCGGGCCGTAGTTCCGCCCCGTATATGAAATCATACTCAAAATTAGATCGAAATCAACACTTTCGCTTCAAAGTATGAAAAGTCGGCAGGGTCGACTGGATGAAGAACATGCCGATTATATCTCGCCTAAGGTTCCATGATGAAGAACATGCCGACAACTTATGGCCTGCAGAAGGTTTGGTGATGGAAGAAGATGCCGACTTTATTATTTTTGACACACAGGAGACTGTTGTAAATGCTTCACTAGTCGGCATCTTATTGATTTCTTACCTTGCCGGCTACTTTATTGTCTGCAAGGTCGATAAAAAAAACCCTGCCGACTATAGGATTTTTAACATACAGAGAGGTGTTACAAATGCATGATTTGTCGGCAAGTTGATAGAGAATTTGGCCTGGCCATGAAAAAAAAATCGTGTTGGATTACTAAAATTCCAGGTCGATTGTGAATCTGATATATAAAGGGATATTTTCGTATTTTAGCCAGGGAATGGAGAAGATTTTCGAGTTTGGGTCCCTTTAAAAAAAAATACAGTATATATATATATATATATATATATTAGTCAGGGACCCAAAAAAATTCTAAACACATTTTCAAGGTAAAGAACTTTAGAGCAACTCCAGTGGTGTGACTAAACCCAAAAATCAAAGACCAAAAAAAAAGACCAAATTTTAGTTTGGTCCATCGTGTGACGAAATGGTGGAAGACTAAATTGGTGGAGCGTGGATTATACGTTCGTGTGGGGCGTGAAGTATACGTCACCGGTGGTGGGGCGGGGATTATACGGTCACCGGGAGTGGGGGAGATTAAAAAAAAAAATTAAAAAAAAAAAAAAAGAAAAAACAATGGGGGCGAGGTATAAACCTCGCCCCATCAAAAGAATTTGAAAAGTTTAGTGGGGCTGAGGTATAAACCTCGCCCCACACAAAAATTTAAAAAAAAAAAAAAAAATGGCGCGAGGCTATACGTTCACCGGAAAGTGCGACACTATACGTTCGGGCGTACATACACGCCTCGCCCGTGTTGGGCGTACACTATACGTTCGCCGACTATAATTTGGGTTTAGTCTTGGTCCCGACCAAATATAATCGCCATCGTTCATTTAGTCTGGCTTTTGGTCGATGATACGTCCCGTTACGCCCGGCTCAAAGACCAAATAAATGGTTTAGTCGCTTCACCGCAGCTTGCTCTTACAACTGCTAAACATGAGCAACCCCTCTATTTTCAAGGTTTCTGCTGTTTGTGGACCGTTCAGCTATCTTTATATCATATACTTGATAGAAGAACTGAACAACTATTGAAGTGATCTCTCCTGATCATTGAAGTAATCTTGGAGAGGTTTTATCTTGAGTTTTAAGATGCTGGGTTTATGTTATGTAAAAGATTTTTTAATAAGCCCGGGAAGTGTTTGATGAAATTACTAACAGAGGTTTGAACCAAATATCTCTACTTTCCTGATGTGTTTACCAACACATAATAGAACGGAGGGGCGAATCAAATGTTAGAGCCTAGAGAAAAGAAAAAGATAATATTGAGGTAGCTATTGAAATGTAGTTGGCTAGCTAGAATTTTAACACTGACCTTTACCCTTCATCCTCCATGTTAAAAATGCAGTCTACATGGTGTTTTGCAGGGACAATTGGACCCGTATTCTGTTGTGGCTGATGATCTATTAAATGTGGCTAGTAGATTAAGGAGTATTGTTGCTGCTGAGGTATTATAGATTATTCTTTTTTTGTAATCCATCTATTGTCTTTTTGCTACATCCAGTATATCTGGTTTAGTAAAATGTAGGACTTTATTATTAATAGGAGAGAAACTCTGGCAGCACTAACATGAGCTGGGGGATTTATTATATAGTGAGTTTTGTCTTCTCCAGGTCCCTAAGCTTGCCTCAGCTGCTGAGTATTTCTTCAATATTGGGGCAGAAGGAAAGAAATTCCGTCCCACGGTAGGAACTATAAGTGCTTATTTTGATTTTGATTTTTTTTATTTCCTTTATTTTTTAAAATTGAGAGACTACTTCTGTTAGTCGTGCTGTCATCATGGCAATCTTTATTGATTAAAGAACAATCTGGCTTGTAAAGTGGTCAACCGGAGCCTTAGAAGTTAGCATGCACGAGCTACAATGTCTAGAGGAGCATAAGTAGAATTGCAATCTGGGTTCGGATAAAAACACTCGGATTCCTATAGTTGAAGTTCCACTCACCTGCATTGGCACTTATTCATTTTCCTCAACACTTTAGTATCTGGATTCTCACAACAAATAGTTATCTTTTAATCTTTGTGCTGTTTCCTAAATGTTGAACTATATCTCTTATGTTATCTTACGCTTTCCTTCAGTTTTCTTGTTCTGTCGAAATAGTTCCACTACCTAGCCAAGTGAAATATATGACACAACTATAAAGCTCAAACCAAGCGTTTGATTACAAAAATACCAGTTTAGGGAAGGAGTGACTGCTAAGGCATTAGTACAATAGTTAGAGCTTTGTCCCATGATCGCATGTCTCAGTTGTCCTTGTCCCATTTTGTATGCAATCTGTATGGATGAAGCTCATGGAGACAATGCAGTAGTAGTTGGACTTGTCTAGTTATCCAAGAAAATTAGCTTCTTGAGGTATTTTTCTTAGAAAACTGTCCAACACATGTATTTAGCACAATTCGCCAACAATACTTCAGAAAATAAGAATCTTTAAACTCGAGATGTACCTTAATGAAATCAAGCTACATAAACATGGTTCTAACTTAATTAGTATAATATGGATGTGTTTCTGATACAGATTATACTGTTGATGGCATCTGCTTTAAATATGTCAACCTTAGCTCCTGATGGCGGGGTTGACTCGTCATATAACGAACTGCACTCTAGACAATTGTCTATTGCCGTGATTACAGAGATGATCTATGTGAGTTTTATTCTTAATGATCATATTTGCTTCTGGTGTCAATGTCATATTCAAAAATTATGTTATATATGTTATACAACTCAATTACAGAGTTCAATTGATTCATTTCTTGTGCTAGGCAGTGAGTCTTGTTCATTGTGATGTTTTGGATGATGCCGAGACAAGGCGTGGTATTGGTTCATCAAATTGTTTTATGGGGAATAAGGTATGTATTATGCTTGTAGTTTAGTCGTAAATAAAATACTGCTTATTCGCATGTGAAACTCCTGCTGTTCTTAAGCAGGTGGTAGATTGCTTGTTACCTTATTGCAGATGTTCATGCCCCATGAAGTGATCAGGCCCCATTAGGATGGGTTACAGCATATAGATCGTCCTGATAAAAATTTATCCAGAAAGATTGTTGTTACCTTTTGCTCCTTAGCATCTTTAAATGGTAAAGTTGGGTTACTGAGCAGTTCGTTGATTTGTGTATTAACTGGATGCCTGAGATCATCTAACCCATTTGATTCAGAACCTAGAAGTCTAATTGCTGGTCTGCTATTTGAATTCTTGCCTTTGACTTTGCCTGATCTCAGAGTCCAAATGAATTAGCGTTGACTCGTCGAGTTTAAGCTTCTCTTATCAACATGAGTTCTAACCAGCAGAATGAGTTCTATCTCACTCATTGTGACTTCAGACTTCCAGAGTTTTGAAATCATGCTCTTCTGGATGCTCACTGTTGAATGAGCACAGTGTTCAGAGGGTTATTGGAAGAGGATGATATGATAAGCACCACAACTCTTTTCAAGGGTGTGTATGCTATATCCATTCCAATATCGTCAGCACCTAACATATGCTGACTCGGTGAAGAATTCCCATCTTGTCCATTTTAAATGGAATAATC
Source organism: Papaver armeniacum (assembly GCA_023531295.1). Classification (NCBI taxonomy): domain Eukaryota; kingdom Viridiplantae; phylum Streptophyta; class Magnoliopsida; order Ranunculales; family Papaveraceae; genus Papaver; species Papaver armeniacum. Next base: position 305,201 of record JAJJWW010004375.1, read on the forward strand.
AAATACACATTTTATCTTCCTGCAAGTCTATATCATGGGTTTCCCATGTGGAATATGTTAGGTTTTTATTTACACTTTAAGTTTATGAAATTACACTTGTAGTTTTATCCTTACTTCTGCTTCTTAATGGTGCAGATGGCTGTATTAGCAGGAGACGTTCTGCTTGCAAGAGCATATGTTGGTCTCGCTTCTCTAGGAAATAGTGAGGTAAGTTACTAGCTAGTATATTATTGGTAATACACGAATATGATTAGGAGATCCTGACCATGGAATTGATCTTGGCACTTGCCATGGTGTTGATTCTCTTTTATGTCCCAGCTAGTTGATCAGTCCGCTTTTGCTTCCTTCCACATTTTGGTAACTCTGGCCATACACTAGTATGCAACTGTGGTTGTCCTATGTATCCTTATCATAGATTCAGTTACTTAACTTTTTTGGGGTGGCATTGACCCTTTTACTTGTATTTAGCTTGTAAATCTTTTTGCTGTTAACAAAACTTTTTGACTTTGCAGAAAAAAAGGCTGTTCAATGTATGCATATAATATCCTCGATACAAAAGAGAAACAAATAGGGTTAATTGTTTAGGAGCACTGTTAACTATGATTGTAGCAAGTATGCCTTATTCATCAAGCCTGTCGAATATGAGATCAAATATTTGACAAAAAAAAAAAAAGGGCGTAATTTGTCAGCGCTTTTACAACAGCATAAACTCATCACTGTTTTGCATCTCTATTAATGTTGAATGTGTTAGTTGGGCTCAAAGGTTGGTAAAGGATCCTACAAAATTAAGGCATTTTTTTTTCTTCTCACTTGCATCTTGCATTCCCTGGTAGATTGATACCATTTGTAACATAGGGTATTACCATTTTCCTTTCTGTGTACTTTCTAGTAGACACAACATTAGTTCACTGTGTTTTAGTCAAATCAGCATCTGCCTAATCATCACCATCTCCATGTAGGTTGTAGCTTTGGTTTCGAGGTCTGTTCAGCATCTGGTTACTGATGAAGCCATGCAAATGACCGCCTCATCTCAGCAAAGAAGTAGGTATGCCAATTAATCTTCCTTATTATACTATTTATTTGTAACAAACATGAACTATTGACAAAGCAAATACAGATATGGGTACGTCTATCACTGACTGACACACTGGGTTGGCAGATGGCAGAAATTACCTTTAAACAATTAGACTAATCCGGTTTATTAAGACTTTAAACTAATTGAGATTAGACTAATCCGGTTTTATTAAAATAAACATGATTTGTTGCTAGACCACAAAAGCTAACATTTGGTATTTGTTCTTGATCATCATTACTACCAATGTCGGTTTCAAGGTTATCAACATCAATCATACGTTAATGTGTGTATTGGTCACGTGTGGACTTCTCCTGCAGCTCTTAAGTATAATTCTTTTTTTTGGTTGCAGTATGGAATATTATATGAAAAAGACATACAACAAAACAGCAGCATTGATATCGAACAGCTGCCAAGCAGTTTCTATTATCACAGGACAAACAGCAGAAGTTTCGAGGTTAGCGTATGACTATGGCTGGAAAATGGTGAGTTATTGCCATCTCAAAAAAAATTCCTTCTCCCAGCGTTTTACTGCAATGCAAAACTTAACTATTATCGTCTTGCTATTATAAAACTATAAACATGAAAAAGAAAATAGGTGTACTATCCAGGGGTGGAGCAAAGTCTTGCTATGGGGTGCAAGTGTGCAAAAATGGGCTTAAAACCCCATTTTCTTTAAAATTATAGGTTTGGGAGCCAGCTGGGCTGGGCGTGCAACTGCACACCCATGCTTGGATCTGGCTCCGCCTCTGGTCCTATCATAGGGCTTATCCAGAATTTCTTTAAAGACTTTTTGTTCCCCTTCATTCAACTGTCCAATATTCTATTGTGTTGTCCCCTCTGAAATTCAGGTTACGGCTAATTTAGTAGGGGTGTCTCGTGCATCACAGACAGTCTTGCTACTTTGCTTCTTTTGTTATTGGTATTTTATTATTAAGAATCGGTCATCTTTTTCAGGGGGTGGCCTTCCAGTTGATAAACGATGTACTTGACTTCACTGGCACATCAGCTTCCTTTGGAAAGGGGTCCTATATATATATAAGTTTGTAGAATTGTCTGACATCCGTCATGTAATCCTTTTACTCTTACAGATAGATATTGACAGTCTTGATATCCTATTTCGACCACATTACTCTTACTTTTGACCATACCTAAAATGATGAATATCTTTATAGCTGTGCAATTAGTTCAGTGCTCACTAAAGTTTTTTTATATGTAGGGGATAATGGCTCCAATATTATTCACCATGGAAGAGTTCCCTCAGTTACGTAAAATTGTGGAACGAGGCTTCCACGATCCTGCTGATGTTGATCTGGTAAGCTAATATTACTACTTTTTAGCGTTCCACCATTTCATCTGCACATACAGTATACATGAAACAAACCCGAACAATGGATAGTTGGATACTAATTTCAGTCCAAAAAAGTCAGCGATAACATCTGTGTTCTTCAGCATATATGCACTGTCTTCCATCAGTAATTTTCCAAATTCTTTTCCATTTTTACATGTATGCAAAAGTCTAGTAATTGAATCGCACATCCACTTAAATAAAAGCAATTACGTGTATCTTAATTTATGTCTCGCTCAAACTCTTTAGGCCGCTGAAATCCTTGGCAAGAGTAACGGAATACAAAGGACCATTGATCTAGCATCTAAGCATGCAAATCTAGCTGCTGCAGCCATCCTATCTCTACCGGAGACTGATAATGTGGACGTCGGAAGATCAAGGCAAGCTCTTGTTGATCTAACTCGGTTAGTTATTACAAGAAAAGGGTAATGTGGACAACATCATGCTCTGCCAAATTACAAGGTACAGATTCTTGTTCTCACAGTCCAACCAACTTTCTTGGGTTAGCTGGAACGCTGAATGCCTATACAAAGCATTCTGATATTCTGACCAGGGAGCCTTTTGATGTGGTTTACTTGTAAATGATAAATTCAGTCTGGACCCCTATAAGATGGTTGTTTATCATAAACATCTCAGTGGAGTGCAGCTCCTTTGGCCGCATTAGGGTGCCCAAAAGACATTGTAAATCGGTTTCGATTATTCGTTTTAAATGTGATGCTAATGAAATGGTAGAATGTCAAAACCAGTTGCCATTGTTGGTATGCAGAAATCAGGATGGTGGGTATTTTTATAAGACCTGGTTCCGGTTGTTAGTTTAGTCTTAGGACTGATAAAGACCTGGTTGTCCTGGCAGCAAATTTTGAGCTGGAAAGACACTGGAGTCCAAAAATGGGGTTGAAATTATAACTCTTGAGCCGCAAGCCTGCACCTCATTATGATAATCAATTGTGTAATAAATACATGGTGCATAGACGTTGGGCTGTCATTGTCAAGGCCTCTCTTTTTGTTGTCTTGTCTACAAATATACAAACTTTGTCTTTAAGTACCGTTTTAAATGTCTCTGATCTGAAATTATTCTTGGAAGCCATTTGATTTTTGGCAAAGAAATAATGGCAAAAGAAATAATGGTGGCGTCAATTCTAGGCTGGTTGGCAAAGAAAGAATAATAAACAAAAAAGATGAACATGGCATGTTCTTCTAGCCTAGGTCTCTAATCTAGATTCAATTATTTTTCTTTTGCCTTGGACAGCTTCCTTTGGCTTTCTAATATTTCAACCCAACCTCATTAAAAGTTAATTAGGGAGAGTGCTTAAAAAGTAAATTTTCAATTTAATCAAATCCAAAGTCATCGATTTCTGAAAGTCAAAAAGTTAGAAGTTAGTTTGGGTATCCAATTTTAAAGTAATTTTTAGAAGCAAAAGTTAACTTTTTGTGAAGCAAATAGTTTTGATTTTGGCTTTTGTTTTTGAAGAAGAATAATCATTTCTACATCTGATAACCAAACATAATGAATTCTAATAGAAAAAAAAAAATTAAAAAAAATAAGTTGATTAAAAAATAGATGTAATAATGCTTTTGGTTTTACAGATGTAAAAGTTGTATACAACAATAGTTAATGTTTGAATACTAGAAGTAAAATCAGAAGCAAAGATATTTTGCTTCACAAAAAGTCAGTTTTATTACTTTTAGAAGTCGTTATAAAATTTATGTATTCAAAATTTATTTGAAACCCAACTAAATTAGAAGTTTAAAAAAGATTCCTTCCACGGATGTATATCTATCCACGCAATTTCTTAAGTCTCCTCTGCAAAGAAAACAAGGTGTTTTGTTTCTTGAAGTTATTTCAAAATTCTACTACCGTTGAACTTCTGTTTTCTTCAATGTTTCCTAGGGCTACTTTTTTTACTCATGCCTTCCAAAGCTCGAGTAAAAATAACCTTTTTAACTCGTGTAAAAGTAACATTTTTTTACTCGTGCCTTCTAAAGTTACTTCTGCCTCCACTCTCCAGAGGCACACGTTACCAAACATGCTAGAGCCTGGAAGACCGAAAATACTGTGTAAATGGGCTGAAATAACATTCCTATCGAGTGTGTTTTGTCATTTTCTTTTTGGAGTGGGCGCCGCTTTTATCACTCTATCTCTGTGCCACACGCTTTTGTTGTTGCTGGAATACATAAAGAACACAAGACAAGAGAAGAAGAGGGATCAGTGACAGTGCAGCAGCAGCAGCCTCCTCCTTTCTCTGTGAGAAGAGAGAGAGAAAGAAGAAAATGGAGAAAGCTCTAACAAAGGTTGGGAGTTTGAAAGTTGGGAATTACTGGATCGCTAAGAAAGCCAAAGAAGAGATCTCTAACATTGGTGAAGACATCTCTGTAAGTTAGATTTTCTTTTTCGGTTCCCAATTTCTTCAAATGTTTCTCTTTATTACATTGTTTGTGTTCTTGCTTGAATTTTGGAGAAACCCATCTCATGATATTTGCTGCTTCTATTTCAATTTCCCCTTTCTCATCTTCTTCAATTGGGAAATGCATTTAATTTTCTGTGGATCTCTTTAGTAGTAGTACTTTTCTTCTTTATCTCATCATTTCTCAGATTGATTTGGTATGACATTTGGTACAAGGTTAGATTTAACACAATTTTGATTGATTTGGTAGGAACCCCACAACATTTTTCTTGGGAAAAACTGAGATTTTTTGTGCAAATGCTAGCAACTTCTAGATTCTTTATGTATCGGAATTGGTTTGCTTGAATTGATTAAAAACAAAAAGTCACCCAGTTGAATCTGCAAATGATAATTTGAGAGGAAATTGTTGTTGATTAAATATTAGGGAAAATGAAAGATTGATAAATAAAATTGGTGGGATTTTCACTGTCAGTCTGAAACAACTAGGTTTTAGTGTTCAATGTAGTGTTTCATGACACATGATTCAGTGAACTTCTTTTCTACTATTCATAGCTTCAAAATAAAATTGGGTTGGTTGCGATCAATTCTGACAGAATTCTCTTGAATTTTCTCATTATGTGCTGTGTTATACTGAATTGATGTGCATGGTTGCAGACCTTCTCGAATACAGTAGAGGAGAAAGCAAAATGGTTGTTCAACAAGCTAAAAGGTACAGAACTACATCAACCGAACTCTACTTCTTTACGTTTATGCACACAGAATGCAAAATTGTATTTTGGTTCTCTTTCTTCCTAGACTTCTTTGTTGCCGATCAAATTCTTTGTCTTCGCAGCATTGGTGTTACGTATTTGCTATTAAGTTGGGGAAATACTTAGTTGTCCAGGGCTTTCTAGGTTCTTCATATGTTGGTATGTCAACATTTCTTCTTTTTTTATGTGGGGATCATGAAGTTGAATTAGACATTGGTCTCAGGGAGTTAAATCAGTTTGCTCAGTAATCACTTTCAGTATGTTTGCTACAACATCGTTTTCCGAGTAGACCTTTCAATTTTAGGAGGACCCCTCTGCCCACCAGTTGGTAGAAGTAACTTTAACTCACATGAAGATGAAACAAGAGACACATTTTTATGGAATGCCAACCAGGAGATTAGGGAAATGCAAGGAATCATGTATAACTATGTTAATATTACATGCTTTGGAAACTGGAAAACAGACAACATCATACCTTTTCATATTCTAGGTGTGACATGTCCTCAACGGTGAGTCGGACGATAGGCATATAGAAAGCAATTGGATATGCAAAAAGAATAGCTTAACATGAAATGGTGAGAAGGGTTATTATGTATGTGTGTCTGAATCTTCCAATGTTGTTGGAAACCCTTTTAAGCAACATCGTAGGGGGGACCTAATCGTAGTAGCTCAAATTAGATTCGACTCTGATTGCGGTATTAAGTAAAACCTGTCTAACTATGCCAAGGTTCTCTGGGGACCTAATCTTAGTGCCGTTTGATTCATTGGTTTCCAGAAAATTAAAACATAGTGAACCCCAAATAACTCGGTATCGTTTGAGATAACTATGCTAGTGATATCATATAAGAAATGATTTATTATACAACAAGTGGAGGCTTTATGTAGGCAATATCAGTCGGTAAAATGGGTGGTGTCATGTACATAAATGCATTTGTAACAGATTTTTGCATCAGTGGATCATCGGTATGTATGTAACTAACCAAATCTTCTGTTGTATTTTTTAGGAAACCACCGAAAGCCTTGCCAGATCTTCTCAAAGAACACAACCTACCACCAGGCCTCTTCCCTAAGAACATAACATGCTATGAATTTGATGAAATAAAGGGAAAGCTGGTTGTTCATTTATCCTCCCCTTGTGAAGTACTCTTCAAGGATTCATCTCTGATGAGGTATGCTACGCGCGTCAAGGCAACACTGTCCAGGGGAAAGCTTACAGGGATTGAAGGAATGAAAACCAAAGTCCTTGTATGGGTTAAGGTCACAAGCGTGACTGTTGAAAGTTACAAATCTGACAAGGTAATGATCATGGCTGGGGTAAAGAAACAAAAAGCTAGAGATACGTACGAAATGCCTCGTGATTCTGTCAAGGTTGAAGAATTTTGAGGAATTTATTCAGTCAGATCAGCTGTTGTTGTTGTCATGCATCGTGCAGTCTCGGGGCTTAATCTGTATGGGTGGGGGTGGATTGGTTTATGTATACAGGAGAGTTAGATGTCTTATCTTACATACTTGAGAGAAGGGAGAAGAAATACAAATTCAATGATCAAAGTAATTTTTTTTCTTTCTTAAACATTTTGAACCTTCTAAACTTTTAGTCCTTGGCCATCCTAGTCTGCTTTGTTTAGTTGTTGCTTCTGTTCGAAGTTCACTTGTCAATTGAACAATACGAAATACCTATGAAAGGTGTGAACTAGACTGGTGCGTTTATTCTTGCAATGTAAGAAAAGATAGTCCCAGTCTTCAACTGCAGGAAGAACAGCACACATAATGAACTATGATTTTAGGCATACAGAAATCTTTTAAGGCATACCAAGTAAAGACAAAAAAGGAGTGTAAATAGCAAAATCAGAAGCCCCTTAACCAAATATTTTTGGTAATGGCAAATCTGCCCTTTTAGGATTAGTGTTAATACTAATGATTAGTTAAAATAATTCTGATTAGTGATTAGTTTTAGGATTAATAAAAAAATTTGAGTAAGAAAAAAAAAAAGTTAGGTTTTTTTAGAAGGAGAAGGGGAAAGTGAGAAATTTAGTTACCCTTGAATTGTAGTCATTTAGGTCATGTCATGGGTTCACCTATCTTATGTTTAATCTCACTTTTGTAGGTTAAAATCATCAAAATCGTGTTTTTTTCACTAAGGTTCGCGAGTTTGGGATGAACAATCGGCTAGCATGAATAAAGTGTTTATTATGAGCCGAACCTACCTTGTAGACCGTAGTTCTGCTTTTGGTTCGAATTGTCCTAAATGTCGAACCCTACACCGAACTGTCTCAAGAAAAATGTTTAGGGTTCTGGGCTTATATTTAGAAATTGAAGCGTTACCAACTGTTGGAAGCACGTTGTTCGGCAATTTGAATAAGTAGAATATGCCAACTCCGATCATGTACATTGGGTTAATAATTTTGTATTGGGTTTGACATATTGTGAATATCATAATAGCCGAACTCGGGTGAAATGTGCTAGGTCGGCACATATTATGATTATCGAATACGCCGAACCCTGTGCATCTCTTTTCGTGACTAGGTTCGGCTTGAAATTTCATGAAATTTCAAGCCGAACTATTCATATACACTTGGTGAAGCTTTGTGAAGAACGATTCGGCTAAAAATGCAACTCAATTTGAGCCAACCCAACACCGTAACTGGTCATTTAATCGATGAAAAACAACAAATAGGAGATTGGGTTTGTAAAACTTACTTTCTTATCCTCGTTTCGAGTTGGAGATGCGTTGGTTCAATTTTCGGGTTCAATTGGTGGTTGATTTTCGCTTTCACCTTCATCTTCAATTGGTTCTTCTTCTTCAATTGATGGATTAGAAGACGATTTGGTTTGCCTAGTCTCCGCTTTTCTTTGTACGAGTCATTATGTAATTCGGTTTAATCGACACTCAAATTTTTATGAATCGACAATTAATCACGGTGATGAATTTTTTTTTTTCGCGGGAGGGGAAGAGTTCCATTAGAGGAGGAAGAAGAAGAGATGTTAAGGGAAGCCGATTTTGATTTTTTAGAAACTGGATTTTAGATTTTTATTGAGGGTATATAGGTAATTGAGCTACCCATAGGTTACCCCTTATAAGGTCACTCCAGATGGGAATATCATTTTGTATGCCCTGAAAGTTTTTTGTATGCCTAAAATCATAGTTCCACATAATTCCGATTGATTCTGTGGGCCTATATGGTGTAACATCATTCTAGTGGGCCGTGAATGATCACACTTAGTAGGAAGTGGGATACTAGGATGAATTCTTTGAACCATTTTTTGGAGCCATTTTTTGGAGCCATTATTTGGGGACCATGGTTTTTTTGGGATCATGGTCTTATTAGGCCACCTTCCTTATAGTTATAAGGGGTGCCCTAAAGTGTGCAAATGACTAACCTACCCTTAACCTAATTTAATTTTAAACTAACCTAATAACCACCTATGTATGTATATAACCATCACCGCCGCCCACCACTACCACCTCCGACTACCACCACCACCTCTATATGTATAACTCAATTTAAATCATTAACATATTTACTCTTTTACCTAATTAAAATTATAACTAATCTACAACTTCTTCTTCCTCTATTTTACAATTTTTCTTCTTCTCTTCTTCATCAATTTATGATCATCTAACCCTGATCATATACAAATCTAGTCAAAATCATCAAATTTTTAGCCTGGTCGATTCTTTTGAATTTTCATCGTCGATTAATCAATCTTTTATAAACAAACCTATCCATAAGTATTTTCCCACAAACCCATTACTTCTAATTTGTTTTTGATTGAAATTTTGAGCAAGTAGTCATCAAAATATGGTTTAAATGGAAATTACGGTGGCATGTTCGGTTAGGAATAGTTAAAAAAAAAAAACTAGTTTGCTAGGAACATTAAGAAACCAAGAACACGAAGAACACTTCGGTTATCATGAATTAATTTTTCTTAACCGAACTCGAGTTCGGTTGGTTCGCAAAGAAGGCTAAAACTATTTTCTAATAGAACTTTACCAACATTACAAAAAAAAAAAAAAAAAAAAAAAACAATGTAACCGAACTGTGTTATTTTGCCCACTATGTTGAGTTTCAATTTAACCGAACTTGTCCCACTATGTTCGGTTTGTTCGCAAAAAACCTTGGCAAACCGAACTCTTAACTAATTGTGTGTAGTTCGGTTAGATATTGGTTGGTATGAAGTTTGCGAAACAACCAAACTTTGTACACTAATGTGCAATCATATTTTACATAAGTTTGGTTAGCTATTGGTTTCAAACTAACCGAACTTATAGACCCTAAAGTTCGGTTACATTTACCAAACCGAACATAACATTGTAATCCTATTTACAAAGTTCAAGAACATGTCCGATTAACCGAACTTCAAAAAACCTCCATTATTGGAGAGTTCGGAATCTTTGCGTGTTTAGAAAAAGTAACCGAACTACACTTTCGAGATGAGTTCGGTTACATGTTCTTCACACAAGGTAACCTGGACAAGCCCAAATCTACTTAACAAATTCACATTTTTTTGAAAAACATTATCTAAGTTTAGAGCATACCTGGGTACCCAAATAGTCTAACTCCGGTTGTGGTTGGTAAAATCCATCGTTTTCATCTTGAGATTGGCTTTGGGGAAGAATATATTCACCACATCTAAAAAATAATTCATCAGTTGAATAGTCTAGCTTAGTGAACTCAATTTTTTTTTCCATGTTTTTCTTCTTCATCTTCTCTAACTTTTCTCTCTCAATAATTCTACTTTTTTTTTAAAAATCTGATTTTTTTAATCTCAAATCTTTATTCAAAATCGTTTCACCAATCACACTAACTAATATTAACACTAACTAATCATTAACCAAAAATAATCAGAGGGTAATTTAGGTATTATCATAAATATCTAGATAAGGGGTGACCTAGATTTACTTCTAATATCTTACCAAAAATAAAAGAATGGTCCCCCAAAAAAAGGCTGGTCCCCAAAAAATGAACCAAAGAAGGTGGTTATTAGGTTAGTTTGAAATTAATTAGGTTCAGGGTGACCTAGATTTACTTCTAATATCTTACCCAAAAGAAGGTGGGTATTAGGTTAGTTTGAAATTAAATTAGGTTAAGGGTAGGTTAGTCATTTCCACACTTTAGGACACCCCTTATAACTATAGGGAAGGTGGCCTAATAAGACCATGGTCCCCCAAAAAAAACCATGGTCCCCAAATATTAGAAATTAATCATTTTTTGGGGACCAGCCTTTTTGTGGACATTTTTTATTTTGGGGACCAGCCTTTTTTTGGGGACCAACCTATTTTTGGGGGACCATTCTTTTATTTTGGGTAAGATATTAGAAGTAAATCTAGGTTCACCCCTTATTTAGATATTTATGATAATACCTAAATTACCCTCTTATTATTTTTGGTTAATGATTAGTTAGTGTTAATATTAGTTAGTGTGATTAGTGAAATGATTTTGAATAAATATTTGAGATTAAAAAATCAGATTTTTAAAAAAGAAGTAGAATTATTGAGAGAGAAAAGTTAGAGAATATGAAGAAGAAAAACATTGAAAAAAAAAAAAAAAAAAAATTGAGTTCACTAAGCTAGACTATTCAAGTGATGAATTATTTCTTAGATGGTGAATGTATTCTTCCCCAAAGCCAATCTCAAGATGAAAACGATGGATTTTACCAACCACAACCAGAGGAAGACTATTTGGGTACCCAGGTATGTTCTAAACTTAGATAATGTTGGTTGAATTGGTCCAAGTTTTCAAAAAAATGTGAATTTGTTAAGTAGATTTGAGCTTGTTCGGTTACCTTGTATGAAGAACATGTAACCGAACTCATCTGAAAGTGTAGTTCGGTTACTTTTTCTAAACACGCAGGTTACCGAACTCTCCAATAATAGAGGTTTTTTGAAGTTTGGTTAACGGACATGTTACCGAACTTTGTAAATAGGATTACAGTGTTATGTTCAGTTTGTCCGAAATGTAACCGAACTTTAGGGTCTATAAGTTCGGTTAGTTTGCAACCAATAGCTAACCGAACTTATGTAAAATAAGATTGCACATTAGTGTACAAAGTTCGGTTGTTTTGCAAACTTCATATCAACCAATATCTAACCGAACTACACACAATTAGTTAAGAGTTCGGTTTGTCAAGGTTTTTTATAACAAACCTAACATAGTAGGACAAGTTCGGTTAAATTGAAACTCAACATAGTGGGCAAAAATAGCACGGTTCGGTTACATTTTTTTTTTTTTTTTTTTTTTTTTGGTAAAGTTCGGTTAGAAAATAGTTTTAGCCTTCTTTGCGAAACAACCGAACTCTGAGTGGGAAAAGTTCGGTTAAATCAAAAATCAACATAGTGGGAAAAATAACACAGTTCGTTTACATTTGATTTTTTATTTTTTTTGTAATATTGGTAAAGTTCGGTTAGAAAATAGTTTTAGCCTTCTTTGAGAACCAACTGAACTCTGAGTTCGGTTAAGAAAAATTAATTCGTGATAACCGAAGTGTTCTTCGTGTTCTTGGTTTCATAATGTTCGGTTAGCAAACTAGTTTTTTTTAAACTATTCCTAACCGAACATGCCACCGTAACTTCCATTTAAACCATATTTTGATGAATCTTTTTGCTCAAAATTTCAATCAAAACGAATTAGAAGTAATGGGTTAGTGGGAAAATACTTATGGATAGGTTTGTTTATAAAAGATTGATTAATCGACGATGAAAATTCAATGAATCGACCAGGCTAAAAATTTGATGATTTTGATTAGATTTGTATATGATCAGGGTTGGATGATCATAAATTGATGAAGAAGAGAAGAAGAAAAATTGTAGAATAGAGGAAGAAGAAGTTGTAGATTAGTTATAATTTTAATTAGATAAAAGAGTAAATATGTTAATGATTTAAATTAAGTTATATATATAGAGGTGGTGGTGGTTGGTGGTGGTGGTAGTCGGAGGTGGTAGTGGTGGGCGGAGGTGGTGGGAGGAGGTGGTGGTTATATATATATATATATATAGGTGGTCATTAGGCTAGTTTTATATTAAATTAGGTTAAGGGTAGGTTAGTCATTCCACACTTTAGGAAACCCCTTATAACTATAGGGAAGGTGGCCTAATAAGACCATGGTCCCCTCAAAAAAACCATGGTCCCCAAAAAATGGTTCAATTGTTTGATGCCATTCAACTTGGATGCAATTAGTGTTTCTCTATGCCATTTTGAACGGCATAAGTTTTTCGGGCGTGGAATCGAAATCTTCATAATTTCAGGCCTATTAGCTTGATATGTGGGGTTTATAAGATAACTTATACATTATCGGCTAATAGATTGAAATTGGTTATGCCTTCTCTAATTTCAGAATATCAAGAGGCATTTGTGCGTGATAGACAAATTAATGCTGGCATCTTAATTGTTGCGGAACTTATCGATTCTAGAAAGAGAAAAGATAAACCATGTATTTCGTACGAAGTGGATTCCGAAAAAACCTTTGATAACATCAATTGGGATTGTATTGACAAGGTGCTTGATTGTTGTGGCTTTGGTCATGTTTGGAGGAATTTGATTAATTGGTATGTTTCCTTTGCGAGATTCTCCATACTTATCAATGGTGAGGCTTCTTCCATGTTCAGGTCACAACAAGGGATTCTTCAAGGAGATCCCATCACCCCTTTCCTCTTTATTTTGGTGGTGAAATCATATCATTGATGCTCAAAACAGCTGCGGCAAGTGGACTTATCTCTGGTTTTGCACCAGGTGGTACTATTGTTCATCATCTTCAGTTCGCTGATGATATGGTGGTTTTTCTAGATGACTCGATTGAGCAGGTAACCAATTTATTAAAACATATTCTCTTTGCTTTTGAATTAATATCTGGTTAAGAGTTAATTTTAGAAAAGCGCTATTGTTGGTATTGGCTCAAATCATAATGACATTTTGTGTGCTAATTCTTTTGGATGCAATAATGTTGAGTTACCCCTATTATCCAGGAATATCGTTGGGCAATAAATCCAAAAGTAAGCATATTTGTAACATAATCATCCAAAGAATTCAATAGAAATTATCTACTTGGAAAAGAAGATACCTTTCAAAAGATTAGAGAATGTTGTTGGTAAATAGTATTTTGGATACCTTGCCAATTTATTATCTTTCTACGTTTCAAATTCTATTTTCTATTATGAACGAGATTGAGAAAATTATGCAAGACTTTATTTGGGGTTCTTCTGCTACAACAAAAACGAAAAGCTGGGTTTCGTGGATAGAGGCTACTGTATCTAAGAAAAGAGGAGGAATTGGTGTTAAGATGTTAAAGTTGGTCAATAAATCCTTGCATTGTAAGTGGATATAGAGGTATGACGCTGAGAAGGATCTCTCTGGAGGAAGATTGTTTACCAGAAATTTGGAGGTAACTCTAACTCCTTTCTTCCTAATTCTACTTTTAAATCATTGGGTCATAGTCTATGGGCTTGCATTATAAAGTCCAGGAACCATATTGTTCAAAACATTAAGTTTCAAGTGAATAGTGGTAGTAATGTTTTGTTTTGGAAGGATAGATGGATAGGTCAAGACACTTTGCAAGTCTCTTTTCCTTCTCTATATATTTCTAAAAACAAATATTGAAAAGACGAGGGTACCCATATACACCACAATCTTTTATTGATCAACCTATAAGTCTGGTTTCTTAAGTGATCGTTTATGGACAAAGTCGAGATAATAAAACTTAAGTCATATACCTTGTGTGATTGTTTATGGATGAGATCGAAACAATACGACAACAATATATTTACTTTGACAATAGTTACAGTAATAACCGATAGACTATTAGGATAAAAATCAAGTAATTCGAATTAACGTACAAGTGCAATTTACTTTAATTATAATAAAAAAAAAATATAATGCGGAATGATGTGATTGTGAAGTGGTAAATAAGATTCGTTCAACTCGGACTTGATGAGATTCGATTTCAGACTTAAAAATAGAAAACACTAAAAACAAAGAAAATATATACAAAAAGTTGTCACGGTATCGAGAGGTACTGAGACTCGGGATTCCACCATAAACTCCTTCATGCGATTCATATATTTGTTCCAAACAATTATAGCTCAAATAATATTGACTCTAATTCTTTGCCAAGGTAGATTTTTAAAAGATTGACTGTACATCATTAGCATGACGCATCAAAAGCACTTAGACCAAGCATACATCATCATACGACATCACAATCAATTAAGAAAAATCATAAAACGATGATAATAGTGCAAGTAGTCATAAAATAATTAAATATAATTACCACATGCATGAAATATAGCTTCCTCCGTCGTCCCAGTGTTGGGGTTTAGCTCCTCATGGTAAAAACACGCTCAAAATAATAAATCATAGCTCAAAAGGTGTTTTTATTGAAGAAATTATATAACTCAGCCAATCTGCAACGCTGTATTGGCGTTACAGTAGTTCATGTTACAAAGGAATAAGATTTGTGGAGAGAACGATAGTTTTCTCGTTGTCTTTAATCTGCGATGTTTCTGGTTGGTCCAATGTTCTTCGTCTCCTTCTTCTTCAAGCAGTTGTAGGAGAGCTTTTCGTGCAATTCTTTCCTCAGCTTCTCGTTGGCTCTCCAAACACCCCAAAACTTTCGACCTCTCTTCCTTGGACTCCATCCTCCTTATATACACTTTACAGGGCGATTAAATCTCTCTCAATTGTGTATCTTCCCCGATATTTCTTTCCCCTTTCTCACGGTAATAATCCTTCGGGATTTATTTTTTTCTCTTATCTTCCGCGTCTGAATCTTTCAGAATCCCCTATATTTGGTAACTAACTCAAACCGGTATTATATCCTCTCCAA
Organism: Papaver armeniacum; assembly: GCA_023531295.1. Taxonomy (NCBI): domain Eukaryota; kingdom Viridiplantae; phylum Streptophyta; class Magnoliopsida; order Ranunculales; family Papaveraceae; genus Papaver; species Papaver armeniacum. Next base: position 320,591 of record JAJJWW010004375.1, read on the forward strand.
CTCTTCACGTGACTTCCATATTTGGAATTGGCAGAATACCCAAAACTCTCGTTCCATGTATTACCCGTATTCTCCACCTCTGTTTTCTCAACCCCGATTGTTTAGCCAATTTTAGCCGCATCCAAACACCATACCAAGCCCCGTTTATCTTTAATGAGTCCACCATCAATATCACCGATTTAATTTCTTAAAATCGCCCAAAATTCGAACCCTAAAATCTCCCGTGAATCGGGTTTTGTTTCCCGCCAAATTTCCAAAATTCAAAAGGTAGGGGATGACCTCCCCTTATCCAGACCCGGGGTGCGAATAGCAAGTGCTCGCCCCCTTAGTATTTGAGGTACCCCTTATCCAAATGAGGGGTATGAATAATAAGCTTCTCCCACGAGCACAAAAACCACTTTTCGAGCCAATTTCGCCGCAAAAGCTTATTTCTCTAAAAACACCTATAAAGACATAAAAAGCCAAAATAAGTACAAAATGAGCACTAACAAAATAGATAAATGAGATCAAAATAGACACATAAATGCGTCTATCACGGAATAGTAAAGTAAATGGCACAAAAATATTTTGTTAAGGAGAAAACCGCAAATGTAGAAAACCCCTGGGACCTTGTCCAATTTTGAATATTCTCAGAATTAAGCTGCTATACAAAATCTAATACTAACTTCGTATAGTTGAGACCAAGCAGACTACCCCTAGTTACTTAGTTTCTTCAGTATCCCAGTGCCTTTGACTTCTTAAGTCACGCACGTGAATCACCAATCCTTTTGATCGTATTCAAAACAGTAAAGGATAAATTTGTTTGGTAACCACCACTCTATTCAATCTTGGTAATAAGATATATGAGTTGTTGACAAAGGATCTTCAGTTTAATTTAATAAACTCCTTTGTCCGCTACAGATCAATATGAATCGGTACCTTAGATTCATATTTACAATTATCATATTCGGATATTGAAGATTACCATCTAATGATAATTGTCGATTTTACGCAACTAATCAATTAAGTTTATCAAAGATAAACACGATTCTAGTTGGATACCAGTCGATCAAGGTTTGTGCACTAAATCCACAAGATACCAAAACTAATAAGAATTCTTTTTCGTCTTCAAATTATTCTTCTATTGCCTTCAATTCCTGCACAAAACAGCTTGAATCCTCTTGTGATCAATCACAAACAGAACGGCGTCTGTTAATAATGGATTATCATAAGATGTCTTTAGATCCAAAGATGGTTCTAAATATCCAGTCGATACTTTGATCTAGTTTGAGTGACCCTTATGTCAGAAACTAGGCTCAATCAAAGTTACAAGAACCGTTAGTCAATCAAATCAATAATCGAAAACTACAATAAAAATGTGATTATTGTTAATGGTGGTTTTTAGCTTAGGGTTAAAATCGTAAAACCTTGCATCGGATGTGACGTCACTCTGCAAGGAAACGGTGCCGTGAGTGCTAACCTCTCCACCGGTGTAGATGGGGAAAAACGGTTTGCTGGTTTTTTAGGAAAGTGGAGAGTCGAGCGTGTTGTCGAGACTCCTCGACCGAGCAAACTGTTGAACCTCACACAGATGCACTGCAAAGGGACTGCTTAGATTTGAGAGATCAATCTGTAGGACTCCGTCCTAAACCAAGACAATGGCCATTACAGAGTCAATTCGGTCACAAAGAGGGTGATGGGTTGATCTGTAGGAGGAAAGCTGAGAAATGTGTGGGATCAATGGTGATCTGAGATTGTAGGTGTGTTGTGAATTCAGCGTAGGAAAGTTCTGAATGATTGAATTTTACTTAATTGAGAGTGATTGCTCAGACGATGAGTTCGTGTAGACGAAAGATTGTTTGTTTGAACTTGCCGAGAATTCCTTGTTCTTTCAATCATGATTCAGAGGTCTTTTTATATTGCTAAATTGAAAACACCATGATCCCATGAAGAGTGATAGTTTCCGGAATCAAAGAGTGGGGAAGTGGGAAATCATGTCGAAAACCAATTGCTCATCGTGCGGAGACTTGGTTAATTTTCCACCCACTACTTTGATGACTCTTCCAACTGATTGCACGACTTGCTCACATTCTCGTCGTGTGTATGAACACACGTGTCGTATACCGCCAGACCAAAACCCTAGTTTAATATCCCCCCATGTAACACGATTGATGTCTCGTGATTGTGGAGTCAGTTGCTGACTTTATGGGACGATGAGTCCTTGTATTTAATGTTCTGAGACAAAAGGATTGAACATGCCTGCTGAGGCGAAATATCATTGTCTTATTGATAACCTGAGGAAACTGTATTTGCTATTGAATATTGATAGTTGAACCAATATTCTTTAATCTGAGCAAATATTGCTAGTTCGAACAAATATTGCCGGTTTGAGCAATATTGCTAGTCTGAGCAAATATTGCTCGTTTGATGAATTGTTGGTAGCAGGACCAAATAAAATATTAATTTAAGGTACTGACTGCCGGGTGGAGTACAATAAATAAAAGTGTTGACCACGGGATCAACATAAAATTATCGATATTTGAATCTTTCGAAATTATGTTTTGCGAGAGCCTTGGATTCAAAACCCTAATTTTAATGAATTGATGATTTATTGAAAATCAACCGCAGAGCGAAGCAGGGACCGGCTACATGGGATGATGAGTCCACCATGTAACGTCCAGATGCTCGAATGAGCAAAATACCAAAGTCTCTTGAGGACCAATTGGTGAAAGAACGATTAAATACTGGTTTAATCATTTATTAAAATAATGCTCATGTGAGCGACATGTAGTAAAACCTAGCTATGAAAAGATGAGGGACCGACCAAGAGGTCATGAGACCGACCCTTGGTGGTCGTGGGACCAATTCATGGTCATTTGAGCAAACCCTCAATTGTTTGAAAAGAGTTTGGACCTAATACGGGCAATTGAGCAAATTAGGTCAAAATAATTAAAACATGTGGGACCGGCCATTTGCAAGCCTCAAGGCCACCCTTGGTCGGTCAAGGGGATGTGCCCGTGTCACCATAATGTCCGTGTCTCAACCCTGAGAGTTTCGATATTTTCCGGTGCGCATTTGAGCAACATTTTGAGAAAATATGAAGGATTCAGGGTTTTGTTGAAACTAGGAAAAATTCATGAGATGATGAAAACTAATTAATAAAATAGGGATTGCAAAGTGTGGGACCGACCACGGCCAGGCATGGCCGGCCGGCCAACGGGCACGGTCCCAGAGCACTCTTCCCAATTTTATGTAATTTTCATGATTTTAGGGAATTTTCATAAAATCAAAGAGGTTTGTTGAAATCAGAGAGTTTTCATGGAATGAGGAAAACAAAACAAATAATAATAATAAAATAAGGAGCGTGTGGGACCGGCTAGGGCCCGGTCCCATGGTTTCCTTAATTTTATAATATATTTTCATGGGTTTAGGGAAAAATCATGAAATCAGGGAATTTTCATGGGATGAGGGAAATAATAAAATAATAAGGAACTGTGAGGTGTGGGACCGGCCACGGCTAGGGCATGGCCGGCCGGCCAGTGGGCTTGGTCCCACGACACCTTTTCCTAATTTTATTATTTCCTTGGCGTGTGGAAACACCATGGGACTGGGAGTTTCCTTGAAACAAAGGAGATTTGCTCAAATTAGAGAATTTTCATGAGATCAAGGAAAAATAATAAAATATAAAATTGGGCGTGGGACTGGTAACGGCATGACTGGTCGGCTGGTGAGCCCAGTCCCCTAGCGCCTTTGCTAATATATTATTATTATTTTCCTTCCTATTTTGCATAGGTTCCTCGATCCTTCCTTCGTGTTTTGGAATGCTCGTTTGCGCATTCAGATACTGGTCTGTGTATTATTGCTAAGTACACTTGCACCATTTTAGCCAGGGCTTATTCGATGCTCAGATACCTGTACGTTGAATATTTGTTACTAACCCATGGAACTATGCTGGGAAGAACCATAAATTGAAGTAACGAAATATTCGAAGAATCGTAGAATATAGCTGCATATTCAGTTACGATCAGAGATAATTAATTGATGGCTCTATACTAGCAGGCATGCTGTCTAGGAGCATTAATTATCAGAGAGTTGAGCAATATGAACTTGATGGAGTGTCATATTTCTCCTATATAGTCAGGGAAAACCTGGTTGCATCCTGAAGACGTTGTTGTTATATACTAGCAGGCATGCTGTGTAGGAGCCGTCCAATCTTTCGATTCTATACGGAAATAACTACTGAAATTGCTCAGTATTCATGAGATGTGTCGTGGCCCCAGCTGGGAGTATACACATCTACATATACTCTGAGAGACAGCCTTCTCAGTCAGAGATTCATGGCGCGAGCTTTCACGCTTTAATGAGAGACATGAGTCTCAATGCTCATCCGATTGCCGGATCCGGAGTATTATAATTATGGTTTTACGATTTTGCCCTTATCGAAAATCCACCATCTACATTAAGTCCCCTGCTTAGTGAGGGACAGTCATGTTCCTCAGTCAGCATTGAATGGTGATTTTCTAGGTACAGATAAAAATAAGTAATTGAACTTATAAGATAAGATGTTACCGGATTTAAACTGAATGAGCAAACCATGGTTTGAATGAAAACCCCAGTGGCATAATAGAGCGTCACCCAACGAGCATAAATTGGTGTAGAACCGCTGATTTGATGGTGGAACCTTGGTCGATTTAGGATTCATGGGTCCGGGCCCAAGAAAAGAAATCTTTGTTTTAGGAATAGACGCTCTTTCGTTTGTTAGTTTAAGGAACAAACAAAATAGACCTCGGTCTGATGATATAAAATTTTGTCTATGAGCTTTTTTTTAATAGACAAAGGTGGATTCTCGTACGAGAGATTTTTTTTTTAATAGACGTGCGTCTGTTGGTAATAAAATTTTGTTTATGAGCTTTCATGAAATTTTTTTATCTTCGAGCTTTCAGAAATCTTTGAAAATATAATCTCGCTTCAAAGACAGATGCTCGTGCGAGGGAGCACAAATATATAGATATATTTTTTAAATTTACGTGAGTTTCACGTTATATATTTATATATTTTGTAAAATCATGTTTTGATTTTGAACAACTGTTGAAAGTAGACCATTATACATGGTGAAATAATGTATGTATGTAAGTTTTCCCAACTGTGGAATGGACATTAGTCCAATTTTTGAAAAACCAGTGGATGTTAAAATTCACGTGAGTTGTTCACGGTTTTATCAAGTCGTGATTTTGAATAATGAATTTTGCTCGTCTTTGCAGGTTTGAAGGAACGAGCAAGTTTTCGAAATTCTGACGTTATAATCACTAGAGCTAGTGAAATCGTAAATAGGTAAGAGCTGGATTGTTACCATTTTTGTTGCGTGTTTGTTATTGTTATATCCATTACTCCATGTCTTTCGCCTCAGATAGTGGTGACTTCACACAACCACCCTTATGGCTCGCGAACGCTCCAGAAATATCAAGTCAAAGATGAAGACTTTGCGGATGTTCATGCCGAGGTGAATCAACCTTTCGTAGACGCCGGAAAGCCGGTACTTTGTATGTCTCGATCATCGGGAGTTGTCCCTCATCAAGTAGAAGCACCGTCGACTTCAGCAAGTGAGACTATCGGCTGAAGATGAAGTTAGGCTTTGCGTTGATGATGTATCTCCTAATTCAGATGTGGAGGGATGAAGAATTTCGTCATAATTCGTCATCAGAAAATTCATAAGTTGGGTCTTCATTGAAATTGCTGTAGAATCTTCGTCCGATGTCGGATTTTTGTGATCTACCCATGTTTCTTCATCCTCAGAAAATTTCCAAACTTTTCCAAAGAATCTTTACGGCTTTTTAGCACGTTTAAGGGCCGAAATTGACGAAACAGTAAACTTCCAGGAGACTTTCAGAAATATTTCAGCTGGCATGTAGTCCAATGTTTGAGCCACATCTCTTTGATCGTTTATCGAATTGCTGTGAATTTTGGATATGTTGTAGAGGACATCCATGCGAAGAGAATGGTATATTATCCATCCCTAGATTCTTCACCAATTTCTCCCAGTTTGCCTCTTTGTTCAAGACATTGTAAAATCGTCTCAAACGAGCTTGTTGTAAAACGCCCCTGCTGTGTCTTTAGACCAATCGCTCGTGTACTGAACACTTGATGAAGGATTTTAATGCCATTTATTAATTTGAAATCTGAACCCCTTGATTGATACATGAGCATGGTGCTTGCAGTGCCATCTTGTTTCTGTCAGTCGTAGAAACATCACTTCTGAAACCCTGGTCACGGGACCCTAGCTGAGGTTGCTCTCGAGAGGGGATGGATTAATGACCATGGTTTCATGTCCCAGTGGTGGAATTCCTTTTATGATGAATGATTAGCACATGAGATTCGGGTGCCACGGGTCTTGGACTGTGAAACTGATCGTCATGATCGGTGGGACCGTCGATCCCAGTATCTTGTTGAATCTCTCCTTTTCGTTTTCTCTTCTTCTGGTCAGACTTGGATAGAGGACCCAGGTAGAAAAATTGATGTAAAGGCCTAGGTTGTCGAAGTTGGAGGTACCTTGATGAAGTACTTGGTGGAAAGACCTGGTGGACACCGATCGACTGTGGAAGTTATGAATCCCGTCTAAGAATTGATGCTTGCATGTACGCTCTGGAAGCTGTAGGAACCTCATACGACGTCGGAATTCGACGCTTGACCCCAACTTTTGAAGCTAAGAGGCTGAGTTATCACATGAGAAAAGAATCACTCAATTTGGAGTTGTAGAGGTCAGCCAACGAAGGATGCACATTTGTAATTTGTAATCCCATACAAATTTTTCAGATTTCGTAGACCTGACGGTAAAGGCCATATCTTTCAGCTTGTATGTCCGATTGATGTGCCCTTTTGCTATGTTGTATAAAAGACATAAACAAACATATTTTGTTGAGGAAGCATTGTCCCATTCCTTACCCATTGGTTCGTTTTTGTAAACCCATGGCCTGAAGCATGTTGTATCTTATTTGTAGAGGTGATCAGAACATCTTGTAGAAGACTTTGGCTGGTGCCTGTCCGTCGTGCAAGCTTTGGGAAGAATTTGATGCTAACATGTTTTCATGTCCACATGTCTTGATATGAGTCATTAGTGCTTGGATAAGTGTGATCCATCGAGTAACACTTCCAAACTTAGGTTGTAGAGAATGGACAGTTGATGGAGCTTTGTCATGAGGATGTTGCTCTTGAGACCGTTGTTAATGCTGAGATCTTGATTGAATTTTCTCCAGACATTCTTGTTGATGTTGAGACCATGGTTGGATTTGTTCCAGAGACCGAGAAGGCTAGAACCATGATTATCAACATAATGTTGCTCCTCCATCCAGTGAGCCGCGAAATGGCTTTGTCAGGGAATTGATGTTGTTGCGGCAAATAGCAGCAGCGTACTTTATTCAATAAGATCAAGCCCCCAGTATGTTGAAGGAGTTTGTGCCAACGTTGCATCTGCTCCAAAAGTATTATCACGGGATAATGAAGACCTATCGATTGAGCTTTGATCGTGTCGGTGTTGAATCAAGTGTGTCACCATAGAGATATTGTGCCGAAAATAGAGGAGCTATTATTGAAGGTGTACTCTTTGATTGGGAGTACAGTTTGATGGCTTCTGAAGAATGTATAACTTTCATTTAGCCTTGGAGAAGTAGGTGATTGACAGCTGTTGTAAGGATTTTCTTAGATGCTCGAGTTTTGAGGCTTCACACCCTTTTAAGCGTCCAATGTCGTAGGTTTGATCGTCTCGGCCTCGAGTATCCTCTCGTTGATTCAAAGATTCCTTTCGTTGCGGTAGTGGGATTCAATACTTGTGAGGACATCGAGCTTTCGATTTTGTGGCACACAAGGACACTTGTACAAGGCTATGGAGAAATGCCCAAATTTTTCTTTTTAACACCATCTCAGTAAGTATGTCTCAGTGAGATGCTCGATTCGGAGAAATGTCAAATTCAGCCACTTGGTAAAATATTGCTGAGATTACCCACTTATAGCGTCTTGCAATAGCAGAGATGCCAGCAGAATTGAGTCCCCATGCTGGAATAACATGTGAGGAAATAAATGACATAGACATGGGAGGAATGAGACTTGCCTGAGTGAAGGACCTTTGGATGAATGTCTATGCATCTTCTGCAGGCTCTTGTTTCAACCTCGTCAAATTTTGAAATTCCTCCAAGTGCTCTGATGATGGAACGTCCGCCAAATCTTCTGGATCAGAACTTTCTTCTTTGGAGAGATGTGTAACCAAAGGCGCTTTGTAAGTACCCATATTTTCAGCGTGGATCCACGCTTGTCTGAAGGGCATGTCATATCCTGGATTTTCCTGATTATGTGAAACTTGGCTTCTGTCCAGGTTGAACTTATGTTCACTTTGAGAGTGATGTAGCCATAAGTATTTCTGAGCGTTCCTTTAATGTTTCCGATTGAAATGGGAGCATGAGTAGCTCCTTGTCGAGTGATTTCTGTGGATCCAACGGTTTTCAGTGGAATGTTGTTGACGACGGTGCCAACATCGATCAACGTTCTTCCAATTCGTTTCTTATGAGATTAACCGTGGTAAGCAGTCCCCAGTCGTACATATATTGGTCTGTGTCTGGAGGCTTAAGAAGTATTTTTGACCAAGGATTGAACTGCCTCTTTGATAGGTTGTTCAGAAAGTGTAAAGGTTATGATTGGGAGAGGATTCTTGTGTACTCCTTCAGTCCCCAGTTGAAGCCATTGTGGATCAACCGTCTCTTCAAAATGTTGCAGTCACCTGTTATATGATAGGTGAATTTATGAAGGCAACAGTACCTGGGATTCTTCGTTTCTTCTTCAGTCGGATGCCTCCTGATGAATGTCGGTTTACTTGCACCAACCTGAATCCAAACTTCCAGTAACTCTATCACTTTTTTAATGAAAAGAGGGAGCTTAGAATTTGTATGATCATTTCCCCGTTTGTTGATGTAGGGTTGAGGTTCGTGCATTTCAAGATTGGTTATCTTTTCTTTGTGTTTCCGGAAGAGCTGGAGAAGCATGCTTGCGTTTGACTCGGCTTTCCGTTTGCTCCCTTATGCAACAAAATTTATGGAAGCTTGGAGGTTGTATTGCTTGTTAATCAAATGCCTGCTACCTTGAGTCTCTCGCGGCTCTTCAGCTTTTGTAGTTTTTGTTCTTTCCATTAAAGCGGGTGCAGTAGTTGCTGATCTCTTTGCCGTTTCATGAAGTTCTGAGAAGGACTGGAAATGGGGATTTTCCAATAAATCTTTGTAGACTGGGATCATGCCATTGATACACAAGTCTACAAGTTGTTGCTCCGTGACGTTTGGATCATGTCAGTCTAAGGCTTGAACCTTGAATCTTTTCACATAGTCATTGGGATGTTCACTGACCCTCTGAAACATTCTTCCAAGATCAGAGAGAGTGACTTGCTCTGACACAAATAAGTACTTCCTATAGAAGGCATTAATTATTTATCCCCAATTGTTGATAGTCAATGGTGCGATGTTGTTGTACCAGGTGTGTGCCCTGCCTTTCAAAGATTTTGAAAATTCCTCGAGGCGAACAACATGGTTGTGTTCATGTTCTCCCAAGGCTTCCAGGAAACTAGAGACATGTTCCCGAGCATTGCCAGTTCCATCATACAAAGTGAAAGTCGGAGAAGTATAACCTTTAGGAAGAGGGATCCTTTGCGTAGCGGCAAGATATGGGGGCTGGTGACGATGGACATGTGATGTCTTGTCTTTTCCACGGTTCTCCAGGAGGCATTCCAAATCTTCCCGAGTAATGAAATTTGATTCCTTTGCTGATGGATCGTCTGCAGCTTTGCGGACTTCGCTGTCATCCACTATTGGAACTAATTCAGTATCAGCATCTGAGGATGTTTCCTTTTCTTTTTCTTTTCCTTTTCCTTGAGTCTTCTCTGACATCTTGTCAGTGAGAGTCTTCAGATGGTCAAATAGATCCTTCTGTGCTATAGCCATATCGGTTTGATTCTTTGCAAGAGTCACTTGCACTTTGATGAGATCATCAATGCTAAGTGGTGGGTTTCCTCGACTTCCTCGGGATGTCGGTCGAACAGAGGATGACCTTCTGTGTTAGCGTGAGGAGGAGTAACATCACCACCGCCAGTGTTAGAGGTCAGAATTGTTTTCGGGATATTTTCATTGTTGTTGTTACTAATGCTAGCATCGTTTGTATTGGAACCTGTAACTAACCCAGACCTAAGACCAGCCATCTTGTGAAATTGTGAGATTGCAACCGAGAGATTAATCTCCCACTGTGGTCGCCAATCTGTATATGGGGAAAAACGGTTTGCCGGTTTTTTAGGAAAGTAGAGAGTCGAGCGTGTTGTCGAGACTCCTCGACCGAGCAAACTGCTGAACCTCACACAGATGCACTGCAAAGGGAGTGCTTAGATTCGAGAGATCAATCTGTAGGACTCCAGCCTAAACCAAGACAATGGCCGTTCCAGAGTCAATTCGGTCACAAAAAGGGATATGGGTTGATCTGTAGGAGGGAAGCTGAGAAACGTGTGGGATCAATGGTGATCTGAGATTGTAGGTATGTTGTGAATTCAGCGTAGGAAAGTTCTGAATGATTGAATTTTACTCAATTGAGAGTGATTGCTCAGACGATGAGTTCGTGTAGACGAAAGATTGTCTGTTTGAACTTGCCGAGAATTCCTTGTTCTTTCAATCATGATTCAGAGGTCTTTTTATATTGCTAAATTGAAAATACCATGATCCCATGAAGTGTGCCAGTTGCCGGAATCAAAGAGTGGGGAAGTGGGAAATTATGTCAAAAACCAATTGCTCATCGTGCGGAGACTTGGTTAATTTTCCACCCACTACTTTGCTGACTCTTCCAACTGATTGCACGACTTGCTCACATTCTCGTCGTGTGTATGAACACACGTGTCATGGACCGCCAGACCAAAACCCTAGTTAATATCCCACTATGTAACACGATTGATGTCTCGTGATTGTGGAGTCAGTTGCTGACTTTATGGGACGATGAGTCCTTGTATTGCTGAGTTGAACATAATTTGCAAATATTCTGAGACTCATGGATTGAACATGCCTGCTGAGGCAAAATATCATTGTCATATTGATAACCTGAGCAAACCTTATTTGTTGTTGAATATTGATAGTTGAACCAATATTCTTTAATCTGAGTAAATATTGCTAGTTCGAACAAATATTGCCGGTTTGAGCAAATATTGCTAGTCTGAGCAAATATTGCTCGTTTGATGAATTGTTGGTAGCAGGGTCAAATAAAATATTAATTAAGGTACTGACTGCCGGGCGGAGTACAATAAATAAAAGTGTTGACCACGGGATCAACATAAAATTATCAGTATTTGAATCTGCTCAGAATTATGTTTTGCAGAGCCCTGGATTCAAAACCCTAATTTTAATGAATTGGTGATTTATTGAAAATCAACCGCAAAGCGAAGCAGGGACCGGCTACATGGGATGATGAGTCCACCATGTAATGTCCAGATGCTCAAATGAGCAAAATACCAAAGTCTCTTGAGGACCAGTTGGTGAAAGAATGCTGGTTTAATCATTTATTAAAATAATGCTCATGTGAGCGACATGTAGTAAAACCTAGTTATGAAAATATGAGGGACCGACCAAGAGGTCATGAGACCGACCCTTGGTGGTCGTGGGACCAATTGATGGTCATTTGAGCAAACCCTCAATTGTTTGAAAAGAGTTTGAACCTAATACGGGCAATTGAGCCAATTAGGTCAAAATAATTAAAACATGTGGGATCGGCCATTTGTAAGCCTCAAGGCCACCCTTGGTCGGTCAAGGGGATGTTCCCGTGTCACCATAATGTCCGTGTCTCAGTCCTGTGAGTTTCGATATTTTCTGGTGCGCATTTGAGCCACATTTTGTGAAAATATGAAGGATTCAGGGTTTTGCGGAAACTAGGAAAAATTCATGAGATAATGAAAAATAATTAATAAAATAGGGAATTGCAAAGTGTGGGACCGACCACGGCCAGGGCATGGCCGGCCGGCCAACGGGCACGGTCCCAGAGCACTCTTCCCAATTTTATGTAATTTTCATGATTTTAGGGAATTTTCATAAAATCAAAGAGGTTTGTTGAAATCAGAGAATTTTCATGGAATGAGAAAAACAAAACAAATAATAATAATAAAATAAGGGGCGTGTGGGACCGGCTAGGGCCCGGTCCCACGGTTTCCTTAATTTTATAATATATTTTCATGGGTTTAGGGAAAAATCATGAAATCAGGGAATTTTCATGGGATGAGGGAAATAATCAAATAATAAGGAACCGTGAGGTGTGGGACCGGCCACGGCTAGGGCATGGCCGGCCGGCTAGTGGGCTTTGTCCCGCGACACCTTTTCCTAATTTTATTATTTCCTTGGCGTGTGGAAACACCATAGGACTGGGATTTTCCTTGAAACGAAGGAGATTTGCTCAAATGAGAGTATTTTCATGAGATCAGGGAAAAATAATAAAATATGATAAAATATATAATTGGGTGTGGGACTGGTCACGGCGTGACTAGCCGGCTGGTGAGCCCAGTCCTCTAGCGCCTTTGCTAATATATTATTATTATTTTCCTTCCTATTTTGCATATGTTCCTCGATCCTTACTTCGTGTTTTGGAATGCTCGTTTGCGCATTCAGATGCTGGTCTGTGCATTATTGCTAAGTACACTTGCACCATTTTAGCCAGGGCTTATTCGATGCTCAGATACCTGTACGTTGAATATTTATTACTAACCCATGGAACTCTGCTGGGAAGAACCATAAATTGAAGTAACGAAATATTCAAAGAATCGTAGAATATAGCTGCATATTCAGTTACGATCAGAGATAATTAATTGATGGCTCTATACTAGCAGGCATGCTGTCTATGAGCATTAATTATCTGAGAGTTGAGCAATATTAACTTGATGGAGTGTCATATTTCTCCTATATAGTCATGGAAAACCTGGTTGCATCCTGAAGACGTTGTTGCTCTATACTGGCAGGCATGCTATCTAGGAGCCGTCCAATCTTTCGATTATATACAGAAATAACTACTGAAATTGCTCAGTATTCATGAGATGTGTCGTGGCCTCAGCTGGGAGTCTACACATCTACATATACTCTGAGAGGCAGCCTTCTCAGTCAGAGATTCATGGCGCGAGCTTTCTTGCTTTAATGAGAGACATGAGTCTCAATAATCATCCGATTGTCGGATCCGGAGTATGTATAATTCTGGTTTTAAGATTTTATTCTTGTCAAAAATCCACCATCTACAACCGGCATATTTATTGAGTCGTTCAGTACATTTACATGAAATCTATCCAGACTGGCGAATGTAGCAAACATCCCAGACGTTCTGTAAATTTCGACGCATTGCCTATATTCACTTAATATAAGTTCCTTTGAATGCCTTCTATGCTATGTTCTCCGGCTGAACCCTAAATGTTGATATGGCATGACAATTTGTGTTCACTCGCAGCAGAGTAGCACGAATTTCCAAGTATCAAGGATAAGGTCTTTGCATAAGGTATTCAATTAGAAAGCATGCTGCTCTCTGGTAATGAACTTAAAAGAACTCTGTGTCAACACATAGAGTTCAATCAATTGCCCTGACTAACCTGTAGAAGTTAGGGTTTCGCGCCTCGCGCAGTATACTAGACCTTGCTTGACGAAAGTAAGCCTAGAAAAACTAGGAAATTAATCCGCCATGGATTAATAGGTGAAAAACCCTGCCCAGAATCAGAAATACAGGGAGGGAGGCGTGGACATGCCTTAGGCCAGCTGGCGTCACTTGCCATTGGCCACGCCCCATCCTAAACCGTCCATATTTCCCTCGACCAATCAGGTCGCTCTAAAGCCGCCACACTCTCAACAGAAATCTAGTCGCGCCTCATGTTTGGCCGGCCCCCTATTCTTGGCCAATCAAGTCGCTCTAAACTTGTCACCATACACCCTGCCGCGCCACCATACTAACTGGCAAGCCAAATGCGCCGCCACAATAACATATTGATCGGCATGCCAACATGCCACTCAACCGCGGTAACATGCCAACATGCCACTCTGCCGCCGTAACATGCCAACATGCCACTTCGTGGCAACCTGCCATAAATAGCCACCCACGGCAAACCCTACTCACGTGGCCGTTTCCACACTATGGCCTTGCCATAGTTCCTTTGGCATAGACATGGCGCCATTTGCACAAAAGTATCACCATGCCGCGGCCGCATGCCGCACGCACTAATTAGGGTTTTGACATGTTAAACCCTAATTTGGGCAAAGTTGGGCAAATAACGTTTCCCAGAGCAATGGGATTGATGTGGGAACAGGGGCAATGATGCTACGCCACATGTGGGTCCAACACAACGACGCTAAACCCTTGTCCATGCCGCCAAGCTCCTAGCCTTGGCCATGCCGCCAAGCCCTAACTTTGGCCACGGAGCCAAATCTTAGCTTTGGCCATGCCACAACGCCACTGGCATGCTGCTATGCCACAGCTACCAGCACACCGTCACTCCACGGCTATGCCATTGGCATGCGGCCATGCCACGGCTACTAGCACACCGCCATGCCACGGCTACGCCACTGGCATGCCGCTATGACATGGCTCCACCAGCGCCACTATGCAATGATGCCACTCCGCTATACAACAAGATGCGGCCATAATCAATGGCCATCCTTCCTCATTAAATGCAATCTCGGCCATCCAAGTTCGCCACCGAACTGACAGACTTGTGGAAAGTTTCAGGCGACCAGCTGCCTAAATCTAGCGGCCATGGCTACGCCAGGTGCCACCGTGCCACTGGCATGCACGAGCCATGCCACATTGCCACTGGTGTATACCAAAATGCCACCGCGCCATTATCAGGCGCCAACACGAGGTAGCCATAATCAATGCCTACCCTCCTTCATGAGATGCAATCTCGGCCATCAAGTTCGCCACCGAACTCACAAACCTGTGGCAAGTTTTAAGAGACCAGCCAAAACGAGCCTAATAGCATTACATGCTATTTTCCTGCGGTAAATACCTTGACTTTGACTTGCCACACGTAGCGAATTGCTACACGTTTTCCACGAAAATACTCGAGACATCAAACATGTCACAAACTGGGGGATGCTCATCAGGGTATTGGTCTGGCGGTTTACAGCGTGCGGCGTGCAATGCGCCCGTTATAAAAAAGTATCATGAAATGGGACAATTAGTGGTGGTGAAAAGTAACGGTGTAAACAATTCATTTCCTTCATCACGGAAGCATAATAACTGACGGTTACACGAATTCACTTCCCTCATCATGGAAGCATAATGTCTGACGGTTACACATTACTCTTTTCATCCACCACTCCATCGTTTCCACTTCCTACAAGACCAAGGTAAGTTTCAATATGACTTGTATAAATAGGCTTCACCTATTTTCACCAAACAACAAGTTTTGGGTCGACAACAATACAATATCTAGAAATCACCTGGTAGCTTTCCAGTGGGCTAGCCAGTTCTACTTTCAGATACAAGTCATAAAAAACCACACCTTCAGAATCAACGATTCTGGTCTCAACACTCTCTTCGCTTCCCACCCTTAGACCAAACCTTCTCCTTCACTTTGTGACCAAAGCAAGCCTGGAACGGCCATTTCTTGGTTTAGGCCAGAATTGTAAGATTGATCTCTCAAATCAAAAGTACTCCCGTGCAGTGCATTGTTTAGGGTTTACGTTTGTTTCTCACCCACACACCCGAAATTACCAAAATCACCAGAAACGGTTTTTACCCACAAACAATTGGCGACCACAGTGGGAGATTAATCTTTCAGTTGCAAATTCAACTCTCGTTTCCATCATCCTACTAGGGAATGCCATACTTTGAAGCGTGTCGTCCAAGAAAAGAGGGGTCCAGGAGAATTGCGTATGGGGACTAGAGATTCTCCACCTTACCACGGATCGACATAAAGATATTCCACCGACAATAAAGAATGATTGGGGACTTATCGCGGAAAGGAGTGCGTCACATAAAGATTCGAATTTACTCCCTGAAGATTCAGTTTTGGTGAAAGACCCTAAAGCGAGTAAGTTTGCCAGATGATTTTTTTTACACGACCTATTGTTTGGGTTTTCACATCTACCATGGAAGACGATAACCCAATCTGAAAAAGCGGGGGGTCTAACAACCACACCCAACAATTCGATTAGCAATTTGTATGGACAAACTCCAATATACTTTCCAGAGAATCAACTAGACATTCAGACTCAATCTAGGTAAAAAGTATATCAAAGAATTTATATCTCAATCTCTCGATTTGATCTTTACTCAACCAAATAGAAATCTGCGAGTCTTTATCAAAGAGAGATAACTTGGATGGTACCAAAGACCAATATACAAGTGTCAATCAATTTAAATCAACAACCCAAAAGGTCAGATATTCTAATTGATTGAACAACGCACAACCTGTGATATTTCAATTATATAAACAAATATAATGCGGGATAGAAATAACACAGACACCAGAATTTTGTTAACGAGGAAAACGCAAATGCAGAAAAACCCCGAGACCTAGTCCAGATTGACACACATTGTATTAAGCCGCTACAGAGACTCTAGCCTACTCCGAATTAACTTTGGTCTGGATTGTAGTTAAACCCCAATCAATCTCACACTGATCCAATGTACAGTTATGCTCCTACGCCTCTGATCCCAGCAGGATTCTACGTACTTGATTCCCTTAGCTGATCTCACCCACAACTAAGAGTTGCTACGACCCAAAGTCGAAGACTTTAATAAACAAATCTGTATCACATAGAAAAGTCGACGGTAATAGATAAATCCGTCTCCCACGAATATACCTACGAGTTTTGTTCTATATTTTGATAAATCAAGGTGAACATGAACCAATCAATAATACCGGACGTATATTCCCGAAGAACAGCTTAGTATGATCAATCACCTCACAATAATCTTAATCGACGCAGCAAAAAAAGATATTGTGGAATCACAAACGATGAGACGAAGTGTTTGTGATTTCTTTTCTATCTTGCCTATCGGAGATATAAATCTCAAGCCAATTATTACAATTGTACTTGTACGATAGAAACAGCAAGATCAGATCACACAACTACGATAAAAGTAGTATCGGTTTGGCTTCACAATCCCAATGAAGTCTTTAAGTCGTTAACCTGGTTTTAGAAGAAGAAAACCCAAGGTTAAAGGAGAATCGACTCTAGCTTATGCAACTAGTATCATACGTGAGATGTGTGGATTAGGTTTCCCAGTTGCTACAGTTCTCCCTTATATAGTCTCTCAAATCAGGTTTTGCAATCAATGTTAGCTTGGTAACAAAGCATTCAATATTCACCGTTAGATGAAAACCTGATTAGATTCAAGCTAATATTTCTCAACCGTTGGATCGAAAACTTAGATTGTTACACACAATGAAATGTCCAATTTTGGGTTTATGAACCGTACCCAAACATTAACATTTGTTGGTTCAACAATAGTCAACCAAATGGTTAGCCATATGATCACTCTCATATCAACCATATTCTTCTTCACCATAACCACATGATAATAGCCCCAATACTTGGCCAATTCACAACAAAAGGAGACGGACCCAAGTGACTATCAAACCAGCTGAGAAAGAAATCTTCAATCCAAGAAAAATCAGAATGAACTAGATGTTGAAAAGACAGACAAAACCACATATGAGAAGTAATAGGACAATTAAAGAATAAATGAATCAGAGACTCCATATCACTGTTGCACAAAGGACAAGTATCATCAACAGAAGGATTATAAATTTTAAGCATAGTATTGACATGAAGCATTTGCAAAAATCTTCCACATAAAGAACTTAATTTTAGGAAGACAATCTAAAGACCAAACTTTCTTCCAAAAAGAGGCATCTTCAACTGAAAAACTATCATTTATATACACCTTATAAGCCGATTTAATTGTAAACTTACCATTACTAGTATGAGCCCACATAACTTTATCTTTAAGCTGTAGATTAAACCTAACTCATTCTAATCTTGATAACATCATTCGGGAGAATAAAGAATTTAAAAGGTTAATATTCAAGTAATGATTTTGCACATCAATAAGCTCACTAACAAAAGTATAATCATTAAAGTCGGGGGTTAATAGACACCGACGGAGACGAAGTACCAGGTAACTGTGATTGAAAACCAAATTCTAGTAGAATTACCATCATTTATTTTCCGATTTGTATTAGAATTGAGAAAGATTAAACTATTGACAATACCCTTCCAAATCCAAGAGGACAAATTAACAGCTTTATCGATTTCCAGTAAATTTTGGTTAGGAAAATACTTATCTTTTAGAAATCTGGAGATCAAATGCTCTGAATTCTGAATAATCCTCCAACTAAGTTTAGCTATGAAGACCCTATTAACGGCATGTGAGTTTTAATACCAGACCACCACCGCATTTAGATTTACCAATGTTGATCTAAGAACACAAATAAGTTGCATGTCTTGGATCCTTCTTAGACCACCAAAAAGTTCGTTGAATAGAATCAATTTTAGAAGTAATTTTCTTAGGAAAGGGAAAGCACGACATATGATAAACAACTAGACTAGAAAGAACATGCTTAGTAACCACTGTTCTACCAGCACAATTAAGATTCGATCTTTTACAATTACTCAATCTAGAATAAAACTTATCAATTTTTGATAAAAAGAGGAGTACCCAAATACTTCTCAGAACTACTCATATATTTAATCCCAAGAGTTTTGGATAAAAGCTTTTTATGTTTATGATGCATCTTAGCACTAGTAAAAAAGCCTGATTTATCAAAATTAATCACTTGACCAGAAGCTTTTGCAAAATTATTTATAATTTTCATAATATTCTTAGCATACAAAAGAGAAGCTTTTGAAAAAAGCATACAATCATCGGTAATAAACAGATGTGAAATGGATGGACTATCTTTTCTAATTTTAAAACCCTGTATCAATTTATCAGATTCACCTTTTAGAAGTAGTTGCGATAAAACTTCCATGCATATTATAAATATGTATGGAGACAGACAATCTCCCTATCTTATACCCCTAGAAGGAAAAAATATCTCACCTGGTGATCCATTCACTAAAACAGAATAAGAAACTGTGTTGATACATTGAAAAATTAATTGACACCAATCCTCAGAGAAACCTAGTTTTCTAAAAAATAATATGATGGAAGACCATTCTAATCTATCAAAAGCTGTGGAAAGATCAAGCTTTATTGCCATAAAACCAGTTTTTGCTTTTTTCCTTATTTTTAAAAAAAAAAAAGAATGCAAGATTTCGTGGCTAATAACGATGTTGTCATGAATTTGTGTATTAGATATAAAAGCAGACTGAAAAGGAGATACAAGAGAATCTAATAAAGGTTTAAGCCTATTGGTGAGAATTTTAGAAGCAATTTTATAAACAGTATTAGATAAACTGATAGGTCTAAAACCATTCGGAGTAGAAGGACTATCAACTTTAGCAATCAAAGCAATGAAAGAATGATTCAATTGCTTTAGCAAGAACTTGGTATGAAAGAAATTTTGAACATGAACAATTACCTCTTTCGAAATTTCTTCCCAATTATCACGAAAAAAACCAGTTGAAAATCCATCCGGTCCAGCTGAATTCCAAGGTACCATTTCTTTCACTGTATTATGAATCTCTAGCTCATATGGAATAGCCACTAAAGTAGAATTCATATCTTCTGTAATAATGGGTTGCACATCTTTCAAAACTTCATTAATGACATCATTGCTTGGGTTAGACAAAGTATAAATATTCTTGAAATGATTTGTGAATAGTTAAACAACTTGTTCTCGACATTCTAACCAATTACCTTGATTATCCTTAACAATGTGTATAGTACTAGAAATAACCCGTGATGTAATGTCACGGCATGAGACAGAATAATTTTTGGTCAGAATGATTTAAATAAATACTAAAAACTACTATAAGATTTATTTTGACCCATGAGAATTTGTAGCTATGAAAATCTTAGATGTTTGTCATCCAGATAATTATAAATTCAGTTACACTTGCAATTGATTAAAATAATAATTTCTGATAAAAATGCTAGGTAAAATATTTATGTTATATAAATTTTTAGTCGATCCCAAAAGATTGGCGGTCTTTGATACTGATTTGTGTTGTATTTAGATATTTATGTTGAATCTTTATTGGAAGAGAAATTCATGTAATTACATCCTCTCAGAGATCCTTCCTCGATCACTGGCACTATCGTCATGTGTTCGTTATCCATATGTTCTGGTGATTCTTTTCATGTATTATCCCAGGTCATCTCCATTGCATGCTTTCAGCGAAGCCAAAAATCCATTCTCTCATTCTCTTCACGGATCATCAATATTTTTGTGTACAGATGATGCATGAAATATGATTTTCCTTCATTTTCCTCCTCAAGGGACCATCGATATTCTCTCGTCGGTATCATTGTCTCGATTCCTCACGATATTTTTCAGCAGTCTCGATAAGTTTCGTTATCTTTTTTTCAGTTTTAGATTTAGACATCTCCAAAGGGTGTCCTGGTCTAAATCTTGGCAGGAGCCATTCGTTTCGTCTCATCTTGGTTCACGGATTCGAAGTGTTTGTATGCCTCGTTGTTCATTGCAAAGTCTTGGCCGTATAGTTATCGGAGCCGCGGTTTCTTGGTCTATCTCTCCTGACTTCTTTCCCTCATCCTGGACATTTGATTTGTCTGAGTTTCAACTTTCATTTCTAACACCTAGCATTTTTAGGAGCCACTCAAAAGGAATTAGGGGCCGTCTTTTTATTCTTATCCATTGAAGGGGGTTAAGGGGTGTCTTAAAAATAGAGAATTGTCTATATTATCCCTCACCTTTATACCAAATCTAAACATATATCCTTTAATTTTATATCCTCCTCTTCTTCTCTTTTCTACTCATCAATTTTTTTTCATCATTGTAATTTTGATCGAAAAACAAAAATCGTCGATCAAACAAATGTTATGATTAATTGTTTAAAATTAAAACTCAAAATCCATTAACCTTAAATTTGAAACTTAGAACATCAAAAGAAAAAAATGAGTTAAACAAACAAAACGAATAAATGATAGTAGTTGTGATTCGAAATTAGGATTTGATTACTTGAAATCAAAATTTTGATCAGAAAATTTTCTTAGATTTACAGATGTGAGAAATTAATCGGTAGATAATAGTATACTTCACCTACCGATTATGGTTGATGTTCTTCATTTCTTAAGAAAATCAACCATAATCGGTAGGTAAATTGATCATATCTACCGATTATTCGTGATTCAAAAATTCAATTTATTTGTACTAAAAGTTACGTACAATCGGTAGATAATGAACACCATTAACTACCGATTGTGAAAGTAGAAAATTTCGAAATTTTATTATGTTTTGAAATTTTGAATTTAGGGCCGTGAACACAATCGGTAGATATTAAGCATCACTTATTAACACAATTTATTACCGATTATGGTCGTAACAAAATTCGAAAATTGAGTATATATATTCGGAGGTTAAAGTAACACACTTTACTACCGATTATATATGGTTGTACCAAAGTTCGAAAATTTTAGGATTTTGGCAAAATCACATTTTGGGGCCAATATACATTCGGAAGTTAAATTTACTACCGATTATGGTAGTACTAAAATTCGAAAATTGAGTATATTCGGAAGTTAAAGTAACACATTTTACTACCGATTATGGTTGTACCAAAGTTCGAAAATTTTAGGATTTTGGCAAAATCACATTTTGGGGCCATTATACATTCGGAATTTAAATTTACTACCGATTATGGTCGTACCAAAATTCAAAAATTGAGTATATTCGGAGGTTAAAGTAACACACTTTACTACCGATTATGGTTGTACCAAAGTACAAAATTTTTAGAATTTTGACAAAATCTCATTTTAGGGCCAATATACATTCGGAAGTCAGACTTACTACCGATTATGGTAGTACCAAAATTCGAAAATTGAGTATATTCGGAGGTTAAGGTAACACACTTACTACCGATTGTTGAAGGGCAATTTTTCCATTACGAAATACGCGAAATAAGGGCTAGCTTTAATTTAGGTTTTGGTGACTCTATTTTGTCTTATTGTTGGCCCCTAATTCCTTTTGGGTGACCCCTAAAAATGCTAGGTTCTAACAGTCGTTTCATATGCATGCATACTTTATACTACGGATGTTATTTTCTTAATTGGTAAGTATTTCAGTGAAATGAATTGTGATGGTATATTAGTGATTATAGGTGGATAATACGTGTATGTGGTGAGGATGATTAGAGGGATGAGGAGTATAATCAAGTGAAGAAAATCGATAGTGAAGAGGAAGATCGGAGGAGTTAAATCGTGTTAAAGGCATTGCTTTTAGCATTAAGTCTACTATGCCCGTATTTCGTCCATAAATTGTTGTCTTCGATTTACTTAAAATAGGAAAAAAAAATGAGTTATATGAACCCTTATTATGTAATGCACGTTCTAAATTTTAGCCTCAATTATGATGCCCCTGTTTGTAACGTTTATTGGTGTAGTAAGTTCTGAAAAGGCTAGCAACAATAGCGACCGAGATACCAAATGACTGATTTAGAGAAATTAAAACAGTTAAATGTAGAGAATCGGGTTTTGTTTCGCTCAATAACACCAAGAATGATGAAGGTATTGCTTGTAGCCTTAAATATATTGAATCTCTTAATCTTCTCCATAACAATAACATCAGGAGTTAGAAAGATAGAGGTGAATCGTGAGAATAAAAAAATAATTGGTGATAGTGATGGGTCAGTAATTGAAGATTTAGATGACAACACTCAATCGTGTTGTTATGGAGGAAAAGACAATCATGATTAAGAAGATAAAAAAAATAATTTAGCAGATTCATAGGAAAAAGGAAACCTCCCAAAAAGTCAAGAATGTTTATGAAAAGATTGAGGTTCAGTGTAAGTGTAGGTTTGAAAAGGAATGCGACTCAAAGCTAGATTGTTATCTCATTTGCAAGGCCGCAAATAATGAAAGCTTGCGAGTATTCATGGCTTTAAAATAGTATTTTTCTTTTTCACTAAAATTAAAATAGGCCTACGGTTGAAGTGAAAAGTTTTGGCGATTCATTGTTTGGATAGTTCTCAATTGTATGTATTAATTTTTATTTTTCGATTATTTCCAACAACGACTAAAAAATGAATCAAATGAAAATGAATTTTTTGTATTCTTAACATAATGTTCATTGTTATTTGCAGCTTGATGAAGGGCAGTTAATTTATTTCAAGGCAGAAATAAGGGGTTTACATGTTGTAACCGCAAATGTTTTAATGTTATTTGTTATAGGTTGATGAAGGTCGGCTAATTCGATTTAAAAAAGATATGAGTCATTTAAAAAAAAAAGAGTTTTACATAGTTGTAGCATTAAAAAAAAAAGAAAAAAAAGAGTTTTACATAGTCGTAGCATATGAATGGTAAGGATTTTTTTGTTGGGTACAATTTTTTTTAACTGGTGAGGAACTAATTGTGAGGGTTATCAATGCATATATCAATAACTGTAGGAGGTTACGAATCTTACATTTGTCGGATGTCTCTAGCGGGGTGAGACTGGGATGGTCAGATGAAACATTCGTCTCTCAAAATATTATCCAACTGTCAAAGCCTCAAAAACTCTTTCTGTTTTTTTTTTTTTTTTTTTGACTCGTATCTTTTTGCATTTGACTGTATTTGAATCAACATATGTGCATATTATTATTCAAAATCATATTTAATGGGAAATAAATAATTTATTTTATTTTTTATGTTGGCAAAAGTTCTAACGATGTTCTTTATTTCGGGTTGATAAAAAATGATAATCTGTTAAGATATCTTTTAACAAATAAATTTTGTGTATGCTTTTTATAGGATAATGGTTTTTTAGTTGTTTTTTTTTATCAATTAAAGATAAGGATTTTTCGTTGGCATACTAATTTTTCATTGGTTAGGAGTTAATTACGAGGTTTATCAACGTATATATCCATAATTGAAGGAGGTTACAAATATTACATCCGTCGGATGTCTTCGAATGGGATGAATTCTTTCCCTCTCCTACCGAGAACCATTATTCTCAAACCCAACATTAAGTTGAATAAAGAACATATAAATAATTAACTCCAAAATAATGTTCATACCTACACTGTAAAATTAGCCATATAAATCATCCAAAAACAAACACTTAATCAGCTAAGTAATAGTATGTACGTATATTTATAAATATATATCTCACTTATGCTTTATAAAAAGAAAAGAAAAGTCTCATTTCCCATCAGGTACACATTGCCACCACCATATACAATCAATGCATAAATGGTATTATGATTTCATTTAACGTTTCTTTAAATATTTTGAGTTAAGTGGTTATCCACTAATTACAGGTTAATAAATTTGAATTCATAATGAAATAGGTTACAAAAAAGACAACCATCAGATGTCTTTCGCAGGGATGAGACTGGGATGGTTGGATGCAACGTTTGTCTCTCAAAATTTTATCCGACCATCCAAGCTCAACAACCCATTTTGTTTTGTATTATAGACTAGGATATGCGGCACGGGCTTTGGTTCTTCGGAATGTTTGCTTCACTTGGTTACTTGTCCTCTTTTTGCCCTAGGAGTTCAATGTGGAATAATACATCTTTATTGTGACGATTTCGCAATACTATGAATTTGTACCATGTATATTACTTTGTATCATTAGTTGTTAGTGTGATGGACCTGGTGGTCGATTTATCAGCAATGGAATTGGCAATGAAACCTTTTTCCATCATTGTTTTTTTGTTTCTGAAGTTGTAGAATGTGATGGTCCTATTGATATACCGCCGATTATCACTTACCGCTTTTTCTACCCATTGCAATCATTCAATGATGTCTCGTGAATGCAGCTTGAATTATTTCGGTTTTATTGTAATTTTTAGTATTCCTACTTATAATTAAAGTGAATCTCCAACAACATTGTTATTAATTCGGGTCAGTGCCAATTGGTATACGTTAACCTGAAGAAAACTCAACTACATCTCAGTGTCTCCTAGTAAAGAAAGCCCATAGTTGCTCTTGTTTTCCCGTCATTCGATTTTAGGCTCCTTTTGTCATTGCTTGAATAGTTCTATCGGTTTTTTCATTTGGGTTTATCAGTGTAACCTGCGAATAAAATTAGTGCAGTATGCTAGATTCTATTGGTACTGAACGGCTGTTAAACCTAAAACATGTTCCAATTATGGTAGCCTTTTTGAATTCCTATTTCGTCGCGATCAACCTAAGAGGGAGGTGATGTATTTTCAGGGTATTTTTTGGTCGTTTTTATGTTCTTGGTGTGTGGAATTTTCAATAAACTTTCTTTAATCATAAATCTTATAAGCGATGCATGAAAATCTGACTGATACCTTCATATTCCAAGCAAAAATTGTGAAGTAACACATGAGAGGTGATTTGTGATCATTCGATTTTAAAATCCTGCACGATTGATGTGCCAATCAAATCCTCATACGACTATTATTTAAATCTACACTAAGGATGTGCCAATCAAATCCCCATACGGGTATCAGTAGGCATAAGCTGGTCAATCAATGGTTCTTCATGTTCTAATGCAGTTTGTTTCATCGAATATAATTCAAAACCAACCACATCATGTTGGAGTTTCAGGAGCTAGGGTGGGAAAGCATGGATCTTAAAAACGACTTCCCTTCAGATTTCGTGTTAGTAAATTTTTTTCTTATTGTCAGAGTCCTAGACAATAATGCTCTACAAATCTAATGCGAAGGATTCTAACGATCCACACCATAAACAGTATACCAGAAACCAAAATAGTTGTTTCTCGGAAATGTAGTTTTGTCTGACATTTAAAAAAAAAAAGCAAAAACATAAAATCTTTAAGATATGCCTCGTATCGTATAACATTATGCTTAAAATTAAATGAACCTTATTTGAGACATGGTAGTAAGTATTTATAAAATTCTTAAAGGACAATGGCTTCGAGTAAATCGAAATATCCACTTTAAGTCCACACTTATTTACCTAAATCAAATGACAAATCAACAAAAGTAACCAATCCCCGACTAAGAATGATTTACAATATCTACCCGTAAAATTCAACAAAAATCGTTAAAAAAAATCTATCTTCAATGATACATGAATAAATACACGATACATGGGAGAGTTTCTCATATTTACAATATATATCTTCAATGACATATGTGATTGATATCTAAAAGTAAATTAAAGACCGGTCTAAATGGCAATGGTATGAGACCTTGAAACACCTTGACCTAAGAGTACAGAGGAGACCTAAAATTGCCATAATTTTATAATTTTGTAGCAAAAAATGGACATGCATTTAAATTTTAAAATATTTCTTAAATCAACTTCTATAAAGTGTAAGTTAGTTATATATAGTTTGGTTAGTTGGTATCTTCAATGAACAGAAAGGATCAAATATTATAAGATATATCTACCGAGTAAAATATAGGTGAAGGTTCAAGTATTAGTCGGTATAGATGTGCTAAGCTCTCTTGAACCATTTAGAGAAATTGATAATTTGTTCATGGCAATCAAAGATGGGTTCCTATGCACTAAGCTCTCTTAAACCATTTAGAAAAATTGACAAATTTTTCACGAAAATCAAAGATGTGCATATGAATCACATCCCCTAGAAACAAATATACTTGTACCTTTATGGTATACCAAAACTCCTTCATCCAAGCCAATGATAAAATGCATGGAATGACAATTTATGGAGTCTCGACATAAAATTACAGTGACACATCCCACAAAAAGATATCGTTCCTCATTGTATTGCTCCCAAACCCCCTTCTTCGTTGCCTAAAAACAATCTTCTGAAATCAGAAAATGAAAGATTAAAGGTGAGTCAGCCATTTTTTATGTCAACTGCATATATATAACCACTTTTTGTTATCTCAAATTTAAGAAAAACAAATACTCCCTCCGTCCCTTATTAGATGAGCTATTTGGTTTTTAGTTTTGTCCACAAATAGATGAGCTATTTCACTAACCAAGGGGATATTTCTAAAACTACCCTTTTAATTGATTATTTTTTCTATAAGAAATATGTATAATTTGATAGTCATGTTTATATTCGTTGCGTAGGTATTTTAAAATGTTATTCAACGGTATAAAGTTTATAAAAAACCGTGGTATAGTTTAAGAGATAAATCGTTTCAAAATTTTACTAATTATTGCCCATAAGGGTATAATTGTAAAAAATACTTAAATATACTCCACTTTCCTCATTGCCTTAAAATTTGTGCAAACTACAAGTATCTCATCTAATTAGAGACGGAGGGAGTACTCTTTTTGAAGAGATGTAATTTCAAGGTTCATATAATATAAAGAAAAAATATATATAATCAGGAATCCTCAATCCCTTTGATACCAATATGTATATGACTTAGTCCAAATAAGAGGCTGAAACTCTCTAGCAGAAATATTTTTTCAGTTGAAAAAATATTTAAAAATTCTAAGGGAAATAACAATGGAACCGGCGCTTTCTTCGTTAATTATTTTACTCTCTAGCAGAAGTAGCAATACAGTTGAAAAAATATTTAAAAATTCTAAGGGAAATAACAATGGAACCGCTCTTTCTTCGTTAATAATTTTCACTCCATGAAAATCTTCTTGATTTTTGCCGACGAAGTCAAAGTTAAATTGGACAACAACAGAAGAAGAAGGAGAAGAAGAAAAAAAAAAGGGGTTAAATGATATGGGTATTAATATAAGAGTAAAAATGAATAGAGAACAATCATTTTTTTGAATCTCTTTTTACTGCAGACGAAGAAACATAATCCAGATCACAAAATACAACATAAAAATGTAGATTTTGATTATGAGAGAGATTAAGTTAAAAGACATTTAATTTAGAATAAAATAAACCGTTTCACATTAAATGGGAAAAGTAACTCCCAAATAAATGACATTGGGAGGGTGGAGAGGAAATTAAAAAACTTATTAAATATGTGGCGCAATCTAGATCAAATCTTAAATATGTGGCTCAATCTCAACCCTTCTTTATATGCTAAAATGTAGATTGAAAAACTTAAATCTAGACCATCCTTTATGTGTCCCAAATGTAGATAACCGTCCATATGGAAAAACACCATTGTCCATACATGTTTCTAAGCTTAACAGAATTATGGAAGAATTGCGTATTTTTATATCATAATGAGTGAAATAGTTTATCCTAGATTTTTGTTTATAAAAGTCATTTTCTAATTCATACCAGTAATCAAGTTGCTTAGAATAATTCAAAATGTAATCACCGATAGAAGAAGTATACGGCATGCCTTGCAACTTTTCAATTTCAGAATTCAATTTACTGATAGTATTTTTAATATGACCAAAAGACTCAATGTTCCACTTACTAAGATCCTTTTTAAGATTTTTCAGTTTACATACTGCAATAAAACTTGGTGAACCATTAACTCTAGTTGTCCGAGATTTGCACAAAACATTCTTAAACTCAGGATTTAACTGCCAACATCAAAAAAACTTATAAGGAATATTAAGCTTGTTCTTGGTGAAAACATTTAAGCAATATCAGACAATGATCAGAATAAACTCTACCCAAATTTGTAACACGAGTATGAGGAAGAACAGACAACCATTCATCATTCATAAAACCCCTATCCAGTTTCTCAAACGGAAAATGGGTCATTTGTCCAAAAAAAATTAAAACACGGTTCAAATGGACAAGTAAAAAATTTTATGGGTGAAATGAAAAAAAAAAAAATAGCAAGGATGAAACTGGATTCATCCTGGCTTAAACTTAAAAAAATAGCAAGGATGAAACTGGATGCATCCTGTGTAAAATAAAAATAAGAAAAAATATTTGAAAAATGTACAGGATGAAACTGGTTACATCCTGCCTATTTTTAAATTTTTGTCCATTTAAACAGTATCTAAATCTAACTGTCCTTTTCACCCAGGAAATTTTGATTTTGGTCTTTTTAACCAATTTTGTGTTTCTCAAAGATCAATTCTGCAGGATTTTTGAATCTTCTATTCATAAAACCCCTATCCAGTTTCTCAAAGAACATTCATAAAACCCCTATCCAGTTTCTATTACCAAAAGCAAAAATTTCATTCATATGCATTTCAACTAAATTAGTTTTAATGAAATCTGGCGGGAAAGAATAATCTGGATTCCCTCCTTGCTTTTCAGAGGAATGCAAAATAAAATTGAAATCTCCTAATAATAGCCAGGGACGATTATCACCCTCGTTCATATGTCGCAGCCCATTGAAGAAAGCAGACGTGACCCGAACTGAACGACTAACACACACCCTTGATATGTATTACCCTAATAAATCCTAGCCGTCGAAAGCTAAAACCCTAACTACTGCTTCCCTCAAATCTCTTTTCTTCTTTCGTCTCTCTCACTCTCACTAGTTGCCTCCACCACTACTCAGTACTCACCATCGAATCACCTCCATCAAGAGCACCACCACCTCTCCATCGAGAGCACTACCACCTCTAGTAAGCAGTTTCCTATTTTATTTCCCCTCCTTTCGTTTCGTCTTTAGATTTTTTTTTTTTTTCTTTCTTGCAGTTCTAGGGTTTCTCTATTTGTTCTTCTATTTGGGTTTAGGGTTTCAATTTGTTGAAGTAAACCAACCGATTGATTTCTTTTTAGTTTCTGTTTATCAATCGATTTTTGTTGTCACTCGATATGGGTTTTAATTATTTTTTCTGTTTTTTCTTTATATGCAGAAAGACTGAGAGGAGCAGCAGGAGTTCTTCATCTGTATGGTTGCGTTAAGACTTTGAGGAGCAGGTAACAGATTTTTCTTTTCCATCCAGAGATTTTTCTTTGTTTTTAGAGATGTTCATGTCATGTGCAAGTGTTGGGTTCTAGAGTTGTTCTTTTAATCCAGGATATATGGGATATTTGCAAGTGTTCATGTTTCAGTTTGATAAGATTTGAGATACTGTGCATAAATCCTGAGTGTGTTATTTTGTTAGGTTCTGAACATAACTTTTAAGCTTTCTGCATTCAGAAAAAAAATGAGTTTCCATGAATGATGAACTCAAGATTATTGGCTAGAAATTGATGCTGTAACATAAGGATTGAATGGATAGAATTGCAACTAAAGAACCATTTTTTATTGGCTTCTAATACTAGCCATGAATATAATTGCAATGGTAGCTAGATAGTTTGTCATGGACCTGCAAAGAAGTTAAGGTTGTTTTGTTTATTTTTCATGAATTTAGTGGATCTGTGCCCTTTCTTGATATACGACTTGTATGATGAAACCTAGGGTTTCAGCTAATGTTTCCTGCTTTTTCGTTAATTTGATCTTGATTTTGTCCTACTTATCTCTAGCACACAGATTACATGACAGCCCCTGGATTTACTTGGGATTGGAGGCCCAAAATTTTAGGGTCTGAGGTTAGGCTCGAACATCTTGAAAATGATGCTGAAAAGTTGCTGAAGATATCTTTACGCGAGGATTTCTTCACTGGAGACGGTTTTACTTTTGAACTTGGTCAAACTTACATCTACTCTCTAGAAAAGGAGGACGAGGAAGAAGATGAAGACAACAAATTGTATGCATTTGTACTTTTTAATTTTATTTTTTTTCAATTATAAATAGATAATTGAATCGGTATTTGTTTTCAGGTTAATAGAGTTTACTTCAGACCCGAAATCCTCAAAATCCTGCACTTTCACGTTCAAGTTTGATAAACCACCAAAAGGTATTTTTCTCTTTTCCATTGTAATCATGATTAGAGGCTGATATGCTAACAGTCTCCTCATATTATGATGCTGGTAGTCATTGGGACCGTAATCAACCTTTCGAAGGTTGCGATCAGTATTTTATAGATCCTAATGACCATGCACACATGTAATGCACCACGGTGGGAAGTTGAACAATTTTGTACTTCCCCGACCCCATTTAGGCAATCTGTGGAGGAAAATTTCATACTCATCGAACAAAATAATGCTAGGTCTGAGTTGAATTTATTGCATGACAAACCATATAGCAATGCTTCTGAATTTCCTTTTTGTAGTGACCCTCATGCTCAACCATGTATTGAATATCCATATGAAATGAGGATACCCACTTTGAAGACTCTCATTCCTAAAAATAATACACTCCTAAAAATGAATCGATTTGTTTACAAAATTAAGGAGGAATTTCGGGGTGAAATGATTATTAGTCCTAAAATAAATTTTGAAAATAGTGTTTATGTTCCTACTCAGGCTACTAATATTGAACATGAACCTAGTCTAGAGGTAAATGAGTGGAGGAAAATTTCATACTCATCGAACAAAATAATGCTAGGTCTGAGTTGAATTTATTGCATGACAAACCATATAGCAATGCTTCTGAATTTCCTTTTTGTAGTGACCCTCATGCTCAACCATGTATTGAATATCCATATGAAATGAGGATACCCACTGTTGAAGACTCTCATTCCTAAAAATAATACACTCCTAAAAATGAATCTGATTTGTTTACAAAATTAAGGGAGGAATTTCAGGGTGAAATGATTGTTAGTCCTAAAATAAATTTTGAAAATAGTGTTTATGTTCCTACTCAGGCTACTAATATTGAACATGAACCTAGTCTAGAGGTAAATGAGTGGACTAGAGACACTATGATCGTGAATAGGGCATTGCATTCCTGTTATGATGATGATGATGTTATGTTAGAAGAACATGTTTATTCTGAAAATATTGTGGAACCTTTGGGTTCAGAGACCTTCTCTGCCTCGACCTTCATGAATGATGTTTCTTCTAGTATTCCACATGCATATGCATGTGATGTTGATGCTGATTTGGGTCTTGTGCAATTGTTTTGTGAAAGAGAGCATGACAGACAACTTGTGTCTGACTTAGGTAAGGTTGAATTTTCTGTTGACACTAATGTTCTTATGCATGAAAATATATTTGATGTGTCTGATTTCTTGCCTAGGTCGCATATCCGACTCTTCCGATGTTTATGTGGGAACCTTGGATAGTCATGATTCTGAATTGGGGCTTGTTAATTTGTTCAATGACTGCGAGCATGATAGAACACTAGTTGTTTCTGACTTGGGAAAACTAGTAATGGTCTTTTGTAAAATGAAGTATATTAGCAACTTTTCAACAGAGTCAATGAGGGCTTTATTTGTCTTGGAATTGGTTCACCAAGGTGATGATAAAGAGAATCTATGCCTTGCTAATATACTTCATTTTACAAAAGACCATTACAAGTACGTGTATGAAACCAGGATAGTGGTGCTTTGTTTCCCTTATTAGATCTCGAACCTCAGTTTCCGGGTACTTTCCTTTTTGCTATCTCTTCACGAAAGTCTAGATTGGCTCAATCCGAAATCTAAGCAATTCTCGAATTTCGCGCATATTCTCGGGAATAGAATAAAAATCAAATGGACCATTTAGGAAACCAGGATATCTTGTCCGCAATCTCCCAATCCCAAATAGCAAACATCCCGTCAAAGATGCAACTGCTACCCCTGAAATGCATCTCGCATGATTCCTAGAAGAACCCTCACTACAAAGCACATGATGTGAGCAATGGACAAACAGAGAGACCTGGTGGATTTTACGGAGGTGAAAAAAACAATCCAACATCATCCGGAAGAAACATAGACCCTTTGCTATGGGGGTGAACTTATTCGTCTTCAAATTCAAAAACTCGGAAATGGTCAAAGAAGTTGGAAAATGCACCATGGAACATCTGTCGTGAAAACTCAAGGGAGGAGAAACAAGAGAAAGTTCTCCCTCGAATTAAACCAAAACCATTACTACTTATCAAAACACCGTATATCGTTTATCCCCAGATAGCGGTGAAAAATCCTTCCCTTCAAGATAAAAGTTCAAATGGCTGCTAATGGAAATCACTCGGATGAAGGTCAAAGGAACGCCGCAAATAAGGTCAGTAATTCTAATCTTAATCTCCAAAAAAAAAAAGAAATTCTAGTTTACTTAATTTACAATTACCCCCTTTCTCTCTTGATTTCGCTACTTGCACATTTGATTTGCTTTTAGCGTTCTACCCTAATATTTGCTTGAAAGTAGTTTCTTGCAAGTTATACGATTTTCCAATTAAAAATTTCACTTATTAGATTTGGTTTTTTCAAGAACTAGGTTTTCACTGAATTCTAAATTTTCAATCCCTAACCCTTAACCCGAAGATAATATCATGGAATCTTCAGGGTTTTGGCACCAACACTACTAGAATTTCCTCAAAGATCTTATTAGATCAAATGGTCCTGACTTGGTTTTCTTTTTGGGAAACTAAAACAAAGTATAATAAAATGAGATTCTACATTGCTACATATGGGTATCCTAATGTTGTGTATGTAGAGCTAATAGGTTTATCCGGTGGGTTATGTTTGTTGTGGAAGGTTATGGAATTATCAATTGAATATGATAAATTGTTTGATTAAGCTTGATGCAAGAGTTAGCCCTTACTTGCTGACTTGTTCGTAAGGCGCTTTAAATCCTATTGATAGAGCTACCCAATGCTCCCATTTAACGGGCATTAGCCAGAACTATAAAGACAATAGCACCCAGCTCCATACTCTGGCCAGAATTTTCCTGTGCATATGTGCATCTGCGTATTGCTTGTATTTTCCCCAGGTCAGGCTTTCTCGGTACATCCAGCTCCATCCTCTGGCCAGAAATTTTCCTGTGCACCCAGCTCCAGACTCTGGTGACAATTTTCCTGTCATACATTCAAGATAAAAAGTTCAGATAAGTATATTCCGTATTTAACTCCTATAGAAGGTTTTAGCCTCTAATAAACAATTATAACCTCAAGGCGAGCGATGTATTCCTCGATCACCGTCTTCGTACTTTCTGATCCACCGCGTTGCCAATGTTGTCACGATATGCCTGTCATGAATGAAAGATAAACAAAGTTCCCATCAGGAAGTTTCCTACTACAAATTCCAAACAGGTTAATGCCATATAAATTAGCAATCACATGATGCAAATACTTGACACAAATGAGCGGGACTTTTTTGAGCACATACTGAGAGAACATCCAGCACATGTTTCTTCTCTATCTGGTGACGAGACAATTCACTTTCAATCTTAGCCTTTATCCTACAAATCCAGTATAATAACCTTGAGTTAAATATCACATGCAGTGGCTTTATACAGATAAAGATCAAAACAAGAGGTAGATGGGAACACTCACTCGGGCAACCAAAGATAACCAAGAATAACAGCAATCGACTGCAGATCCATAATAGGAAAACATTAGATTCGAAAGAAAAGAGATATAAGATGTAAAAGATAAAAAGATCATTCACTATAAAAAGCAAAGGCGGATAGTTTTTCATATCGCACTCTCATTAACAATATTTTGCCAAAATACTTCAAAGCTCCAACTCTTCTTAGATCTTTTATTTTCTACTCATCAAAAAGCATAAGACGTAAAAGGATTACTTTATCCAATTTGGTTGCAATATTCATAACTACGTCAACATCAATGCTTGACTTTGAAGTGTGGAGAATCCATTTTGCAATTTTTCCTTGTAGAGCTCGGGACGGATCACTGTAATATTATATGCGAAGAGATAAACAAGCATATAAGATATTTGACATCAAAACAGATAAAACTTCAGTTTGATATCATGAGAAAAAGCGACATGAAAATGTGAGCAACCTGTTTGCTTTCGAGATGATCCGCCACCGCGCTAAGTTTTTGGAATATCTGCAAGATATTAAGTCAATCAAGCCCTAAGGAATGTCCGACATCTCTCGGAACCAGGTGTTTTTAATAACTTTAAAAAAATACAAAATACAACTTCTAGCTTTGATAAAGGAAAAGTGCGACTTAGACAACCAAACATGGTAGGGTGTATTACCGTGTGAAGAGCTCCATAAGCCAAGTGATTCTTTCACAATCATTCTCCTCAAACTTTTTAACAATGTATATTTTTTCGTCTTGCTAATGCCACCTCGAACAAGATAAGATAGCCATCAGTGAATTTCAAATCTTATACCGAAGCGCTCTCAGTGAGGATGAAAGCAGGAAGGTATACAAATCAATGGTTCTTCATGTTCTTCATGTAAGGAAACGTGAG
Source organism: Papaver armeniacum (assembly GCA_023531295.1). Classification (NCBI taxonomy): domain Eukaryota; kingdom Viridiplantae; phylum Streptophyta; class Magnoliopsida; order Ranunculales; family Papaveraceae; genus Papaver; species Papaver armeniacum. The sequence goes on from JAJJWW010004375.1 coordinate 355,637, forward strand.
TTTCCTAGTTTAGGTCAAAGAAGACGGCTAAATTCTAGGAGGTTCCGGAAAGGCTCCGTTTGGGAAACGTAGATGGTTTAGGACAACTTCCATATATAAGATGGGTTTCCTAATTGACCATGGTTTCCTTGGGAACCAAGTTTGTGACTCCTATATAAGGAGGTCCAGGCTAAGTGTTTTAGTCATGGAATCCTCAATGTAAATCTCGTAGAGATGTGAGGGATTCATCCCACCTATTGAGGTGGTTATGTGAGAGACCTAATGGTGGAAGGAGTACACCATTATGGTGCTTATGGGATACTTATCGATGTTGGAAGATATGTCGTTATGGAGTATTCATATGGAGATGTTGGTAAGACATCTTGTTGAAGAGAAGATCATCTTGGTGGTGCTTTGGATTAGATTATTGGTGTTGAGCTAAAGGCGTCCATGGTAATCTATATCGGGGTGTGCTGAGAGAAGATCATCTTGTTGTGGTAGATAATGTGGTAAACGTTATCTCGTATGGGTGAAGACGCTACTTTGGATCTTATAGGGTGCTTGTGAGAGTTCTTGTGTTCGGTCACATTATGGTGAGTCGATGGGTTGATTAGTCAATCAGTTGTGTAATTCTCAGTGGTGATTCTATAATGAATAAAGAGGTCGTAGCCGTTTGGTGGATGTAGACAATATTACACACATTGTGTATATTGTTGAACCACGTTAAATCCGTGAGTACTTTACTCTTGTTGCTTTGATTTATGGCTTGCATCTGTGTGGTTTTCTTTCTCTTCTTCTTATCCTAGATCGTAGTAAGGTTCATGGAGCAATCCGAGAGATCAAGTGTTTCTTGTTAGCTAATATGTTTCCGCAAGATTAGCATGTAGATGACTCTGAACCCCGACAATTGGTATCAGAATGATCCAATTGTCCCAACAATTGGTATCAGAGCTTTAGGCTGGATAGAAGATTTGAAGAAAGAAGTTTTTTGGGTTTCTGGTTGGCAGAAAAATTTTGAAGACGAAGGATTTGGTTTCATCAAGTATGTGAGGATTTGATGTTCTGACTTCGAAGATGCAAAGTTTGATGTTATCAAGTATGTGTAGGATTTGATTTCATCAGTTTTGGGAACAAAGCAAAGTAAAGCGTACTTCTGAAGGAATGGGATTATACAAGGTGATCTGCATTCGATATGGTCAAGATGTATGGTCTTGATGTTTTGGTGCTCTACATTGGAGATTTGGCATTGATTCTTATTGGAGCAGAAACCCTATGCATGGCTTCAAGTAAGTTTATTTATTCTCTATACTTCGTACTATATTCTTGTGAACTGTTTGAAAGATCTTCATAGATTGGTTTTCAATTAATCAGTGTTTGCTTGGCAAGACACAAGAAGGCAAGAGTATCGTAGTTGAGACACGAATATTGTTTCGTATGTTTGTGGAAGTAAAGATGGAATATAAGCATGTCAAAGTCTCATTATTGTTCCAAACCAAGGGAAACAATAACTAGTTATCAATCATCATCAATTAGATCATGTTGCTGATTTTCTTTAACCTGAAGTTGAAGAATGTGAAGATGAATTCATACTCGTTCTGCCTTAGTTGTTTACTACAATAAGGATTTGGGAAATCTCTTAGTAGGTTTCGTTTTGGATGTATTGTCCGTTGGCCAGGGTGTGATATGTTCCAGAAGTGAAGAGTTTGATATTCAATCTTAGTATTTGAAGCACGTAGCTACAAATAGTTGCAGGACATTGATCATTGGATGAAGATGTGATATTTGTTGTGGTGGAGCTATGGTTTCTTATTTTTTGTAAGAAGAAGTTTGTCGACACAGTTTGTAGGGTTTGTTTTTCTGTGTTGAGTATGGCATTGTGTCGGGTAGAACAATGTTTTATGGAGTTTCTCTCGTATTGTTTCTGATGGAGAAGCTAGGTAGTTTGTGATCTTTTGATTCTTCCCGATGACGTTCAGTCGAAGATTTGTTTGTTTGTATACCATTTGAAGTCGATCGGAGCTAGTTGAAGTGAAAGACCGTCTGAAGAAACAGGTTGGTCTATTTGTGTTGTGGATACGTTCCTACTTTGGTGAAGACCCGTTATGAGGAATTAAAAAGGTATCGCTTGGACACTTCAAGAGTTTAAAGAATAAAGACATAATACTACAATGTGTATAGTGGTGTGGCTATGTAAGCTGGCGCATACTACAAGGAGAAAACACGGTGCATGAATTTGAGAAGGGCTACAATTTCGACGTGTTTTTCCATCAACCTTTATTATCCATTGGCTATTTGATTTCCTGATGATCAGTGTGAGACTTTCTATTGGAGAGAGCTACATTATAGCGATGATAATATTTGGGGGTTTGCTCATCTTCTATGGTTATTGAAATTGGTTTCAATAGGGACAGAGCCTGTAGAGATGAAGGTAAAGATTTCTTTTGAGAAATTTGGTTCAAGCAATGATATAGTTTCCGTCAAGTTATTTTCTCTACATAGTTTGAGAAGATAAACACAACAGCGTCTTGAATTGCTTGGAGCTTGAGGAAGTTACCAAAGGTTTCAGATTATGGCTGGGTGTGATTGAGTCTTTGTTTGGAGTACGGATTATCAGATTTCGAAACGTTGGTGTATGTTTGGAGCAAGATTCGGAAAGGGATATTCACAAGAAAGAATGTGTGACATTATGTATTGTTACGACGGTAACAATGAATTCTTCGACATTAGTCACAGTGTTATCCAGGTCTTATTATGTTGTGGTTTGACTCTCATGAAGCTTCTAAACTACATGCTTGCTAAGAAATTGATAAAAGACTATCTTGACAATTATGTTAAAGCTCGTAAAAAAAGGACATTGTTGTCAAAGCCCGTTGAGGTTGCTGAAGTGATGAAGATGATTGGTGTGTCAGCTGTCAAAGTCTCTGTGAAGCTGGACACGTGCGTTATGGTATGTATGCATTAGTTGAAGATATGATGAGCTTTTTGAAGGAGTAAAACTCAGTTGGGGAAATATGGTTGTAGAATCATAATCCAATCGGAGATAGGCTCGTAGAGCAAGATTCATAAGAGATGAGCTCGAGATTGGCACGTAGTGGCAATGATCCATGGATTGGTTGTATTTGGTGCGCAGTTAGAGTCATGCTCAATATGCTTTGGTACATACAAGATGGTTAGTTTCTTGGAAGCTAACATGAAGGTTGGTTTTATAAACTAACGCAAGGTTTCTCGTTAACTCGCTTTGGAGGACATGCTCATGGAAAAGAGCAAGTATGTGATCAGTTGTTTAAATAAGCAATTGATTCGGCTGGAGTTTAGAGACGAAGATGAAGACTATGGTTCTGCTAAGGTAATGCTTAGGCAGACGCATAGAGGATACTGTGGTAGTTTTATTTGTTGATCGATTAGTTATGGATGTCAACCCTAACGGATGTGGTGCGCAACTTGGAGTTAGTAGCTTATAAGAGAGTAACATTAACTCAGGTGGAGCAAGGAAGGCCAAGACGAAGTTGTGTTCATGGTATGGAACAAGTTCGAAGGTGGCAAAGGCTCAAGGGCGCATAATGACTATAACTAAATTCGAAGGTGGCATATGGACAATGATCATGTATGATCAAATTGAGTTGGCATGCAATACACCTAGAATGATGCCAATCAATGTGGAGTTATGAACATAAAGGAGTAAGGTGTTTCTCAAGATGTTGCATAACGGATGATCATAAGCTGTTGATTTGTTGAGATGGTCAGATTTTCACCGTTGTGGAGATTTGTACAATCACCGATGAGGTTGGATTGTTAAGTCTGAGTTGGTAACGTTCAAGTTTGGTTTGCTCTCTTCTAGTGGAGGTTCTATGGAACAATTTGGGTGAACTACATTTCGGTTTGATTCCTATTGAGGATATGTAGGCAACCAGTGATGGTGCAATCGATGTTCAGAAGATGGAGGGATAACAAGTTGATCGTCTCATGCATGAATGCATGATCCGAGGTGGAGAATTGTAAGGAAACGTGAGTTTCCTAGTTTAGGTCAAAGAAGACGGCTAAATTCTAGGAGGTTCCGGAAAGGCTCCGTTTGGGAAACGTAGATGGTTTAGGACAACTTCCATATATAAGATGGGTTTCCTAATTGACCATGGTTTCCTTGGGAACCAAGTTTGTGACTCCTATATAAGGAGGTCTAGGCTAAGTGTTTTAGTCATGGAATCCTCAATGTAAATCTCGTAGAGATGTGAGGGATTCATCCCACCTATTGAGGTGGTTATGTGAGAGACCTAATGGTGGAAGGAGTACACCATTATGGTGCTTATGGGATACTTATCGATGTTGGAAGATATGTCGTTATGGAGTATTCATATGGAGATGTTGGTAAGACATCTTGTTGAAGAGAAGATCATCTTGGTGGTGCTGGATTAGATTATTGGTGTTGAGCTAAAGGCGTCCATGGTAATCTATATCAGGGTGTGCAGAGAAGATCATCTTGTTGTGGTAGATAATGTGGTAAACGTTATCTCGTATGGGTGAAGACGCTACTTTGGATCTTATAGGGTGCTTGTGAGAGTTCTTGTGTTCGGTCACATTATGGTGAGTCGATGGGTTGATTAGTCAATCAGTTGTGTAATTCTCAGTGGTGATTCTATAATGAATAAAGAGGTCGTAGCCGTTTGGTGGATGTAGACAATATTACACACATTTTGTATATTGTTGAACCACGTTAAATCCGTGAGTACTTTACTCTTGTTGCTTTGATTTATGGCTTGCATCTGTGTGGTTCTCTTTCTCTTCTTCTTATCCTAGATCGTAGTAAGGTTCATGGAGCAATCCGAGAGATCAAGTGTTTCTTGTTAGCTAATATGTTTCCGCAAGATTAGCATGTAGATGACTACGAACCCCGACAATTGGTATAGAATGATCCAATTGTCCCAACACTTCATATAGACAAAAATACGTAATCAATGGTTCTTCGTAGAAAATAACCGATCTGCCGAATCAACAAGCTTAATTAAACCAAGAATATCACACGACTTGCAGAAAAAATGAGCAGACACTCCCCATCATGGAAAAATCATACAGATTGTGGACTGAATTGAGTAGATAAAATGCAGTTGCATACTCAATCAGGCCATGTACACAGAGAATCATCTTGTTTTTCTCCTTAAGGACTCCAATTTCTTTCTGTTTAGATGTGAAGAAGCTTTGGTCAAAGATATATTTCTCCAGAAGTTACACCTTGACAAGGGAGTACATCCAACTTATTCGCAAAATTTGAAGCAACTCTTAATAGTTAAAAAAATAAAATAAAAAGTTTGACGACCCTATCAAGTCGTGAGAGGGGAGTTGGCTAAAGAGAATAGTGTGATGGACCATTAGGTCGTGGAGGTGTTCGCTAAAGAGAAGAGAGTGCGGGCTCATTGTTCCCAAAAACTTTCTCAATCTGTTATATACCTGCTTTTCATATTCATATTACAAAGGCCTGACAGATTGTTTAGAAACTTAGAGAAAGGGACATCTAGAATTATGGTAGGGATGTAGGATCCAAAGGGATGCTTCTCATAATCCAGGCCTAAACACCCAAACATAACATCTTTTTTCTGAGCCGTAAATGTGTCTGACCCCTGATTTATCCTTTTTGTCTAATGGACTAGTAAATCATACATTTAAATGGGCAACAAGGTATCCAAAGGAAGAGACCATGGAGTAAAACAAGAATCTTTAAGATATGCAACTATATCTCGGAAATCTAGGCACTCAAAGACTAACCAACAGACAAAAAAAAAAACATCAATAAGTCAGTTAAGCTACAAAATTTGCTTGCCTTACCAGTTAATGATTCGATTAGCGATATAAGACGTTCTTCAATTTCTTCTTTAACATGCATAGTACTCCCATGAATCTGAGAAAGTAACTAAAGTAAATATACTAGATATATTTCTTATAAAAATTAGAAACATATACATCAGAAGTTTCAGGCAAAACAATCTTATACAAGATCATGTGTTTCCAGTTAGTACTAATAAAACTTTCAGCAACATAAGCCACAAAAACATATGCATACCGAAATCCTCGCCATATACTTTTGGCTCGGTGTTACTAACCTTGCAATGTCCATGTTTCAAACATGGAGAATTATTCACAACCTAATTATTTATACTTAGAAGAATTCTTCAGACATGATGCGGATTATTGTAATAAAATTTAAGAGACTTACCATATCCATGGAAGCAGGGAATATTGCAATGTCCAATCCCAAATCCTCATTCTCAAACTTGTCAGAAGCGGCGGGACAACAATCTTTCACTATATCAAGTGCCGCAATCGCAGACCCATAAATATAATCACCCAATTCTTGCCCATCCTGTAAAACTTTAATCATTGCCTCGACTCCTCCGGAGTTGACAAAATGTATTTTATTATCCAAATGCTCTAATAGATAAAATACACAATCAAACAAAGAACAAGGGAGGTCTTCTTCTTCTTCTTCTTCTTCTGTTTTTTCATACCCAGGACTTGTAAGAGCTGAAAGAGCATCTACAACAACAGGTAGCGTGTCCGTTCCCAGTACAAGTCTATTTTTGTAACTATCAAACAAAAGAGTATGTAAAAACCCCACAGCATGCACTTTTGCATCCGATTTAAGAGCTGAAAGAGCATCTACAACAACCGGTATAGTGTCCGTTCCCAATACAAGTCTATTTTTGTAACTATCAAAAAAAAAGAGTATGTAAAAACCCCACAGCATGCACTTTTGCTTCCCATTTGGTACATTTGGTACCTGCGATTGCTTCAAACACCCAATTCATCAGTTTGTCGTTATCGCCGGTTGTTGATTTGTTGCACACAACCTGCTCCTCCTCGAAAAATCATCTCGCGCAATAGTTTGTACCGCTCAGTAAATCATCATCTTGAGAAAACTTACCAAGAGTAGAAACAAACACTTCTAAGGCTCCCATTTCAACTAGAGATTTAACCAATTTGGCAACTTGTTCCTTCTGACCAGGAACTTCAAATTCCACATTAGTTAGCTCTTCGAATGTCCAAAGAATACTACTACCTAGACGCTTCCCGCATTCATCATCTTTCAATAAATTAATCATCAATGGAACAGACTCCTTGAGATCTATAACCTGAGAAAATAAATGACGATGCGTACTATAAAGCATTTTGAGATTTTGAAATATTTGATTACTTTTTTATAAGTTTTAAGAAAGGAGAAGGCTGATTGTGAAAAGAAACTTATAAAACTTATAAGTTTTAAGAAAAAAAAACTTATAAGTTTTTTTTTTTAAGTTTTAAGAAAAAAAAAAACTTATAAGTTTTTCTTATAAAAAAAACTTATAAGAAAAAACTTATAAAAAAAAACTTATAAAAAAAACTTATAAGAAAAACTTATAAAAAAAACTTATAAGTTTTTCTTATAAGTTTTATAAGAAAAACTTATAAAAAAACTTATAAGTTTTTTTTTTCTTTTATAAAACTTATAAGTTTTATAAGTTTTATACTCCCTCCGTTCCATTTTACTTGCTTTTTTAGGGTTTCTTTTTTGTTCCAAATTAGATGATAGTTTTAGTTTTTTCCCTTAATTTTCACTAATCTACCCTTGCTTTGGAATCACAACAGAGAATTAATTCTCATGGAAATCAACACAAAAACAATTACTCTAACTTTTAAATATACCCCATGGTGGATATATATTCAATCTTGTACATCCCAAGTACATTACTATGGGATTGATAACTTTCCCTATATTCTAGAAACACAAAACTAGGTTATTTAACTTTTAAGTAGGAATTAATATGGGTATTACTGGAAAGATTTTACTCTCTCTGATATTTCTTAATATCCGTGAAAAACTCTACAACGTCAACTAAATCGGAACGGAGGGAGTAAGAAACTTGTAAAAGTTTCTTTTATAAGTTTTAATATTTGATTACTTTTATAAGTTTCTTTTATAGCTTCTGCTTCACTGTAATCTTTAAATAGTTGTATCAAGGATGCCTCAAGTTCATCTCGGTGTTTTAGCTACGGGAGGAATTAGAAGGGTTTCTTCTCTCTAGGTTGATCAACTCTATGGATGATTTCAACCCCAGGCAAAGGGAAAGATACTGGAGCGCGACGGCCGGACGTTGTTTCAGCCATCACTACTGCACAATCTTCGATCCTAACCTTAGAATTACAGATTTGGATACAACGGAGAAGAAGAAGGGGGCTCAACTGTTTCTAGGGTTTCTTAGGAATCGATAATACGATTGATTATATAGGCATGGCGAGTGGTTGAGATATTTCGTTTGCCTCATGAATCCAACGATCCATAAGTTATTCCCTTCATTAAAAAAAGCAAAAAAAATAGTAAAATAAAGTTAGGCTTAGACTAAGTCTTGGGGTGCTAGTCTAGCACCTAGATTAGCAGTCAGGGCTACCTCTTAAGTGTTATGGGCTACCTCATGAATCCAACGATCCATAAGTTATTCCCTTCATTAACAAAAGCAAAAATAAAAATAAAGTTATTATAATTTCAAAACACCGCTTAATTGGGGGTTGTGGAAAATAATTGGGGCCAGGACACCATTTATACCCACACCAAAAAATATATGGGGCTTCCAAAATGATGGTGATATAACTATTTTACCCTTCTCTAATCACTACTAACCCTAAAATCCTATTACTAGTTGAGAGAGGCCTCCATTTTCTTTTCAAACAAAATTCTTCTTCTTCTCCCCTTCCCCTCTCTTTGGTCGTCAATTTTCTCCATTAACGACTGGAGGAGAAATTTGTTTTCTTCAATCGATTCATCGCGTAATCGTCGATTAATTTTAATCGACGATTAACTTCTTCCACAAACATGGCTCGTACAAAGCAGGCCGCTAGAAAGGCAAATCAAATACCTAATCTCGTCGATTCCATTAATGCAGCGAAGGTGCATTCGAGACTGAGCATTAATCAAATCAGCCGGAGAAGAAAATGGCTCCAATCAGAAGGTATGTCCACTACAAACCCCAACTCTAACTTGGGTTTGAGTTTAATTTGATGTTCTACTTTGAAAAATTAGGGTTTGAATTGGAAAAATTGGATTCTCAGAAATCGAGTCATTAATCACGAGGGTTGTTTGCTTAACGATTTTTCATGTGCATGTTGGAATTTAGAGAAATCGTCAACCATTAGGGTGGCGGAGAAAACGATCCCTGGTGTAGCTAATATTTTTTTAGGTTAGAATAGTTAACCATTTTCTTTTTCTTAACGATTTTTGATATGCATGTTAACTTTTTCAAAAATCGTTAACCATTAGTAATAGGTGAAAACGACTCTAGTGTGGTTGTGTGCTAGATTCTTTAGACGACCATTTTTATTCATCAACGACTATATGATATTCCAAACCACATCTCAGTCCCAAATAATGAAAGAGTCGTCCACATAAATTGTAATGGTTAACGATTAAATTAGGAAGTTAACGAGTCTGTAACAAACATATTTAGATCATCTGTCAAAAAAATTGGAAGGATCGTTAACGCTTGAATCGTCAAGCATAAAATGGAGAATCGTTAACAAAGTGCGTGTAGTCGTTTGTATTTCTAAGGGTCGTTTATTTTTAGATTTTTTTCTTACGACCCTTTGATATTTTGCTGTCTTTGGCCTATAGTAGCAAGAATAAAAAAGATAAGCTTGCCATGGTAACTCCTCCATCCAGACCTCCCCGCAACGCAAAATACCTAAATGTCGGTTTATTACGAGGAAAAACACCGAGTGAGGTAGCCTCAATTATCTGCGAACCCATAGACCCATGTGATGAATTGTCTAAATCGTCGGCTACATCCTCTCATGTTGTATCTGTAACTGGAAGCGATGAAGAAGAAGTCGCGGAACATGAAGAAATTCCTTTAGGATGTGAATATGATGCTTATGATGATGATGATGATGATGATGATTGTAATGATGGTAATGGTGGTAATCGTGGTAATGAGGAGGCAGAGATTGAGGAAGAGGAGGATGAAGGTAATGATGAGGATGAGGATGATGGAAATGGTGGTGGTAGCACTGATGAAGAGGGGGATGAGGATGATGGTAATGGTAATGAAAGAAATGATGGTGGTAGTGGTGATGATGATGATGATGAGGAGGAGATTCGGGCAGTTGAGGAGAATGCGGGGCAGCCAAAGTCGAAGGACAAAGTCCCAAATGCACCTAGCGCGCGACACATTCCACCCATGCGTTTGCAGCTTACTCTTCTACCCGGTGGGAAAGTCAGAGGTGAACCTAAAGATGGCGGCAAAGTTCTATTCGGATATGATAGCTCGTGGGCCCGTACCATCAATGAGACAATTGTAACAATCTCAACTTTGCTTTTCATATGATTTGTTGATATTTAATTTTTTATGTTTTAATACTATTTGTTTGTCTTTCATAGGATCATAAGAATGCCACACGTCTTTTTAGACACCAATCTTCTTATGCAAAAATGAAAAAATGGCCTCTAGAAGGTGAATGTGCAAGAGTGAAAGACATTGTTGAAACTCAGGTTTGTATGTTGTCGTTCAGAACTCCGTGATTGCGTATGACAAAGCTGCTTCGTGGGGGACTGCCATAGTAGCACATTTGAACGCTCATCTAGCAAAGGCATCCCGGGAACGAACTTCTCAAATGAACGGGAATTTGGCTTTACTTCAGGTAATTTGAGTTATCAAATTTGTTCGCTGTTTGTAATATTTGTTGTTCTATATTTTTAGATCTAACTTTTTTTATTGTTTTGATGTTGTTTCAGATGTGGATTTACGAGCATTTCCCCTCATTGATCAAAGACGATGAAGACATTCAATTGCAGCCAACATGGAACAATACTAAACCAAGAGGAAACCGATACAAGTACAATGGAAGTCAGGATAAAGAGGAAACACAGAAGTTGAAGTTATTAGCCATGCGCCAAAAATTGGACAACATGACAGGCAAAGAGGTAAACTTTTATCCTTACAAGGAAGATAGAGTTGGAGGATTCCAAGATCTTGCATATTACCATGGCCCTCTATTCTACCCTTATGGATACTCAATAAACAATCCGAATAGAGTAATGCATCAGCTTGGGTATATTCAAGATTCACCCGATGAGGATTATGTACCACCGTTCAAATATAAATTAAAGAAATGCAAGGCGGACAGAAAGGCGTTGGCTTTGTTTACGAACCTGAGCCTTAGACTTAGCATTGGAATAATAGGAATTTGGGTACTAATAGGGTAGACATCTCTTGGTGGGATGATAGGTGTAGAATACACCGTAAATAATATCTAGTATTTATGCTTTCTTTGCGAGTTTTCTTGTAAATTATGTATCTTATGTTTACTTTTGAGTTTATTAGGTGCAATGGAGTCATTTGGAGCAAAGAAGGGAAAATAGCTACAAAAGTGAAGTCACAAGTGAAGAAGGGCCAAAGACCCATTGGAACTCGTTCAAATACAAGATTTCTACTTTTCATTGTGTAGAGGACGAGAAGATGAAGACGATGGCGAAAGAACGGAGTCATTCTGAGTTCGTATGAAGAAGTTATGAGCAAAACAAGAACTCATAAGCGAAGGGCAAAATGGTCATTTTATCGGGAAGTACTATTGGCACCCCCACTGTACGTTAAGGGGTAGTCATTACGGTTAAGGGGCGACTCTCTCTTGGAGGAATATTAAAGACAACCAACTATGGTTAAGGGGTTGCTAATTTAGGATGGCCCATATCTGAGTCTGGGGGTGTGTCTAAATCCACCCAGAACTATTACCCTTATCAAGAGTTTTTCATTTTTTCTTTCTCAATCATTCCCATTTCATTTCCACCTGAATTAAAGAATAACGGCTGCTGCTGAATCGAGATCGAGATCGAGAAACCGAGAGGAGAAAAATCAGAGAAGGAGAAGATGGAAAAGGGGTCTTGTGATTAGGTGCTGTCGAATGAGACAGAGAGAAGAAATCAGAGATGAATTCAAGCCAGGGATTGAAGGAGTTAGGGTTTTGTTGCTGTTTGATCAATTGGAAGTGAAATCAAGAGACCGGAGTTGAGAAGACTGGTGGTCTGGGAGGCTACGAATTGAATAGAGAGAGCTCGTGATGGTTGATCGTTGCTGTACTGGAGATAGGTTATCAGTGATGTTGTTCGAGAAAATGAGATGCAGTTGAAGCACTTGGGTGATGAAAGCTCGAGTTTGGTGGACTGTTGGCAGGGAGATGATGAGACTGTTGCCGTTGTCACGGCAATGAACTGGTACTTTCTGCTGCCATGAGAAGATGGACTTAAGGACTTGGTGGTTTGTGGTGACGAGTTGAAGGTCGAGTCCGAGAAGAAGATGATATGTAGTTGTATGGGTTTGATCTACGGACGAACTTGCTTCTTTGTTGCATTTGTGTGACGCTGGTGACGGGTTTGTTGAATGCATGTACTGAGATGGAGGTAGATGTTCCGGTGATTGTGGAGAGACGGAGAGCTGGAGTTTGGGTTGCTTCCAGCGAATGATGAATGATAGCAACAATGGTCGATGCTCGTCGCTGTTGCATGATGGAGGAGGGTATACAAGGAAGTTGAGGCAGTGAATGAAAGATTTTTGGGTTGGCTCAGCTGCTTTGCTGCTGTGTATGTTGAGCTGAATTGCGATCCAGGGGAGAATGATGGAGTCATCATTGTTACAGGGTGCAGCTGAAGTATGCTAGTGATTGCAGGCTAGACCTAGAGTTACAGAGAATATGGTGGAGTTGAATCTGTGATGGTTGAGGTGTTGGAGAATGGTTTGAACTGGCGATGTGTTTGGTGGTACTAGTGGAATTGCAGGGCTGTAGCTGCAGTTTAGTGATGAGTTGCAGTGCAGTGCAATATGACTGTGGAATTGTGCTGCTTTTACTAAAATTCCAGGGGGAGATGTTGAGTTGGCATGGATAGTGGGTTTTGTATGGGAATGAAGTGGACCGAAGACGGGATTTGCCGCGAGAATGATGTAATAGAAAGGTTGAAGGAAGTGACAAGCTGCAGTGTCAAGTGACGTTGGCGGTGATGGGATTGGCAGGTTTGAGTATGTGGCCATGAAGCCTGTGGGCTGATTAGCAGATGGCAATTGGTGTGACAGAAGCGCAATTTAGAGCGGGACTAGGAATTGTTCTTGCTAATGGTTTGCAAGATATTTGGAGGCGAATTACGAGACAAGAGAATGGTGGAGCTGAGCTGCAGAATTTAATGAGAAGAAATGAAGCTGCAAAAGTGATTCAAGGAGATGGCTCAGTTTGTGAAATCAAGATGAATGTGAAATTGCAGAAGCTAAAATGCAATGCAGTATGCACAGCCATCTTGGCTGGAACAGTGATGCACCATCTTGGTGCAACAGAACTGGCCTGTGCAACATGGCCTAGGCCTAGCTGAGTTAGAACCTGACTCACATGACTAACTCAGATGGATCACTGACTCATGCCTGATTTGACCCGTTTTGACTCAGTGCCTTGACCCGAGTTGACTCGACTGGTCCTGACCCGTTGACCGGTGGCCGGGTGGACTTTGCCGGTCACCTGAGATATATTTCCGGCCAACTTCCGGCCGATTTCCGGCCGTAATCCCAGTTTTCCGGCGAGCGATTTTGGGACAGAATTTCTATACGGGTTTCTCTCACTTGTGGGCTTGGTGGACTTCTAACTAATGGACTTTGAAGACAAAACCTAATTTTGGAAGGAGTAGAGCTATAAAAGAGAAGACTTCCTCAAAACACATCTATCTTTTAACATCTCTTATCTTATATCTTATTAATCTTTGCCTCTACTTTATTCTAGGGTTTAGAACCATGATGAAGTTTCTTCTCTTTCTTCTTGTGATGAACTCCTTGAATATGAGTACCTAATTATCTTTTGGTTATGGAATAGTTGGATTTCACAAAGCATGATTCTTTGATTCAATATATTAGTTTTCTCTCATATTATCGTTTATGATTCACCATTAATATTGTTACATGATTTGAATGCTTGTTTAGTCGAGTCGCGAGTCGATTGAGTTTGTTTTCATCTCTCTTGCTAGATTAGGGTTATTATACGCAAAAGTGATAATTCCGGATTGCAAGTAGCATAAATATGATTATAGTTTGTAGTGATATATTCTTATGATCATATGTGAACCATAACCTTTGTTAAATCGGATTAGTGCGCTTTCCACGTTCGATTGCTTTGATTGGCCTGATTTCATAGAACCTAATGCATCTAGGGAATTAAACTTGATTAGTGCTTTTACACGTTAGGTTGTTCCTTTAGGTAGAATTCATATTCGCATCTTTTAATGTGTTTGTTGATGACATAAGGAGATTTGCGGGATATTCTTGCGATCAAGGTATTCTAGGGTCTTTGATAAAAGTTGAGATTAAATATCAATTCTAGTTATTGTGAAAAGCATGTTAGTGAATGAAAATGAAATCCTTAACCAATATCTCTTCTATCTTATTTGTTTGCTTATTTCTTTATTTGCTTTTATTTTATTTAGTTTATTATAATCACAAAACTACCGGTGTTATTCATAGGGAACCGAAACAATTTGACAACCTAGACCTCTCTGTGGGATCGATCCTTTCTTGCCCTTGCTATATTTATATTTTGAGTAGTAAGAAAGTGTAATTTATATTTGTGTCGGCTGACAACCGGTCAAATTTTGGCGCCGTTGCCGGGGAGGCAGCGGTTGTTAATTGTTTTTGGTTTCTTATTTTTGTATTTAGTTTTTGTTTTATTTTTTCTTATTTTCTGGGTTTTAACCTTGGTTTGAGAATCTTATTTCAGGTGCTTATTTCTATGGAAGGAGCATATTGGAACAATGGATACGGTTTTCAACAACCTCAACAATACGACAACTACCAATTCCATGGGTATAATCAAAACCAATTCATTGGTTATGACCAATATTCCATGGAACCTTATGGTTTTCCTCAACAACCTTATGGCGGGGAACAACCACAAGGATGGGAGGATTCTTATGCTTGTGAACAAAAAGTCTCTAACTTTATAGATAAAGTTTCTACCTTTTTACAAGAGGAATTTCAAAAAGCTAAAGAGACTACAAACGAGCAACTCCAAGAACTTCGTGAAGGTATGACTATCTTGCGAAGAGGCATTGATCAATACAAGGAAGATATGGATAATTCTAATTTGCATATGGTTTGTGATGAATATTTGATTGATGCTAATGTTGAAAAAGACCAATCCTTGGGCACTTTCGTTGATAATTGTGTAGTTAACTCAACTCTTGATCTTAATAATGATCATTCACCTATTCAAAAGGATGAGTTAGAGATTAACAACACTAAATTCAGCGAGGAACAATCTTATGTTGACTATGATAGTGACGGTGATTATGATAGATTGCTTGAAACAACTCATGGTGACATCTCCGAGGAGTCTTTTTGGGATCAAGATGAAGACGAAGAGGAATATGTCGACACTTGTGTAGATTACTCAAGCATTGATCTTAATAATGATCAAGAGCCTATTCAAAGGGTGGAGCTTGAGGATGATGCATTTTCGAGTGTTCTAAAAAAGTTTCTTATAATAAAATTTGGATCCGCAAAAGAGTATGAGCCTTACAAAAAAAAAGGATTGTGTTGAGAATGTGACCGGTATGACCAATATTGTGGAAGACCCAATTGAGCTTGCAAATAATTGTAATGATGATGTTTATGTCGAGACTTTGGTTACGGCAGAAACGGACGAAGAATGGTTGCAAGGTTTGATAGAGGACCATGATATACAAGAGGTGAATAATTCACTTGAGTTTTTCAAGGATGAAGAGGATTCCGTGATACAATAGATTGTGAAAGGTTTATCTAACCCTTTGCCTATTATTTCTTCTCCTTTACCTCTTATTGGTTTGAATGTATATGCTTCGAGAATATTGTTGAATGACTTTGTTTCTCGTTTTCCGCCATTAGAGATACTTGATTCTCATACTATGCAGGTTATGGAACAAGAAACCGTGGAAGTACCCGACTTCTATATTCTTTATACACTTCCATGTGTGGACAAGAATAACTGTGGGGGAAGCTTTTATCGGTTCATAGCTTCACTTTTGCTTTATTGTACTAATATTTGTGTGAAGTTAGTGTTTCCAAAACAGGTTCTATGGAAGGATCCCCAACTTTTCCGATTATTGGTGTATGAGGAATGAATCTTACAAGAAGCTAAGTCGGGCCGTCGACTTTAAAACAAGCGCTTAGTGGGAGGCAACCCACTGGTTTTGTATCTTTATCCTTATCTTTTTATTTTTATGCATTTGCTTTTATCTTTATTTTCTTGTTTTTGCATATCATTTGCGAAATTTCCCACCTTGAACTCTCTTTGGAAGATTCAATTTTACATTGAGGACAATGTAAAGTTTAAGTGTGGGGGAGCATTTATATGTTTTAGTTTGTTTTATGTATAAAAAAAAAATCAGAAAAATAGAAAAACCAAGAAAAAATTTGTGCTTTTTGAACTCCGAAATCTAGAACTTGTGCCTTTAGGATGACACCATTAGTGGATGGAACCATTTTGAATGCAGGAGTTGAGGAACCAATTAACTAAAAGGGAAGAATATAGCTCAGAAATCACAAATTAACATGATAGTTGTTACCATATCTCGGAATATCACCATATCACATTCTATTTTTATTTTTCCATATTTATCTATTGTTCTCTAAGTGCTTTGGTGGGTCACTAAAAATCGACGTGTTATTGCTGCTAGGATGAAATAGAGTGATTGAGTTACTAGAAAAAGAAAAAAAAATGAAAAAAAAAGAGACCGACCAATTAGACCAAAACGGAATAAAAAGACACTTGGGAATAGCAGTATGTGTGAAACATAGTCCTTGTCTCCGTCGCCTAAACAAGCGTGGAATGCAGGATCCAAGGCAACTATCATGTACTTGCTGACAAGAAGCATGCGCTTGGATCCAAAAGATCTAATCATGCCGTCTTAAAAAAAAAAAAAAAAAAAAAAAAGAGAAATTGGATCCAGTTTGATCCAATCATATATAAAAAAAAAAAGTTTTATATTGGTTGAATAAAGTCACTTCTGGTTCCCTTGTATATGCCAGTGAGTTGATGTAGGATTCAAACCAAGTAGCTCAATCCAATAGGATTAGGTTCATCTTAGCAGTGACCTTCAGACAGATATGGGAAACATCGAACACTTGTGAACATTCGCCAACATCTACATCTATATTCATCTTCTTAATCTTTTCATTGTGATTGTGGTTTGTTAGTTTCCGAGTATTGTGGCTTGTTCGACTATCTAATTAGAGTTTATTTACTAATAATTGAATTGAATTTGCAAGGTACCTCCTCCTGTAGTCATTTTGGATTCGTTCATTGATTTGTCACAATTAGACGGAGTTTGGAAAAATAGGTTTTGTAGGTATATCTCTAGTAAACCTTCAAGAGACTATAACTCGTCCACTAGGGACACTTAGTTGTTTAAAGGCTTGTTATTTATGCTAAAAGTGACCGTAGCCTCGACGACACGGAGTTGTATGTATTTTTTTTGAATTGTTTTGTTTGATTTGCTCGAGGACTAGCAAAGTCTAAGTGTGGGGAATTTGATAGGTGTAGAATACACCGTAAATAATATCTAGTATTTATGCTTTCTTTGCGAGTTTTCTTGTAAATTATGTATCTTATGTTTACTTTTGAGTTTATTAGGTGCAATGGAGTCATTTGGAGCAAAGAAGGGAAAATAGCTACAAAAGTGAAGTCACAAGTGAAGAAGGGCCAAAGACCCATTGGAACTCGTTCAAATACAAGATTTCTACTTTTCATTGTGTAGAGGACGAGAAGATGAAGACGATGGCGAAAAGAACGGAGTCATTCGAGTTCGTATGAAGAAGTTATGAGCAAAACAAGAACTCATAAGCGAAGGGCAAAATGGTCATTTTATCGGGAAGTACTATTGGCACCCCCACTGTACGTTAAGGGGTAGTCATTACGGTTAAGGGGCGACTCTCTCTTGGAGGAATATTAAAGACAACCAACTATGGTTAAGGGGTTGCTAATTTAGGATGGCCCATATCTGAGTCTGGGGGTGTGTCTAAATCCACCCCAGAACTATTACCCTTATCAAGAGTTTTTCATTTTTTCTTTCTCAATCATTCCCATTTCATTTCCACCTGAATTAAAGAATAACGACTGCTGCTGAATCGAGATCGAGATCGAGAAACCGAGAGGAGAAAAATCAGAGAAGGAGAAGATGGAAAAGGGGTCTTGTGATTAGGTCTTGTCAAATGAGACAGAGAGAAGAAATCGAGAGATGAATTCAAGCCGAGGATTGAAGGAGTTAAGGTTTTGTTGCTGTTTGATCAATTGGAAGTGAAATCAAGAGACCGGAGTTGAGAAGACTGGTGGTCTGGGAGGCTACGAATTGAATAGAGAGAGCTCGTGATGGTTGATCGTTGCTGTACTGGAGATAGGTTATCAGTGATGTTGTTCGAGAAAATGAGATGCAGTTGAAGCACTTAGGTGATGAAAGCTCGAGTTTGGTGGATCAAGCGAGGAGATGATGAGACTGTTGCCGTTGTCACGGCAATGAACCGGTGGCTCTTGCCGCCATGAGAAGATGGACTTAAGGACTGGTGGTTTGTGGTGACGAGTTGAAGGTCGAGTCCGAGAAGAAGATGATATGTAGTTGTATGGGTTTGATCTACGGACGAACTTGCTTGCTGTTAGCTGTGACGCTGGTGACGGGTTTGTTGAATGCATGTACTGAGATGGAGGTAGATGTTCCGGTGATTGTGGAGAGACGGAGAGCTGGAGTTTGGGTTGCTTCCAGCGAATGATGAATGATAGAAACAATGGTCGATGCTCGTCGCTGTTGCATGATGGAGGAGGGTATACAAGGAAGTTGAGGCAGTGAATGAAAGATTGTTGGGTTGGCTCAGCTGCTTTGCTGCTGTGTATGTTGAGCTGAATTGCAGTCCAGGGAGAATGATGGAGCTGTCATTGTTACAGGGTGCAGCTGAAGTGTGCTAGTGATTGCAGGCTAGACCTAGAGTTACAGAGAATATGGTGGAGTTGAATCTGTGATGGTTGAGGTGTTGGAGAATGGTTTGAACTGGCGATGTGTTTGGTGGTACTAGTGGAATTGCAGGGCTGTAGCTGCAGTTTAGTGATGAGTTGCAGTGCAGTGCAATATGACTGTGGAATTGTGCTGCTTTTACTAAAATTCCAGGGGGAGATGTTGAGTTGGCATGGATAGTGGGTTTTGTATGGGAATGAAGTGGACTGAAGACGGGATTTGCCGCAGAATGATGTAATAGAAAGGTTGAAGGGAAGTGACAAGCTGCAGTGTCAAGTGACGTTGGCGGTGATGGGATTGGCAGGTTTGAGTATGTGGCCATGAAGCCTGTGGCTGGTTCGCAGTGGCAATTGGCTGTGACAGAACTGCAATTTAGAGCAGGACTAGGAATTGTTGCTGCTAATGGTTTGCAAGATATTTGGAACTGAATTACAGACAAGAGAATGGTGGAGCTGAGCTGCAGAATTTAATGAGAAGAAATGAAGCTGCAAAAGTGATTCAAGGAGATGGCTCAGTTTGTGAAATCAAGATGAATGTGAAATTGCAGAAGCTAAAATGCAATGCAGTATGCACAACCATCTTGGCTGGAACAGTGATGCACCATCTTGGTGCAACAGAACTGGCCTGTGCAACATGGCCTAGGCCTAGCTGAGTTAGAACCTGACTCACATGACTAACTCAGATGGATCACTGACTCATGCCTGATTTGACCCGTTTTGACTCAGTGCCTTGACCCGAGATGACTCGGTCCTGACCCGTTGACCGGTGGCCGGGTGGACTTTGCCGGCCACCTGAGATATATTTCCGGCCAACTTCCGGCCGATTTCCGGCCGTAATCCCGGTTTTCCATGAGCGATTTTGGGACAGAATTTCTATACGGGTTTCTCTCACTTGTGGGCTTGGTGGACTTCTAACTAATGGACTTTGAAGACAAAACCTAATTTTGGAAGGAGTAGAGCTATAAAAGAGAAGACTTTCTCAAAACACATCTATCTTTTAACATCTCTTATCTTATATCTTATTAATCTTTGCCTCTACTTTATTCTAGGGTTTAGAACCATGATGAAGTTTCTTCTCTTTCTTCTTGTGATGAACTCCTTGAATATGAGTACCTAATTATCTTTTGGTTATGGAATAGTTGGATTTCACAAAGCATGATTCTTTGATTCAATATATTAGTTTTCTCTCATATTATCGTTTATGATTCACCATTAATATTGTTACATGATTTGAATGCTTGTTTAGTCGAGTCGCGAGTCGATTGAGTTTGTTTTCATCTCTCTTGCTAGATTAGGGTTATTATACGCAAAAGTGATAATTCCGGATTGCAAGTAGCATAAATATGATTATAGTTTGTAGTGATATATTCTTATGATCATATGTGAACCATAACCTTTGTTAAATCGGATTAGTGCGCTTTCCACGTTCGATTGCTTTGATTGGCCTGATTTCATAGAACCTAATGCATCTAGGGAATTAAACTTGATTAGTGCTTTTACACGTTAGGTTGTTCCTTTAGGTAGAATTCATATTCGCATCTTTTAATGTGTTTGTTGATGACATAAGGAGATTTGCGGGATATTCTTGCGATCAAGGTATTCTAGGGTCTTTGATAAAAGTTGAGATTAAATATCAATTCTAGTTATTGTGAAAAGCATGTTAGTGAATGAAAATGAAATCCTTAACCAATATCTCTTCTATCTTATTTGTTTGCTTATTTCTTTATTTGCTTTTATTTTATTTAGTTTATTATAATCACAAAACTCCGGTGTTATTCATAGGGAACCGAAACAATTTGACAACCTAGACCTCTCTGTGGGATCGATCCTTTCTTGCCCTTGCTATATTTATATTTTGAGTAGTAAGAAAGTGTAATTTATATTTGTGTCGGTGACAACCGGTCAAATTTTGGCGCCGTTCTTCTGGGAGGCAGCGGTTGTTAATTGTTTTTGGTTTCTTATTTTTGTATTTAGTTTTTGTTTTATTTTTTCTTATTTTTTGGGTTTTAACCTTGGTTTGAGAATCTTATTTCAGGTGCTTATTTCTATGGAAGGAGCATATTGGAACAATGGATACGGTTTTCAACAACCTCAACAATACGACAACTACCAATTCCATGGGTATAATCAAAACCAATTCATTGGTTATGACCAATATTCCATGGAACCTTATGGTTTTCCTCAACAACCTTATGGCGGGGAACAACCACAAGGATGGGAGGATTCTTATGCTTGTGAACAAAAAGTCTCTAACTTTATAGATAAAGTTTCTACCTTTTTACAAGAGGAATTTCAAAAAGCTAAAGAGACTACAAACGAGCAACTCCAAGAACTTCGTGAAGGTATGACTATCTTGCGAAGAGGCATTGATCAATACAAGGAAGATATGGATAATTCTAATTTGCATATGGTTTGTGATGAATATTTGATTGATGCTAATGTTGAAAAAGACCAATCCTTGGGCACTTTCGTTGATAATTGTGTAGTTAACTCAACTCTTGATCTTAATAATGATCATTCACCTATTCAAAAGGATGAGTTAGAGATTAACAACACTAAATTCAGCGAGGAACAATCTTATGTTGACTATGATAGTGACGGTGATTATGATACATTGCTTGAAACAACTCATGGTGACATCTCCGAGGAGTCTTTTTGGGATCAAGATGAAGACGAAGAGGAATATGTCGACACTTGTGTAGATTACTCAAGCATTGATCTTAATAATGATCAAGAGCCTATTCAAAGGGTGGAGCTTGAGGATGATGCATTTTCGAGTGTTCTAAAAAAGTTTCTTATAATAAAATTTGGATCCGCAAAAGAGTATGAGCCTTACAAAAAAAAGGAGTGTGTTGAGAATGTGACCGGTATGACCAATATTGTGGAAGACCCAATTGAGCTTGCAAATAATTGTAATGATGATGTTTATGTCGAGACTTTGGTTACGGCAGAAACGGACGAAGAATGGTTGCAAGGTTTGATAGAGGACCATGATATACAAGAGGTGAATAATTCACTTGAGTTTTTCAAGGATGAAGAGGATTCCGTGATACAATAGATTGTGAAAGGTTTATCTAACCCTTTGCCTATTATTTCTTCTCCTTTACCTCTTATTGGTTTGAATGTATGTGCTTCGAGAATATTGTTGAATGACTTTGTTTCTCGTTTTCCGCCATTAGAGATACTTGATTCTCATACTATGCAGGTTATGGAACAAGAAACCGTGGAAGTACCCGACTTCTATATTCTTTATACACTTCCATGTGTGGACAAGAATAACTGTGGGGGGAAGCTTTTATCGGTTCATAGCTTCACTTTTGCTGTATTGTACTAATATTTGTGTGAAGTTAGTGTTTCCAAAACAGGTTCTATGGAAGGATCCCCAACTTTTCCGATTATTGGTGTATGGGGAATGAATCTTACAAGAAGCTAAGTCGGGCCGTCGACTTTAAAACAAGCGCTTAGTGGGAGGCAACCCACTGGTTTTGTATCTTTATCCTTATCTTTTTATTTTTATGCATTTGCTTTTATCTTTATTTTCTTGTTTTTGCATATCATTTGCGAAATTTCCCACCTTGAACTCTCTTTGGAAGATTCAATTTTACATTGAGGACAATGTAAAGTTTAAGTGTGGGGGAGCATTTATATGTTTTAGTTTGTTTTATGTATAAAAAAAAAAAAAATCAGAAAAATAGAAAAACCAAGAAAAAAATTTGTGCTTTTTGAACTCCGAAATCTAGAACTTGTGCCTTTAGGATGACACCATTAGTGGATGGAACCATTTTGAATGCAGGAGTTGAGGAACCAATTAACTAAAAGGGAAGAATATAGCTCAGAAATCACAAATTAACATGATAGTTGTTACCATATCTCGGAATATCACCATATCACATTCTATTTTTATTTTTCCATATTTATCTATTGTTCTCTAAGTGCTTTGGTGGGTCACTAAAAATCGACGTGTTATTGCTGCTAGGATGAAATAGAGTGATTGAGTTACTAGAAAAAGAAAAAAAAAAAAAAAAAAAAAGAGACCGACCAATTAGACCAAAACGGAATAAAAAGACACTTGGGAATAGCAGTATGTGTGAAACGTAGTCCTTGTCTCCGTCGCCTAAACAAGCGTGGAATGCAGGATCCAAGGCAACTATCATGTACTTGCTGACAAGAAGCATGCGCTTGGATCCAAAAGATCTAATCATGCCGTCTTAAAAAAAAAAAAAAAAAAAAAAAAGAGAAATTGGATCCAGTTTGATCCAATCATATAAGAAAAAAAAAAGTTTTATATTGGTTGAATAAAGTCACTACGGTTCCCTTGTATATGCCGGTGAGTTGATGTAGGATTCAAACCAAGTAGCTCAATCCAATAGGATTAGGTTCATCTTAGTGATGACCTTGAGTACATGATATGGGAAACATCGAACACTTGTGAACATTCGCCAACATCTACATCTATATTCATCTTCTTAATCTTTTCATTGTGATTGTGGTTTGTTAGTTTCCGAGTATTGTGGCTTGTTCGACTATCTAATTAGAGTTTATTTACTAATAATTGAATTGAATTTGCAAGGTACCTCCTCCTGTAGTCATTTTGGATTCGTTCATTGATTTGTCACAATTAGACGGAGTTTGGAAAAATAGGTTTTGTAGGTATATCTCTAGTAAACCTTCAAGAGACTATAACTCATCCACTAGGGACACTTAGTTGTTTAAAGGCTTGTTATTTATGTTAAAAGTGACCGTAGCCTCGACGACACGGAGTTGTATGTATTTTTTTTGAATTGTTTTGTTTGATTTGCTCGAGGACTAGCAAAGTCTAAGTGTGGGGGAATTTGATAGGTGTAGAATACACCGTAAATAATATCTAGTATTTATGCTTTCTTTGCGAGTTTTCTTGTAAATTATGTATCTTATGTTTACTTTTGAGTTTATTAGGTGCAATGGAGTCATTTGGAGCAAAGAAGGGAAAATAGCTACAAAAGTGAAGTCACAAGTGAAGAAGGGCCAAAGACCCATTGGAACTCGTTCAAATACAAGATTTCTACTTTTTATTGTGTAGAGGACGAGAAGATGAAGACGATGGCGAAAGAACGGAGTCATTCTGAGTTCGTATGAAGAAGTTATGAGCAAAACAAGAACTCATAAGCGAAGGGCAAAATGGTCATTTTATCGGGAAGTACTATTGGCACCCCCACTGTACGTTAAGGGGTAGTCATTACGGTTAAGGGGCGACTCTCTCTTGGAGGAATATTAAAGACAGCCAACTATGGTTAAGGGGTTGCTAATTTAGGATGGCCCATATCTGAGTCTGGGGGTGTGTCTAAATCCACCCTTTAACTATTACCCTTATCAAGAGTTTTTCATTTTTCTTTCTCAATCATTCCCATTTCATTTCCACCTGAATTAAAGAATAACGGCTGCTGCTGAATCGAGATCGAGATCGAGAAACCGAGAGGAGAAAAATCAGAGAAGGAGAAGATGGAAAAGGGGTCTTGTGATTAGGTGTGTCGAAATGAGAGAGAGAAGAAATCGAGATGAATTCAAGCCAGGGATTGAAGGAGTTAGGGTTTTGTTGTTGTTTGATCAATTGGAAGTGAAATCAAGAGACCGGAGTTGAGAAGACTGGTGGTCTGGGAGGCTACGAATTGAATAGAGAGAGCTCGTGATGGTTGATCGTTGCTGTACTGGAGATAGGTTATCAGTGATGTTGTTCGAGAAAATGAGATGCAGTTGAAGCACTTGGGTGATGAAAGCTCGAGTTTGGTGGGTATGGCGGGGAGATGATGAGACTGTTGCCGTTGTCACGGCAATGAACTGGTGGCTGCTGCTGCCATGAGAAGATGGACTTAAGGACTGGTGGTTTGTGGTGACGAGTTGAAGGTCGAGTCCGAGAAGAAGATGATATGTAGTTGTATGGGTTTGATCTACGGACGAACTTGCTTGCTGTTAGCTGTGACGCTGGTGACGGGTTTGTTGAATGCATGTACTGAGATGGAGGTAGATGTTCCGGTGATTGTGGAGAGACGGAGAGCTGGAGTTTGGGTTGCTTCCAGCGAATGATGAATGATAGCAACAATGGTCGATGCTCGTCGCTGTTGCATGATGGAGGAGGGTATACAAGGAAGTTGAGGCAGTGAATGAAAGATTGTTGGGTTGGCTCAGCTGCTTTGCTGCTGTGTATGTTGAGTGAATTGCGATCCAGGGAGAATGATGGAGTATCGTCATTGTTACAGGTGCAGCTGAAGTGTGCTAGTGATTGCAGGCTAGACCTAGAGTTACAGAGAATATGGTGGAGTTGAATCTGTGATGGTTGAGGTGTTGGAGAATGGTTTGAACTGGCGATGTGTTTGGTGGTACTAGTGGAATTGGTTTGTGTTGCAGTTTAGTGATGAGTTGCGGTGCGGTCAAAGTGCAATATGACCGTGGAATTGTCTTGCTTTTACTAAAATTCCATGGGGAGATGTTGAGTTGGCATGGATAGTGGGTTTTGTATGGGAATGAAGTGGTGAAGACGGGATTTGCCAGAGAATGATGTAATAGAAAGGTTGAAGGGAAGTGACAAGTCTGCAGTGTCAAGTGACGTTGGCGGTGATGGGATTAGGAGTTTGAGTATGTGGCCATGAAGCCTGTGGCTGATTCACGGTGGCAATTGGTGTGTGAACCGCAATTTAGAGCGGGACTAGGAATTGTTCTGCTAATGGTTTGCAAGATATTTGGAACCGAATTCTGAGACAAGAGAATGGTGGAGAGTGAGTCGCAGAATTTAATGAGAAGAAATGAAGTCGCAAAAGTGATTCAAGGAGATGGCTCGGTTGTGAAATCAAGATGAATGTGAAATTGCGAAGCTAAAATGCAATGTAAAGTATGCCTGACCATCTTGGTGGGCTGATGCACCATCTTGGTGCAACGAACCGGCTTTGTGCAACATGGCCTAGGCCTAGCTGAGTTAGAACCTGACTCACATGACTAACTCAGATGGATCACTGACTCATGCCTGACTCACTAACCTGATTTGACCCGTTTTGACTCAGTGCCTTGACCCGAGATGACTCGGTCCTGACCCGTTGACCGGTGGCCGGGTGGACTTTGCCGGTCACCTGAGATATATTTCCGGCCAACTTCCGGCCGATTTCCGGCCGTAATCCCAGTTTTCCGGCGAGCGATTTTGGGACAGAATTTCTATACGGGTTTCTCTCACTTGTGGGCTTGGTGGACTTCTAACTAATGGACTTTGAAGACAAAACCTAATTTTGGAAGGAGTAGAGCTATAAAAGAGAAGACTTTCTCAAAACACATCTATCTTTTAACATCTCTTATCTTATATCTTATTAATCTTTGCCTCTACTTTATTCTAGGGTTTAGAACCATGATGAAGTTTCTTCTCTTTCTTCTTGTGATGAACTCCTTGAATATGAGTACCTAATTATCTTTTGGTTATGGAATAGTTGGATTTCACAAAGCATGATTCTTTGATTCAATATATTAGTTTTCTCTCATATTATCGTTTATGATTCACCATTAATATTGTTACATGATTTGAATGCTTGTTTAGTCGAGTCGCGAGTCGATTGAGTTTGTTTTCATCTCTCTTGCTAGATTAGGGTTATTATACGCAAAAGTGATAATTCCGGATTGCAAGTAGCATAAATATGATTATAGTTTGTAGTGATATATTCTTATGATCATATGTGAACCATAACCTTTGTTAAATCGGATTAGTGCGCTTTCCACGTTCGATTGCTTTGATTGGCCTGATTTCATAGAACCTAATGCATCTAGGGAATTAAACTTGATTAGTGCTTTTACACGTTAGGTTGTTCCTTTAGGTAGAATTCATATTCGCATCTTTTAATGTGTTTGTTGATGACATAAGGAGATTTGCGGGATATTCTTGCGATCAAGGTATTCTAGGGTCTTTGATAAAAGTTGAGATTAAATATCAATTCTAGTTATTGTGAAAAGCATGTTAGTGAATGAAAACGAAATCCTTAACCAATATCTCTTCTATCTTATTTGTTTGCTTATTTCTTTATTTGCTTTTATTTTATTTAGTTTATTATAATCACAAAACTACCGGTGTTATTCATAGGGAACCGAAACAATTTGACAACCTAGACCTCTCTGTGGGATCGATCCTTTCTTGCCCTTGCTATATTTATATTTTGAGTAGTAAGAAAGTGTAATTTATATTTGTGTCGGTGACAACCGGTCAAATTTTGCGCCGTTGTTGGGAGGAAACGGTTGTTAATTGTTTTTGGTTTCTTATTTTTGTATTTAGTTTTTGTTTTATTTTTTCTTATTTTCTCGGGTTTTAACCTTGGTTTGAGAATCTTATTTCAGGTGCTTATTTCTATGGAAGGAGCATATTGGAACAATGGATACGGTTTTCAACAACCTCAACAATACGACAACTACCAATTCCATGGGTATAATCAAAACCAATTCATTGGTTATGACCAATATTCCATGGAACCTTATGGTTTTCCTCAACAACCTTATGCGGGGAACAACCACAAGGATGGGAGGATTCTTATGCTTGTGAACAAAAAGTCTCTAACTTTATAGATAAAGTTTCTACCTTTTTACAAGAGGAATTTCAAAAAGCTAAAGAGACTACAAACGAGCAACTCCAAGAACTTCGTGAAGGTATGACTATCTTGCGAAGAGGCATTGATCAATACAAGGAAGATATGGATAATTCTAATTTGCATATGGTTTGTGATGAATATTTGATTGATGCTAATGTTGAAAAAGACCAATCCTTGGGCACTTTCGTTGATAATTGTGTAGTTAACTCAACTCTTGATCTTAATAATGATCATTCACCTATTCAAAAGGATGAGTTAGAGATTAACAACACTAAATTCAGCGAGGAACAATCTTATGTTGACTATGATAGTGACGGTGATTATGATACATTGCTTGAAACAACTCATGGTGACATCTCCGAGGAGTCTTTTTGGGATCAAGATGAAGACGAAGAGGAATATGTCGACACTTGTGTAGATTACTCAAGCATTGATCTTAATAATGATCAAGAGCCTATTCAAAGGGTGGAGCTTGAGGATGATGCATTTTCGAGTGTTCTAAAAAAGTTTCTTATAATAAAATTTGGATCCGCAAAAGAGTATGAGCCTTACAACAAAAAGGAGTGTGTTGAGAATGTGACCGGTATGACCAATATTGTGGAAGACCCAATTGAGCTTGCAAATAATTGTAATGATGATGTTTATGTCGAGACTTTGGTTACGGCAGAAACGGACGAAGAATGGTTGCAAGGTTTGATAGAGGACCATGATATACAAGAGGTGAATAATTCACTTGAGTTTTTCAAGGATGAAGAGGATTCCGTGATACAATAGATTGTGAAAGGTTTATCTAACCCTTTGCCTATTATTTCTTCTCCTTTACCTCTTATTGGTTTGAATGTATGTGCTTCGAGAATATTGTTGAATGACTTTGTTTCTCGTTTTTCCGCCATTAGAGATACTTGATTCTCATACTATGCAGGTTATGGAACAAGAAACCGTGGAAGTACCCGACTTCTATATTCTTTATACACTTCCATGTGTGGACAAGAATAAGTGTGGGGGAAGCTTTTATCGGTTCATAGCTTCACTTTTGCTTTATTGTACTAATATTTGTGTGAAGTTAGTGTTTCCAAAACAGGTTCTATGGAAGGATCCCCAACTTTTCCGATTATTGGTGTATGAGGAATGAATCTTACAAGAAGCTAAGTCGGGCCGTCGACTTTAAAACAAGCGCTTAGTGGGAGGCAACCCACTTTGGTTTTGTATCTTTATCCTTATCTTTTTATTTTTATGCATTTGCTTTTATCTTTATTTTCTTGTTTTTGCATATCATTTGCGAAATTTCCCACCTTGAACTCTCTTTGGAAGATTCAATTTTACATTGAGGACAATGTAAAGTTTAAGTGTGGGGGAGCATTTATATGTTTTAGTTTGTTTTATGTATAAAAAAAAAAAATCAGAAAAATAGAAAAACCAAGAAAAAAATTTGTGCTTTTTGAACTCCGAAATCTAGAACTTGTGCCTTTAGGATGACACCATTAGTGGATGGAACCATTTTGAATGCAGGAGTTGAGGAACCAATTAACTAAAAGGGAAGAATATAGCTCAGAAATCACAAATTAACATGATAGTTGTTACCATATCTCGGAATATCACCATATCACATTCTATTTTTATTTTTCCATATTTATCTATTGTTCTCTAAGTGCTTTGGTGGGTCACTAAAAATCGACGTGTTATTGCTGCTAGGATGAAATAGAGTGATTGAGTTACTAGAAAAAGAAAAAAAAAATGAAAAAAAAAAGAGACCGACCAATTAGACCAAAACGGAATAAAAAGACACTTGGGAATAGCAGTATGTGTGAAACGTAGTCCCTGTCTCCGTCGCCTAAACAAGCGTGGAATGCAGGATCCAAGGCAACTATCATGTACTTGCTGACAAGAAGCATGCGCTTGGATCCAAAAGATCTAATCATGCCGTCTTAAAAAAAAAAAAAAAAAAAAAAAAAAAAAAAAGAGAAATTGGATCCAGTTTGATCCAATCATATAAGAAAAAAAAAAGTTTTATATTGGTTGAATAAAGTCACTTCTGGTTCCCTTGTATATGCCAGTGAGTTGATGTAGGATTCAAACCAAGTAGCTCAATCCAATAGGATTAGGTTCATCTTAGCAGTGACCTTCAGACAGATATGGGAAACATCGAACACTTGTGAACATTCGCCAACATCTACATCTATATTCATCTTCTTAATCTTTTCATTGTGATTGTGGTTTGTTAGTTTCCGAGTATTGTGGCTTGTTCGACTATCTAATTAGAGTTTATTTACTAATAATTGAATTGAATTTGCAAGGTACCTCCTCCTGTAGTCATTTTGGATTCGTTCATTGATTTGTCACAATTAGACGGAGTTTGGAAAAATAGGTTTTGTAGGTATATCTCTAGTAAACCTTCACGAGACTATAACTCGTCCACTAGGGACACTTAGTGGTTTAAAGGCTTGTTATTTATGCTAAAAGTGACCGTAGCCTCGACGACACGGAGTTGTATGTATTTTTTTTTGAATTGTTTTGTTTGATTTGCTCGAGGACTAGAAAAGTCTAAGTGTGGGGGAATTTGATAGGTGTAGAATACACCGTAAATAATATCTAGTATTTATGCTTTCTTTGCGAGTTTTCTTGTAAATTATGTATCTTATGTTTACTTTTGAGTTTATTAGGTGCAATGGAGTCATTTGGAGCAAAAAGAAGGGAAAATAGCTACAAAAGTGAAGTCACAAGTGAAGAAGGGCCAAAGACCCATTGGAACTCGTTCAAATACAAGATTTCTACTTTTCATTGTGTAGAGGACGAGAAGATGAAGACGATGGCGAAAGAACTGAGTCATTCGAGTTCGTATGAAGAAGTTATGAGCAAAACAAGAACTCATAAGCGAAGGGCAAAATGGTCATTTTATCGGGAAGTACTATTGGCACCCCCACTGTACGTTAAGGGGTAGTTATTACGGTTAAGGGGCGACTCTCTGTTGGAGGAATATTAAAGACAGCCAACTATGGTTAAGGGGTTGCTAATTTAGGATGGCCCATATCCGAGTCAGGGGGGTGTGTCTAAATCCACCCCTTAACTATTACCCTTATCAAGAGTTTTTCATTTTTCTTTCTCAATCATTCCCATTTCATTTCCACCGAATTAAAGAATAACGGCTTCTTGAATCGAGATCGAGATCGAGAAACCGAGAGGAGAAAAATCGAGAGAAGGAGAAGATGGAAAAGGGGTCTTGTGATTAGGTCTTGTCGAATGAGACGAGAGAGAAGAAATCGGAGATGAATTCAAGCCGGGGATTGAAGGAGTTAGGGTTTTGTTGTTGTTTGATCAATTGGAAGTGAAATCAAGAGACCGGAGTTGAGAAGACTGGTGGTCAGGGGAGGCTACGAATTGAATAGAGAGAGCTCGTGATGGTTGATCGTTGCTGTACTGGAGATAGGTTATCAGTGATGTTGTTCGAGAAAATGAGATGCAGTTGAAGCACTTGGGTGATGAAAGCTCGAGTTTGGTGGACTGTTGGCAGGGAGATGATGAGACTGTTGCCGTTGTCACGGCAATGAACTGGTGGCTGCTGCTGCCATGAGAAGATGGACTTAAGGACTGGTGGTTTGTGGTGACGAGTTGAAGGTCGAGTCCGAGAAGAAGATGATATGTAGTTGTATGGGTTTGATCTACGGGACGAACTTGCTTGTCGTGCATTTGTGACGTCGGTGACGGGTTTGTTGAATGCATGTACTGAGATGGAGGTAGATGTTCCGGTGATTGTGGAGAGACGGAGAGCTGGAGTTTGGGTTGCTTCCAGCGAATGATGAATGATAGCAACAATGGTCGATGCTCGTCGCTGTTGCATGATGGAGGAGGGTATACAAGGAAGTTGAGGCAGTGAATGAAAGATTGTTGGGTTGGCTCAGCTGCTTTGCTGCTGTGTATGTTGAGCTGAATTGCAGTCCAGGGAGAATGATGGAGCTGTCATTGTTACAGGGTGCAGCTGAAGTGTGCTAGTGATTGCAGGCTAGACCTAGAGTTACAGAGAATATGGTGGAGTTGAATGCTGTGATGGTTGAGGTGTTGGAGAATGGTTTGAACTGGCGATGTGTTTGGTGGTACTAGTGGAATTGCAGGGCTGTAGCTGCAGTTTAGTGATGAGTTGCAGTGCAGTGCAATATGACTGTGGAATTGTGCTGCTTTTACTAAAATTCCAGGGGGAGATGTTGAGTTGGCATGGATAGTGGGTTTTGTATGGGAATGAAGTGGATCAAGACGGATTTGCCGCAGAATGATGTAATAGAAAGGTTGAAGGGAAGTGACAAGCTGCAGTGTCAAGTGACGTTGGCGGTGATGGGATTGGCAGGTTTGAGTATGTGGCCATGAAGCCTGTGGCTGATTCGCAGTGGCAATTGGCTGTGACAGAACTGCAATTTAGAGCAGGACTAGGAATTGTTGCTGCTAATGGTTTGCAAGATATTTGGAACTGAATTACAGACAAGAGAATGGTGGAGCTGAGCTGCAGAATTTAATGAGAAGAAATGAAGTCTGCAAAAAGTGATTCAAGGAGATGGCTCAGTTTGTGAAATCAAGATGAATGTGAAATTGCAGAAGCTAAAATGCAATGCAGTATGCACAGCCATCTTGGCTGGAACAGTGATGCACCATCTTGGTGCAACAGAACTGGCCTGTGCAACATGGCCTAGGCCTAGCTGAGTTAGAACCTGACTCACATGACTAACTCAGATGGATCACTGACTCATGCCTGATTTGACCCGTTTTGACTCAGTGCCTTGACCCGAGATGACTCGGTCCCGACCCGTTGACCGGTGGTCGGTGGACTTTGCCGGTCACCGAGATATATTTCCGGCCAACTTAGCCGATTTTACCGTAATCCCAGTTTTCCGGCGAGCGATTTTGGGACAGAATTTCTATACGGGTTTCTCTCACTTGTGGGCTTGGTGGACTTCTAACTAATGGACTTTGAAGACAAAACCTAATTTTGGAAGGAGTAGAGCTATAAAGAGAAGACTTTCTCAAAACACATCTATCTTTTAACATCTCTTATCTTATATCTTATTAATCTTTGCCTCTACTTTATTCTAGGGTTTAGAACCATGATGAAGTTTCTTCTCTTTCTTCTTGTGATGAACTCCTTGAATATGAGTACCTAATTATCTTTTGGTTATGGAATAGTTGGATTTCACAAAGCATGATTCTTTGATTCAATATATTAGTTTTCTCTCATATTATCGTTTATGATTCACCATTAATATTGTTACATGATTTGAATGCTTGTTTAGTCGAGTCGCGAGTCGATTGAGTTTGTTTTCATCTCTCTTGCTAGATTAGGGTTATTATACGCAAAAGTGATAATTCCGGATTGCAAGTAGCATAAATATGATTATAGTTTGTAGTGATATATTCTTATGATCATATGTGAACCATAACCTTTGTTAAATCGGATTAGTGCGCTTTCCACGTTCGATTGCTTTGATTGGCCTGATTTCATAGAACCTAATGCATCTAGGGAATTAAACTTGATTAGTGCTTTTACACGTTAGGTTGTTCCTTTAGGTAGAATTCATATTCGCATCTTTTAATGTGTTTGTTGATGACATAAGGAGATTTGCGGGATATTCTTGCGATCAAGGTATTCTAGGGTCTTTGATAAAAGTTGAGATTAAATATCAATTCTAGTTATTGTGAAAAGCATGTTAGTGAATGAAAACGAAATCCTTAACCAATATCTCTTCTATCTTATTTGTTTGCTTATTTCTTTATTTGCTTTTATTTTATTTAGTTTATTATAATCACAAAACTACCGGTGTTATTTATAGGGAACCGAAACAATTTGACAACCTAGACCTCTCTGTGGGATCGATCCTTTCTTGCCCTTGCTATATTTATATTTTGAGTAGTAAGAAAGTGTAATTTATATTTGTGTCGGCTGACAACCGGTCAATTTTGGCGCTGAATTCGGGGAGGCGTGCTTGATTTGTTAATTGTTTTTGGTTTCTTATTTTTGTATTTAGTTTTTGTTTTATTTTTT
The DNA here is from genome assembly GCA_023531295.1 of Papaver armeniacum. Lineage (NCBI taxonomy): Eukaryota > Viridiplantae > Streptophyta > Magnoliopsida > Ranunculales > Papaveraceae > Papaver > Papaver armeniacum. The sequence continues at coordinate 389,240 of JAJJWW010004375.1, forward strand.
CTTATTTTCTCGGGTTTTAACCTTGGTTTGAGAATCTTATTTCAGGTGCTTATTTCTATGGAAGGAGCATATTGGAACAATGGATACGGTTTTCAACAACCTCAACAATACGACAACTACCAATTCCATGGGTATAATCAAAACCAATTCATTGGTTATGACCAATATTCCATGGAACCTTATGGTTTTCCTCAACAACCTTATGGCGGGGAACAACCACAAGGATGGGAGGATTCTTATGCTTGTGAACAAAAAGTCTCTAACTTTATAGATAAAGTTTCTACCTTTTACAAGAGGAATTTCAAAAAGCTAAAGAGACTACAAACGAGCAACTCCAAGAACTTCGTGAAGGTATGACTATCTTGCGAAGAGGCATTGATCAATACAAGGAAGATATGGATAATTCTAATTTGCATATGGTTTGTGATGAATATTTGATTGATGCTAATGTTGAAAAAGACCAATCCTTGGGCACTTTCGTTGATAATTGTGTAGTTAACTCAACTCTTGATCTTAATAATGATCATTCACCTATTCAAAAGGATGAGTTAGAGATTAACAACACTAAATTCAGCGAGGAACAATCTTATGTTGACTATGATAGTGACGGTGATTATGATACATTGCTTGAAACAACTCATGGTGACATCTCCGAGGAGTCTTTTTGGGATCAAGATGAAGACGAAGAGGAATATGTCGACACTTGTGTAGATTACTCAAGCATTGATCTTAATAATGATCAAGAGCCTATTCAAAGGGTGGAGCTTGAGGATGATGCATTTTCGAGTGTTCTAAAAAAGTTTCTTATAATAAAATTTGGATCCATAAAAGAGTATGAGCCTTACAACAAAAAGGAGTGTGTTGAGAATGTGACCGGTATGACCAATATTGTGGAAGAGCCAATTGAGCTTGCAAATAATTGTAATGATGATGTTTATGTCGAGACTTTGGTTACGCGAGAAACGGACGAAGAATGGTTGCAAGGTTTGATAGAGGACCATGATATACAAGAGGTGAATAATTCACTTGAGTTTTTCAAGGATGAAGAGGATTCCGTGATACAATAGATTGTGAAAGGTTTATCTAACCCTTTGCCTATTATTTCTTCTCCTTTACCTCTTATTGGTTTGAATGTATGTGCTTCGAGAATATTGTTGAATGACTTTGTTTCTCGTTTTCCGCCATTAGAGATACTTGATTCTCATACTATGCAGGTTATGGAACAAGAAACCGTGGAAGTACCCGACGTTTATATTCTTTATACACTTCCATGTGTGGACAAGAATAAGTGTGGGGGAAGCTTTTATCGGTTCATAGCTTCACTTTTGCTTTATTGTACTAATATTTGTGTGAAGTTAGTGTTTCCAAAACAGGTTCTATGGAAGGATCCCCAACTTTTCCGATTATTGGTGTATGGGGAATGAATCTTACAAGAAGCTAAGTCGGGCCGTCGACTTTAAAACAAGCGCTTAGTGGGAGGCAACCCTTTGGTTTTGTATCTTTATCCTTATCTTTTTATTTTTATGCATTTGCTTTTATCTTTATTTTCTTGTTTTTGCATATCATTTTGAAATTTCCCACCTTGAACTCTCTTTGGAAGATTCAATTTTACATTGAGGACAATGTAAAGTTTAAGTGTGGGGGAGCATTTATATGTTTTAGTTTGTTTTATGTATAAAAAAAAAAAATCAGAAAAATAGAAAAACCAAGAAAAAAATTTGTGCTTTTTGAACTCCGAAATCTAGAACTTGTGCCTTTAGGATGACACCATTAGTGGATGGAACCATTTTGAATGCAGGAGTTGAGGAACCAATTAACTAAAAGGGAAGAATATAGCTCAGAAATCACAAATTAACATGATAGTTGTTACCATATCTGGAATATCACCATATCACATTCTATTTTTATTTTTCCATATTTATCTATTGTTCTCTAAGTGCTTTGGTGGGTCACTAAAAATCGACGTGTTATTGCTGCTAGGATGAAATAGAGTGATTGAGTTACTAGAAAAAGAAAAAAAAAATGAAAAAAAAAGAGACCGACCAATTAGACCAAAACGGAATAAAAAGACACTTGGGAATAGCAGTATGTGTGAAACGTAGTCCCTGTCTCCGTCGCCTAAACAAGCGTGGAATGCAGGATCCAAGGCAACTATCATGTACTTGCTGACAAGAAGCATGCGCTTGGATCCAAAAGATCTAATCATGCCGTCTTAAAAAAAAAAAAAAAAAAAAAAAAAAAAAAGAGAAATTGGATCCAGTTTGATCCAATCATATAAGAAAAAAAAAAGTTTTATATTGGTTGAATAAAGTCACTTGGTTCCCTTGTATATGCCAAGTGAGTTGATGTAGGATTCAAACCAAGTAGCTCAATCCAATAGGATTAGGTTCATCTTAGCGATGACCTTGACACGAGATATGGGAAACATCGAACACTTGTGAACATTCGCCAACATCTACATCTATATTCATCTTCTTAATCTTTTCATTGTGATTGTGGTTTGTTAGTCTCGAGTATTGTGGCTTGTTCGACTATCTAATTAGAGTTTATTTACTAATAATTGAATTGAATTTGCAAGGTACCTCCTCCTGTAGTCATTTTGGATTCGTTCATTGATTTGTCACAATTAGACGGAGTTTGGAAAAATAGGTTTTGTAGGTATATCTCTAGTAAACCTTCACGAGACTATAACTCGTCCACTAGGGACACTTAGTGGTTTAAAGGCTTGTTATTTATGCTAAAAGTGACCGTAGCCTCGACGACACGGAGTTGTATGTATTTTTTTTGAATTGTTTTGTTTGATTTGCTCGAGGACTAGAAAAGTCTAAGTGTGGGGGAATTTGATAGGTGTAGAATACACCGTAAATAATATCTAGTATTTATGCTTTCTTTGCGAGTTTTCTTGTAAATTATGTATCTTATGTTTACTTTTGAGTTTATTAGGTGCAATGGAGTCATTTGGAGCAAAGAAGGGAAAATAGCTACAAAAGTGAAGTCACAAGTGAAGAAGGGCCAAAGACCCATTGGAACTCGTTCAAATACAAGATTTCTACTTTTCATTGTGTAGAGGACGAGAAGATGAAGACGATGGCGAAAGAACGGAGTCATTCTGAGTTCGTATGAAGAAGTTATGAGCAAAACAAGAACTCATAAGCGAAGGGCAAAATGGTCATTTTATCGGGAAGTACTATTGGCACCCCCACTGTACGTTAAGGGGTAGTCATTACGGTTAAGGGGCGACTCTCTCTTGGAGGAATATTAAAGACTGACCAACTATGGTTAAGGGGTTGCTAATTTAGGATGGCCCATATCCGAGTCTCTGGGGTGTGTCTAAATCCACCCCGAACTATTACCCTTATCAAGAGTTTTTCATTTTTTTTTCTCAATCATTCCCATTTCATTTCCACCGAATTAAAGAATAACGGCCGTCTTTGAATCGAGATCGAGATCGAGAAACCGAGAGGAGAAAAATCGAGAAGGAGAAGATGGAAAAGGGGTCTTGTGATTAGGTCTTTGTCGAATGAGACGAGAGAGAAGAAATCGGGAGATGAATTCAAGCCGGGGATTGAAGGAGTTAGGGTTTTGTTGTTGTTTGATCAATTGGAAGTGAAATCAAGAGACCAAGGTTGAGAAGGCGAGTGGTCCAGGAGGCTGCGAATTGAATAAAGAGAGCTCGTGATGGTTGATCGTTCTTTGTCATCTTGGGAGATAGGTTATCGATGATGTTGTTCGAGAAAATGAGATGCAGTTGAAGCACTTGGGTGATGAAAGCTCGAGTTTGGTGGACTGTTGGCAGGGAGATGATGAGACTGTTGCCGTTGTCACGGCAATGAACCTGGTAGCCGCCGCTGCCATGAGAAGATGGACTTAAGGACTGGTGGTTTGTGGTGACGAGTTGAAGGTCGAGTCCGAGAAGAAGATGATATGTAGTTGTATGGGTTTGATCTACGGACGAACTTGTTTTGTTAGCCGTGACGCTGTGTGACGGTTTGTTGAATGCATGTACCGAGATGGAGGTAGATGTTAGGTGATTGTGGAGAGACTGAGAGCCGGAGTTTGGGTTACTTCAATGAATGATGAATGATAGCAACAATGGTCGATGCTCGCGCTGTTGCATGATGGAGGAGGGTATACAAGGAAGTTGAGGCAAGTGAATGAAAGATTGTTGGGTTGGCTCACCGCTTTTCTGCTTTGTGTATGTTGAGTGAATTGCGATCCAGTGGAGAATGATGGATCTGTCATTGTTACGTGGTGCGGTACTGAAAGTGTGCTAGTGATTGCAGGCTAGACCTAGAGTTACAGAGAATATGGTGGAGTTGAATCTGTGATGGTTGAGGTGTTGGAGAATGGTTTGAACTGGCGATGTGTTTGGTGGTACTAGTGGAATTGCAGGGGCTGTAGAAATGCAGTTTAGTGATGAGTTGCGATGCAGTCAATATGACCGTGGAATTGTCTTTGCTTTACTAAAATTCCGGGGGAGATGTTGAGTTGGCATGGATAGTGGGTTTTGTATGGGATGAAGTGGGTGAAGACGGGATTTGCCGAGAATGATGTAATAGAAAGGTTGAAGGAAGTGACAAGCTATGGTGTCAAGTGACGTTGGCGGTGATGGGATTGGCGAGGTTTGAGTATGTGGCCATGAAGCTTAAGCTCGGTGGCTCGATTCGCAGTGGCAATTGGCTGTGATGTAATCGCAATTTAGAGCATGACTAGGAATTGTTGCCGCTAATGGTTTGCAAGATATTTGGAATCGAATTACAGACAAAGAGAATGGTGGAGGCCGAGCTGCAGAATTTAATGAGAAGAAATGAAGTACAAAAGTGATTCAAGGAGATGGCTCGGTTGTGAAATCAAGATGAATGTGAAATTGCAGAAGCTAAAATGCAATGCAGTATGCACAGCCATCTTGGCTGGAACAGTGATGCACCATCTTGGTGCAACAGAACTGGCCTGTGCAACATGGCCTAGGCCTAGCCCCGAGTTAGAACCGACTCACATGACTAACTCGGATGGATCACTCGACTCATGCCCGATTTGACCCGTTTGACTCGGTGCCTTGACCCGAGATGACTCGGTCTGACTCGTTGACCGGTGGTAGGGTGGACTTTGCCAGGTCCACCCGAGATATATTCAAGCCGATTTCCGCCGTAATCCCATTTTCCTGACGAGCGATTTTGGGGCCAAAATTTCTATACGGGTTTCTCTCACTTGTGGGCTTGGTGGACTTCTAACTAATGGACTTTGAAGACAAAACCTAATTTTGGAAGGAGTAGAGCTATAAAAGAGAAGACTTTCTCAAAACACATCTATCTTTTAACATCTCTTATCTTATATCTTATTAATCTTTGCCTCTACTTTATTCTAGGGTTTAGAACCATGATGAAGTTTCTT